>OU015494.1:151746258-152346258 GCA_907164885.2 Dolomedes plantarius | reverse complement strand
GCTTGGGAGGCCTTACGAATGGGACGATTAAAGTAACATATGCTTAGTGAGGACTCTAATGGAGAATCGCAAGTTTGCTGCAAAAGCGTTGGCTTCAGAGGTACCCCAAGCCACAGGAACTGATATTGGTAACCGTGCAATTCATTGGAAACTCTATAACATCGGATACCATGGCAGATTGATTGCTCATAAGCCCCACATTACTCGGCCTAGGGCCAGAAAATGACTGCTGAGGTGTTTGGCGGTTGTTTGTGGATAATAAAAGAGTGACAAAGACTACGTGGAGCAATAAATCAAGCTTCAAACTTTTATAATTGGATGAACGAGCTGAATGTAACGTTTGTACAGGGAAAATTTTCTCTCTGAATTCGTGGTCTCAACTGAAAAATCCGGAGGGGGATGTGTGGCGGTCTTGGAGTGTTTCAGCTGGGTAGAGAAATCTTTTGACTGCTTTGTGTTCAACTATGAACTCTGAGAAATATATCAACATTTTAGTTAATTGAATAGTTCTTACAATAGTGGAAGCACTTTGAAACAGACACTTGTTTCTTTCAGCATGACCTGGCCACATACCACATCTTAGAGCTCTGTCGAGGTCTGGTTTGATAAAACAAAGCATAAAAAATTAGATTTGCTGATTCAGAGCCCCCGTCTCAATTCTATCCAACACTAATGGGATGAGGTAAAACGCCTAATTGGTCTATGGCTGAGAACGCCCTCACTAAAAGCTCTCTGGCATAGGTTGTAATTTAGGAATAGAGACAAGTCTCAACGGACACGTGCGAGAAGTAAGTCGAAAACATGCCCAGAAGTGTCGAGGCAATCATTGCAGCCAAAGATGGTGTAACATTGTATTGATTATTTTAAAATAGATACATGTTTCTTTCTTCTTTCGGCCTACGTGTCCGATTACTTTAGGCAATATAGTGTGTGTGCATGCATCACTCACACAAAACTGTTTTTCAAACTTAGAGGGTTTTTCTCTCATTAAAGTTTTTCTGTTATCATCAAGGACACACCATATTAACAATTGTATAAAAATGATCTAAAAACACCTCAGTTCACTCAAACAGGGTTTAAAGCTTTGTGATGTATGCCGTGGGAACTTAGTATTACCACCCCAGTCATAGTAAATATTCGATTAAACAGATTTTGTTTCAAAAAGTGTCAACTTTCAAATTTTGTACAACTTTGTCTTAAATTCCCTTGGCTCTGTTCTTTATAGAGGCAATACACTACTTCAGTTTAAAGGAAGGTCTTTTTTTTCGGCGCACTTTCATTTTCTCCATTGAAGTCTTTTTTCTTCGGAGTTCCAAAAAAGTGATAGTCTGTAAAAGTTTCAGTAAAGCTAGAAAAAAATCAAATGAAAATACATTTAACATTTAAAGTTCGTCAAAACATAAGATGTATAATAATATTTAAAAACTAGTTAATATCAGCTATGAAGTCAGATATAAGATAGTAATTCCGTTTTTCCTGCGATTATTTTCAATCTTTTAAGAGATTTAAACGTTGACGCTGGGCATCACAAATCCTATTATTTTTAATATTTTCCCGATAAAAATACGTAAGTTATAATCATCTAAACTCTATAAATCTAAGATGAAGCAAAAAGCAATAATAGTCATAAAATATCTCTAATTACGATATTAAAAATTAATAAATGTTATTGAATGTGCCTGAATATGAAGACTTAGCAAGCCACATTTTGTTCATATCTTTATAAGTTTAAAAAAATATGATTATACTTGTTGACATAAAATATATTTTAAATAAATTTTATCTATGAAGTGAGATTCTGTGATATCAGAAACCCATACAGTTTCGGAGGAATCTTAGAACGTTATAAAAAACCCAGTTCCTTTACACAATTTTTATTACTTTTTCATCTTATTAATTATACAGCAATGCGTATGAAAAAGTCCCTCTTATAAATTTAATTAGTATACTGATTTACATTTGAAATTCTTCCTAAGATATACTGAAAGTTAAAGAGCTAGAAATAGGAAACGGCGGGATCGATATCCAACCCCTGTATGCAATGTGTAGAACGGAATAGGGAATAAAACCACTAGTTACAAATTTTATACTTGAATCCGTTTTACATTATATACTAATTATTTAAATGCCTAAATTTTAAATGGATTAACGCATTGTATAATTTTAATGGACATCAGATGAGTTGTCAAAATAAAATTTCAAAATGATTTTCTTACTGCAAATCCTATGCAAGACATGTGTCATTGTTTACTACAAAGCAATTTGCATTACTATCACATTTTCCCCCTTAAAAATCCCAAAAAATAATTTTAAAAAATTTCAATAACAGATAAGAATTTTAGGAGCAATAGCCCTTCCTCTGGAAATATGATCTCTATTAAACTAGTATAAACAAATATTTTCTTATTGTTCATAAGCGCGTTCACTATACTTTCAAAGCAGAAAAGGCTTTTTCTTTTCATTTGAAACGAAGACCAAAAATGAATTAAGAGAGCAACAATCTTTGTCAGTGCAGATAACTGATGTTCGTTTTCTGAGTTCAAATTGGAAAAGATGCAGTTTGTTTTTGCGAATCAATTAAAAGAGAAAATTAAAATAGTTGAGAAAAATTCAGGGTCGTTGTTTAACTTCACGAATGCCAGTTGATATTTTGATATCAGTTTACAATTCATTCCAATGATTTCAAACGAAATATGACATGCTGATAAGCAAAATGGATGTAAATCTGAACTAAAACATTTCGTCTCTCTACATTAAGCTAAAAGAGGAACGTTAGTTTGTTATATCTTTTTGATATTGCTATCGATTTTGGTCTTAATCCCTCTCAAACATACAATATTTCTTTGTCATTCTTTGTCAAACGTCTTTGTCAGACGTCTCAAACATAGAGGGAAAGACTGCCTTAAAATTATTTTGTAATCCTACATTTTATCCCCTCTAATAACTAAGTCGACTCAAAGAGATAAATTACATTTTCTAATACTTTAGGTTCAAATAGATTTTAGAGATATCGAGGGGTGAGCGGTCCAGTCTATGATTGCGATTATTCTGAATAAGGCAAAGTGGGTTAAAGAAGGAAATTGTCTTTATCTGAAGCAAACAACAATTAATAATACTACACCCCAAATCGACTTGGATGAGTTAAAAAAAATTCGTACGAATTTTTTTTAAGGATAAATAATAAAGTAGGAAAAAGATTGTTGTTCGAAAAAAAACTCCTAAGTTGTAGTGACATCTGTGATTTTTGTAAAGAAAGTCACTTAAATTACTAATCATAAAATTGATCTGTTCTTTTTCTGTTCAAAAATCTCTTAAGCACACGCTTCTGTATCGAAAAACAGAGATTATTTTATCTCAATTCTTTTTACGTGTTACTGAGATAAAAATTATATGCGGTGCCATCTATGCTGCTAATAATGTAACAAATAAACACTCAGATGATAACAGATAAAAGCAGAAAATGATGTTAGAAGGTCATCTTTAAATTTTGTTTCAAACTTACATTTAAACCACGTCCTAAGCCTCAATAACTAAAGATTTAACTTTAATACAGGACGGTGAGGAAAGGAAGTTGAAGAAATTCATACGTCCATTTCAATTTCTTTTATATGCAAAAGACTTAGATGGGTATTTGTATGTTATTTTGAAAGTAATTAAACTATTTTGGGAAGGTAAACAGATGAAGTACTAATGCTGGATATCAAATGTAAACAATAAAAAAAAAGAACTTTGTCGATCCTTTTTTATGTTTCACTGTACAGAAATTAAAAATTTGGATCTGAAAATATTTTTCAGCAAGTATTGTACTCAGTAACCATTTTCACAACTGTCAACCTCACAGTAACTGTGAAATAGTTGGTTAGCATACATGTCGATTACCTTAATCAAGCAGTAGCAAGTAGTGCGTAATTTTTTATACGTTCGAAAAAGAAATGAATATTGTCAATTATTTTTCATGTTTCTCTTTAATTAGAGAGAAATTTTTCGACTAAAAACTTTTCCAGAAAGAATTTTACTCAGTAGTCATTCACAACTATCAACCTCACAATAACTCAGAAATCAATGGCTGACTTACGGGTCGATCACGTTAGTCAATCAGTAGCATTTGGTGTGTAATTTCATTTTCGGTTGAGGTTAATTCGGGATCACATTTGATGTCATTTTACATAAAGATAATATTTGGCATAAAATGATGCTTTGGCATATTTTTAATCTAATTTTAATTTTTAAACAAATTGTAATATAACTTATTAATCAGCTAAACTGCTGGCCTTTAACTCAAATCTCGTGTAAAATAGCTACATTAGATTTTTCTAGTTTTAAGAGTAGAGTACACAAACCCCAGGTGGTACAGAATTCTACCTACACATAAATAATTAACTGAAACATATAACACATAAAGAGGCCTTGAAAACTTTCCCCGTCAGACCAATTGATGAGATGAACCGATGAGAAGAAAGCAAATAGTGATTAATTTCATGCCCATACACTCCGATTGTCAATCTCCAAGCATTCATTGTCCCATTCGATCAATGAAAGTTATTGTACATACGGCAGAATCATGACAGTAGAATAGTTTTTCTACGCTACCAAATATTTTTGTAGTGTTATACAAGTGCATCTACGAGATGTTGTTTTAATGTCACTATTAAATTTTTTAAATTCGTGGGCTATGTTATAAAATGAAAATATTCGTTGAAATTCTATAATTAAACTGTCGGAATCCTGCAGTAAAAATCACCTATAACTACAATGTTTTAACTCTATACTTCAAACCTTTTTACCCCACTCTTGAAACACAAATTGTCTGGCCTAGTAATCTAAACAGAGCTGCCTTGCTGTGCGGAAAAATGTGCTGGGCTTTATGTCGCTAAACCATGTCACGAACCTTGTGTCGAACAAATCTCATGTGCTTTCAGTTTTACAGGTGTCATTAAAATCACGATGCTTTGTTTTGAATTTTTTTAAATTCTAACATCGTTATGTCGCAATTTTAACTACTATGTATTAAGAAATCAACATAGAAAAATAGTTTATCAGCTGCGTTATATATCGTTTCAAGATTCTCTAAACAGGATGAAATGAGCAATTACTTATTATTAAAAAATAGAAATTTAAATATCAGAGACCTAATAAAATTATTCTCAAAACACAATGAATTTAAACAGTAAAAAAACGAGGAGGGTAGTCTGGACATCTCTTTAAACAGCGCTGGAATTCATTCTCTTTACTCAGTCAGTTATCAGTCTCATTTTTCAATAAATGAGAAGTACTTTATCACAGATAAGAAAAGCATCAATGTTCATTTTTTTAAATTTTATATTATTATTGTATTGGGTTTCAGTGAAATTTTTTTAAACTTTTTCAAGAAAGCTCATGAGAACGTTACTGATTTCTAACAATTAAAAACTAATGTTTCATATTGACCAACAGAATTGTTTATTTTTTTTCTTTCATTCTGTCTAATACTGCGTGGTTACAATACTACTATTATATATATTTTACTCGAGTTACACTTATGGTGCTAACAATATAAATGTTGACAATGGATGGTGTTCAACTATATGCTTACTGGCGGAATTTGAATTTCTTTAGAAAATGCATTTAATATTTTAAACCTTATTAATTACTAAATCCTGGAAACACAGAAAATTTCAAGTAAATACAAACTGTGAATGCTCGTAAAGAAAAAGTACTGCAAAGGGACAAAACGATCTTGCTCAACTAAGGCTATCTCCGAAATAACGCCTTTTCTGAATTGCCAAATAGTCGTTGTCTTGTGTAGTCTAATAAGCCATCTGCACCGTTCTCAGAGTCATTTTTCCACGGCGCCTGCCTTTTTATCTCATTGTTGTAGAGCGATGAGATTACCCCTGGCATGTAGAGGTTGACAGACAGCAGAAAGAGCAGATCATGCTTCACAGATAACAATGACAGCTGATTGATGATGATGGACTTCTCGCATCAAGATTCTTCGTCGTACAGGTTACGACCACGAAGAGTTTCTCCTAACGTGACTGACCGTGATTTAGTTCAGTCGGAAGTCGAATTTTTTCCTTAACGTTTCACGATGAGGATAACCAAATTTTCTTGGTCGTTTGAAAACATATAAAGGGTTAATAAAATATGTCTGTCTTTAATATATATCTTCTTTAGGAAAAGTCCGCTCGGTCATTTTTTTCCCCTTTCCCATGTAAGAATTCGTCTCTAAATCACATTAAATGATTCAGTAAGTCTACTCTGGTTAGTAACTACAGATTTTAAAATTTTAATCTATAGTGAAATAAAGTTTTGAAAATTCAATCTCTTTGAATTTTAAATGGAAACTACCTTAATTTATCAATACTGAAATGACTGGGGAAAAAGCTAGAAATATTTTCCTTGTTAATGCATAGAACAAAATATTTAATTTTTTCTACGTGTTGTTCTTCAAATATTATTTAAAGTTGTTTATAAAAATAAAAATCTTTTTGTTCTTATTTTGAACGAGATGAATAGAAATACTTCACTGAAAATTCATTAAATTTTCTGATACCGTCAAAAAATGGTACGAAATACTTTATCGGCAATTTCCTTTTTCATTTTAATCTTAAAGTAGAAGTATATTGGGTCCACATTATATTTTCAAATATAGGTAAGAAGTTACAAAAAAATCATGAGAAGAATTAGAATCCAATTATCTACATTTTCCAAATTTACCAATTAAACTACAATCACGTTACAAGTTCAAGATCTCGGCTTAATTTCCGGTAAAACTACCAGAAGTTTTATCATCATGCTGAAACTGTTTGGTGCCTTGAATGTGTTTTACAAAAACGTTAAGGCTCATTTTACCAGTACTATTAAATTTAGTTATTATAGAATGTAAGCTTCGTCAGATAATTCTTAAGAAAGAAGACATAAAATAATTGTAATATTCAAAGTTTTTCTTCAAAAGAACTTCCTGCGAAAAAAATTACTTTTCAGAAATTTAAAAATCTAATAAAAAGCATTCAAGCGTTTTCAGAATCACCAGTTTTGTACATTAATTCTCTCTTTCATATTAACTATGAAATATACACAATGGACACCAGCTAAGAGGTAATCATTGATTTAAATTCTTTATGTATTAGTATCTGTTTAAAGCACTGTGATTAGCATGCTGCTTAAATTTCATCTTAAATTATAAACAAAGTCTTTAGAATAAAAACAAGCATAAATTATTAATAAAAAATCTAACATACGATGTGAGGCTTTTTCTAAACTATCCTTCAAAACAAATTATGGTTTGCATTTACTTTTTCTTATTACAAACCTCTGTAGCGAGATGAGGTGAATTTAAATCCTGTCATCAAATCCTTTCTTAACAGAAGAGAAACACCAAATGACTTAAAAAAAAAAAAACTTCACAAAAGTCTTGTAAATTTCTTACATAATTATTAATGTATTACAGTAAGAGGAGACTAATATTACTAAAAATTAATTTATCCAAATAATTGAAGATAAATACTTGCAGTCTATTACTTTCTAAAATTAGTGAGTTTTGTATAGTTTTTGAATTGTCTTTCTATGAAATACAAGTTAAAATCATATAAATATATTTTTATACGTCTGAACATCCTGTTCAACAATATAGTTTATTTAAGTAAATCGTGCAATAAAATAAATATTCTAATATTGAAGGAAACTAATTTTAATATTAAATAGTTTATTTTGCTACAATTTACAAATCAGAAATTCATTGGATTTGGGTTGTTGTGGAATAATAATAGGTAATTTTTATATCAGTGGTTAATGAATGTGACTTCCCATAAAATTGAGACTAGTTAAGTTCCAAGTAATATAATAAGTTATGATAAGGAAGCATAGCTTCTTAAAAGGAATAGTTAAAAATAAAACAATGGCAACTTGTTTCGGTTAATTCAGTTCGTAATCAAACTAAGGAGCATATAATTTATTTAGCTTGCAATATCTAAGGACACTTAAAGGTTATATTTTAAGCAACATCAAAATACTTTTCAATTTATCTCCAATAATGAGAATAAAATGTGATAAATAAAAAAAATGCGCTTATAAAAAAATCTTGAAATTAAAGATGACTTCTTTTTTCATTTAAAACTTTAAAATTCTTTCTGCAGTTACTATAATTTCAAGAAATTTCGTTTGGAAACAGAAAATATTAGTTCTATTAATTCCAGAATATATACGATCTAATTAGTTAAGATAGATAGATCTAATTAGTTAAGACAGACACGGACAGAGAAAATAAAAGAGAGAGAGATACGCACCCATCCCTAGTCCATCATCTTCCTCTCTAGCAAATACTTATTTTTGAGACTTCTATAGATATTTATTTATTTTTTTTTTTTTTGCTATTCCACTATCGTAGCGTAGAAACAAAAATTCTTGAAATTGATTGAAAAAGCATGCAATAAATAAATGTATAAGTAACAACAAGGGATCGATGTTTCGAAATAAAAGTTTAAAATGTGCATTCATTTCAGTCAGAATTTTATGATGATACAAATCTTCTTAGTGTTTGTACACAAAAATATTTCCTGCGCGCTCCTCTTAAATCATTCAGAAATATGGTAAAGAATATTATAATGTGTTCATCCTTATCGTTTTTAGATGTCTGGATATCAAACACTTAGCTTTACTGGCAGACAACAGCTGTACATCTATTCTCCCTCTCCGCGTCTGCCTACAATGCAAATGAGAAAGTTCGAAGAATTCATTAAATATTTCTGCTACTGACAACAGAATTGTGTATACGGAGCAATAGAAGCTGCTAAAATGGTGATTTCTTCTCCAATTCGCAAATATGAAGCAAAAATATTTTTGTACTGATAGCGCGCCGAACTTTAAAATCAGGATTTCACTTACAATTTCGGAGCATTTTTTGCAGTCATTCATAATTTACATATAAAGAGAAAGTAATAAGCTTACTATTTGTGAAGCTTTACAGTTATATTGTCTAAAGTTTGCAGTGCATGTCGTTTGTAGGGAAAGAAATTATTTTTCAAACAAAATCATTTTGGTATTTTTTTTAAATTGGAAAACTTATATGATTCTGAAATATCTGAAGTTAAAAGGAAATAGAAATGTGTAATTTACTTTTGAATGTATAGGAAAAATTTTAAGGAATTATCCAAACTTTTAAAACTTTACATTGTAGTTTTTATTTATCTTAATTTTCCAGTGACATAAAGTTGAAGGGAAAATAAGGTTTAGCTATCGTGTGCGTATTACTAAAGTATCTAAAAACTGAGTATTTTCACATTAAAAAAAAAGCTTATGCGGAATTATTTAGTAATCAAATAAAAGTGTTATGAGTAATCTTTCAAGTTTCAAAATGCCTACATTAGCGATCATTAATAATCAGCGTTCGTGAATTAGGAGATCTTTAGTTAACGTGCGATTCTTTATATAGATAATTGATAAATACCTTGCTCCCTTGTAATATATAAAAAGCTTTATTAACTCAGCTAATAACAGAATTTTTTAAATCCGAAATAGAAATATCAGACCATGCTTTACTACCTAATGAAAAAAAACAAGAAGAAAATTGTCCTTTGAAACGATGCCATTATTGTCTTTTTATTGGACTCGTAACCTTAAGCTTCATTGTGGCTCACATCCTAACTTTAATTTCAGGCATCGTACTCTAATGTAGTTTCTCATTTCTTAAAATCGCTGGGAAGATGCCTTCAATTTATCAAAACTGCTACCTTCCACTCCTTTATTTTAAAATAAGTTAACGCTCTTGTTTTTATGAAGGGGAAAAAATTGTCTAGTGCAAAGGAGACAGAATGAATTGAAAAAAATATACAAGGTCATTTAAATAAAAAGGATTGCAATGTTGTTCGAAAAAAATTTTTCAGGGCATGTTGATTACCTCAAGTTGGCACTCAACTGCTTTATATTGAATTGGTTTCTATCCTCGCTCTTCCAAACCATGAATGTTCCAAGAATTTTATTATGTAAAGAAATTAGTTCAAATTCTTTCTACACATACACACAGCGACATTATTTCTGCTTAATTATCCTCAGTGGCAGGCAGTGAAGAGTTTGTATGAGCATGAAAACTTTTCAAAGCATAAAGTTTATACGCGATGCTCTATAGCTGTGAAAACTATAAAATGGCTTGAAAATCTAATTTCTGGAGGGCTTGAATAATTAACATAAATAAATTAATGATGTATTTTAAATAGAGTTTTTTCAAGCTTATATCAAGCGATATTTAATAAAATATGTTTAAGGAGGGCTAGAATATTCTTAGATGAAAGAGTCTAGAGCTATAAAAAATCAGTCTGTAAAAATAATTTTAAAATAATATAAAACACATCAATAGATAAAATTATTTTTACTGCATATATTAGAGTTAATATATTCATGTGACAACTTAGGATTAAAATAAGCCTTATTTTGGACTACACAAAACATCAAAACATTGCAAAAAATTTTAAAAGCAGTGATAACAAAATATTCATGAGATACATTTTTATTGATTTTCTAGTAACATGCGTAGACATAGTAGGCAGAAAATTTATTTTCTAAATATTTTAAAAATTATTTTCTAAATTCATGGAAGAATTTTGGTTATCGTTTGTTAAGGATTCATTACAACAAAATCAATACACAACCTGGTAACTAGAAATTGTTTATTATTTTTTAAAATAATTTTTAAGAAACTTTTAAAAATAATACAAATTGGCGTAAAAACAAAGGAAATGGGTAACAAATTATAAAGTTTTTTTTCAAATAGTGGGTACCAAGGAGAACTAAATATAAAATAAAATGATGTTGGTGTAAAATAAACGTAGGTCAAATGAGAAATTATATGGACCTATTCGGTAATTCGTTACAGAGAACTATTCTCACTCAGACCTCGTCCAGAGTTCAGGAGAGTGGCGAAGGGAGTTCAACCATTCCCTCCCACAGATCCTTTGGGTAGCAAGAAGGATTTCAAATAATGTTGATGCGAGGTACTTTGTAGCGGTCTATGATTGCCTTTCAATGCGACTGTCGACAAAATGGTCGTTTCATTGACCATTCTGAAGTACGTGAAATATCGCGGAACCACAATTTTAAGGCATTTCTCTCAAAAAGTCCCTAGCAGAGATCATTTTTAAAAGAGGGAGAAATTTGTCTAATACTGTAGATCAGTGGTTCTCAACTTGGAGGGGGAGGGGGGAAGCGTTGGGTTTGCATGTTATCTAAAGGGAGGACTAGACATAAGAAGGTTGAGAATCACTGGTCTATATCATTTAGCCACATAAAACTCTGGTGAACCATGGTGTAAAACAAACTCAAAGGTTATAATTTCAGAATTTTTTTTTCAAAATTGGGCTTCAGTTTTCTTAAACTTAATGGAATTCTTGAGTATTGACATCAAATAATATTTATTTGCATGTAAAAAAAACTCTTATCTCATGAAATTAAAGTGTAAAAAAAATTAACAATTTGCTTTTTATAAGGTGTAAGCTCTGTAAACTGTGATGCTGAAGGAATGGTGGTTTAAAAAAATATGTTGAAATTAACAATGAAAGATTTTTTGGTCTCTTAAAATCTAAAACAAGTGAAGGACCTTCTGTCGATTATCTGGAATAAAACACATGCGCTTTCGACAAGCAGAATGGCAGACTAATGCCAGCTGTTTTCCGTCAGCCCTGTCAATGTTATTAAGAGAGTTGAGAAAGTTGTTAAACCCAACATTTTAGTGGGGAAAAAACTTTTTTGTGAAAAAATTCAGAGTAAAAATATGAGTAAAATACGATCCATTTTTCTGCATAATCATGCATTTTTCATAAATAATTTCTGTACTGATTTAAACAAAATAAACATACACGTTCAAGAATATGCTCTATAATTTAATAAATTTGTTTTAATAATATGTTTACTTTCTTGATTTCCTGTTCTTTTCTTCTGAAATTCGAATGAGTCAGACAGATAGATATTTTTTTTTCCAATGTGGAGGCACTTTGTCAGATAGACATTCGCCTGTTTTTAATCACCGCAGTTTTTGCTGACCATTTTATTATGGGAGTACCATATAGGCGGTCCAGCATTGCTCCCTATGAAGAGACGACACGAACGGAGGTATTTTAGTGGCCTGCGCCGGGATTCGATCCGATCACCCTCATCACCTAAAGCCAGAGCACTTACCTCAGGGCCACCTCGGCCCATAGACAGATAGATATTACTTTTTTAGTAAAGTCACATAAAACTCTTTAGTAAAATGCTGAAAACAAAGTTGAAAAATTATAAATAAAACTAAAAGTGAATTTACCGTTTTAATTTCAAAATTGTTTGGGGTATGAAATTATTTGTTATAGCCAAATTCAAGCCCTTTTAGAGTTCAGCTCCAATTGCGTAGTAAATTTTTCGGATTTTAATGGATCTGTGTGGGAGAGAAAAATCGGACTTTACATTCATATTTTACATCCGTCCATTCTCAGGAGAAATAAGGTTTTAGCATTTCCAAAAGTGGAAATTCAAAATAAAATGTAAGATAAAAATAGGTTTATGAACTAAATAATTTTTGAAATATCCCTATGCTATAATCAAGTAAAATTGCTAGGGAACATTGCCTTAAAATTTTCATCGTTGAATTTCATGCAGTGAGTACTTAATAACAAATATGATAGGTGTCTGAAATATCGCCTAGCTTCTTTTCAACATTTCATCCACTTTTTAGTTTCTGATGAGGCTGAAAATTCATAGAAAACACGAAAATATGATTGTCTTCAAAGTTTGGAAAGGATTCAAATTGCAAGTAACGCGTGTTAAATTCATATTTTAAATACTATTGTAGTCAAAATTGCTAAGAATTTATGATGGCAAATTTGTTTTCTACACTTTACGCGCATCGGAGTCTCCAATATATTACGAATTTAGTATATTTAGATATAAATATCACTGTATTATAGTTACACTTTTTCATAATGTAATTAAAATTAATTATTATAATTAATAATTGTTTCTCAAATGATAGGATAACCCTTATGAAATGTTTTATCGTATATCTTGTACATCATTTAAAGTAATTAAAAATTCGTTTTATTTACTCCCACGCACATACGCTATACTTTTAGTGTCTATTATCTTTCGATTATTTTGACATTTATACAGGTTGGAAGACTTTGGGCTATTCGTTTCGTACTTATTTTTTTCAAGATTGGCGAAAATCCAGTCTCTTACATATACAATTTTATTTCTGCATCATGACAGTTATATGACATTCTCTCCAAAAAAAATAAAAGTCTCAGTCCTTTTAAGAAGTGATTATCTCTTCCTTATCTCCGTGTGGGATTAGAAGCGAGAAAAATATAGTAGTTGCTTCTTGGCTTTCAAATGATTACGCCTTATAGTTGAAGTTTGAAACATTCTGTTTTTTTTCCTGAAAGTAATGTTGTGGTTTCAGAAGAATGGCTGCTAAAAATCAGTCATCAGGAAAAAGTACGTATTTCTTTGTTTATAAATATTAAACCCAATATTTTGGGTTAAATATTGCAGGTGAAAGGGTAACTTAAATTTACATATGGATAGTGAGAAAATATTTAGTTTGGTTACAGAATGCTGAATCCTTTTAAAATGTTTGTTGCATTGCATTTTGCAGTAAAAAATAGTTTTGTTTGTCATTTATTTTCATTGCTTAATATTATTCTATTTTTTTCAGGTGAGGGGTCAGTTACCCTGACAGGTGTGAAAACGAAAGAAGAGGGTGCATCGTCACCTCCAATACCATCTTCGTCAAAAACCTCTGATTCTAAAAGTTCATTTTCTGGTCGAAATAAAAGCTCGACCTCTCAAAGTGGGATAAATAGCTTTAATGGTAATACAGCTGAAAGTGCTTCAGATCAAGCTACACAGCCAAGTTTTCTAAGTTCTGCAAGTACCAAACAGAAAGAAAGGAATATGCCTCCAACAGCTTCCAAAGGCAGCAAGGTCTTTGACGGTAAGGAAACTTCTTTTCTTTCTAGAGAAATCTTTTCATAAAGAAATTTCTAAACTAAAAAAAAACTAGATCGTTGATTTGATGAGATTTTATTTATTTTGATTTAGTTTCTAATTCCCTAGGTAATAAACCAAAATTTCGATTTTTTTTTCTTTATGGAAAGATTATAAAAAAAGTTAACAGTTTACATATAACATAACGTAACCCTGCTTTATTGAAATAGAAATTTTCATAAGAAAGGTTGTCTTAAATTTTACAGGAATTATTTTTGAAACTGTTTTGGGTGTTACATTTCCCGGGGCAACAAAGCATTCAAATGCATCAGTTTACGTGCATTAAAATGCAAATGTGGGATGTAATACATAATTCCAACAATTTTAGCTGTCTTTCCTTTGCATATATATCATATATTTGCATATATTGTATATATAAGAAAATACGTATAGAAAATGGATGGAAGTAAAGAGAAGAATAATTTAAACATTTCTCTACAGGAACTTTCATTATTATGTGCAATTTCTCTTTAGTACTACTTTTTCTACCTGCCATTTAAAACTATCCAAACAGTATCCGATAAGAAATACTACCAAGTTGTGCTCCTAATTAATGAATACCACATTTTAATAGCATATAAATTTTATTTTGTAAATATTACTTTCACAGATGTGTCTAACAAGAATTATAAGCTGTTTATGTACTTGAGTAACACCAGTTACATTTTTCATTTCCTAATATTAACCTCTCTCATCATTAAATTCAAGAGGTAAATTTGCATAAGTTATCTTAAGAAACAAATTCTTAAAAAAGATTTTCAACTCACAGTTCTTTGCTAAATAAAAGATGTGTCATAATATCTTCTTCACATAATTGTAAGAAAATTGTTGTTGCGTAATTCAAAGAGTTTTCGATTAAAAATTGTAAAATACTCACACCAAGTTACAATATGGTAACATCTTTGCATTTCATACTTCTTAATCATATTACAATGAAACAAATAGCATATTTAAAAACAGGGATTGGAATCGAAAGGCATTTATGATTGTGTAATATCATATTCGTAAAAGTAGGCAGCGTTTGATGTTAAATGTTTAAGTTTTTAACAAGGGACGAAGAATATATAGAAGTTTGTAAATGAGCTGATTGTTGGTATGTGGTAGACAGCAGAATCGATTATGAAATCAATGCGTATCACTGAAAAATTCAATTAATCTCAGAAGAGTTTGCTCTAGAAAAGAGAAGAGATGGAAAAGCAACTACATAGAGGAAGAATTGAGACTGAAAGCAGTATTTCAAGTAAGAGGAAGACTCCCTTGTAGCTCTTATTATATGGCAAATCCAAAGAGCCATTGTTCGACAATTTGACGTATTTTAGTAGATTCCAGTTCGTCATTGCGGTTAAGGAAATTGACAGCTGCAGTTATCAGTTTTGTAAATTTCACCCTGTAGTTTTTAGTGTGAAACTGCCTTTAGAAAACTCGACTGTTTTGGTGCTAAGAGAGATAAATTAGACTGTAAGCTGGAGATATATTTTACGGACAGAATAATCACATTTTATGCTGTTCCTCAGACGGACGAAGAACAGAAGGTTTGGTTTGGTTTGGAGCGCTACGGTCAACTTTTTGCTACCCAAGGGCTAATTAGACCGGGACCTACAGTTTAAAGCCGATTCCGAATGGCTACAAACATACAAGCCAAAAGTGGGACCCGAACCCACAGGATCTGAACCGAATGCTAGCGCCCTAGCCATTCGGCCATCAACCTGGCTCGAAGATCAGAGGGAACCCAATGACGGATTCATGGTATGGCCTCTCAGTTGAGAGAGCGTGAAGATCTTAAAGTCACTGGTTCGATCCCAGGTTTCGTTAGTCTCTTTAATCCTCAGTTGTATAATATAGTTTATATGCCCGCCTGTCATGTGGGAGACCGGGGGTCTAATGGATCTAAAAAAATAGGATAAGAATTCTTGAGGTTGTAGGACCAAAGAACATAGTAAGGCACTTTTAACTTGATATAGAAGACAGCCAACAGGTATCACAGGTGAATTAAGAAAATACTATAACAATTTCCTATTATTTGTGACCAGATAATATATTAAAAGATGATATGGAATTAACAAGTCTGTGAATGAGTGTTAACTTATAAGGGAGGGTTATTTTAATTGTGCTTAAGAGCCCTTCGTTTAATGTTAGGAAATATAAGTCATTGGGAATATATAATGCTATAAAAGTGAAACTGCAGATAATCTGTGTTCAACACTATTAAAATAATCACAGACTTATGAATGTCATCTGTGTATTACATTCATAAATATCCGTAATTATTTTAAACGTTCACAGTGCGGCAAAATATATTTCGGAAAAAATCCTTTTCATTCATTAAGGACTTAAGCTTTTAATTTAACAGTAATTCTATAGTTTATCAAAATAAAAGGCTTTCTGGAGATTTCCTAAAAATTGCAGTTTATTGATAAATTGAAGATTTTTATATATTATTGGATATAAGTATTTTAGCTACTGAAGTATGAGATTATAATGTATGAATTCAGAAGAATGTATGAATTGATAAGAAAATACAACGTATTTCACAATCTTCGTTATTTTAAATAAAACAACTCCAGATTTTACCATTTTGCGTTTTTCTGAACAAAATCTCATATATGACAGCAATATGATACTAAAGAAGAACAATTACAGTTAATCTACATACCGGAAATTTGAAGATTTAGTGATGCGTAAATTGCTCATCGCTCTGAGTTGAGATAAAATTTTCAAGCTATCCTTTACATAGGAATAAGCATAAATATTTATAACGTATCTCGGATAGTTCAGGCACAGAATATGAAAAATGTTTCCAGAGAAACAGCAAATCCATGTGAAGTGTAATCAATCAAATTCTGGAAGTAGAAAAGTATGGAATGGAAGGAAAGACCCATGAAAATAAAATTGATTTTTTAAAAAGTGCCCGGGGGCCTATTTTTTATTTTAGAAGATATATAGGGAGGTTAAAAAAATGCAAATGAATAGCTAGTTCAAATTCAAATAGCTAGTTCAATCTATTGCCAATTAAGGTATTAATTATTTTCACGCGAATTTTATAAGTCTATCTCATTAATTTCTGATTAATGATTTTTCCTTTCATTTTTTTCAGTTAATTTAAGTTCGAAAACTTCCATAATTGCAATTGCGCATGCTCTTATCGGAGAATGTTTTTATTATGTTTAAAGTCACATACATTGAGTTATCTGTGTGTTAAAATAGTGAATTAAAATATGTTATACAAACTGGTGTTACTCATGGAGAAGGTAAAAATTATCCAAAATTCCACCCATTAATTATTTTTAATATAGGTTCATTTTGCTAAATAACCTTGACAATAAAGGGAATGTTGTAAGTCTGTTACTTTACTGGATGTATTTTTGAGGAATTATTTGCAAGGACAGTGTTTAGGCCTTATTCTGCCTCACTTCTAGGCTCAGAATCAGATAAACTTGGAGTCGTAATTTTTTTTTAAATAAAGAACATTGGACAAAGCAATTTAAGTGATTTTTTTGGCTCTGTAATGGTAGATTTTATAAATTATAAAATCGAAGTTTAGTTACAGAAAAGTTTATTTTTTCTTCTTACATGTTTGTTTATAAAGGTCTGAAACTATCCTGTAAATTAATGAACAGAAAATGACGACGGGGATTTTGATAATCATCTGTATAAATCTAATCTTTAATGAGGAGCCGGATGAGGGCAGAATGACTTGCAAGCTGGCGTTCAGTTCCTGGGTTGGCAGGTTCGAATCCAGTGTTTACATGGGTGTTTCTACCCATTCGAAATCAACGGGTGGAAATACCCATGTCAACCACTTAAGTCTCGGTTTCATTTAATAACCAAGAATTTAACTGTAGGTTCCGGTTTGTTTAAACCACATGTCGCAAAGTAAAATGACTTCAACATTAAAAAAAATCAACCATTCAACTTTCAAGGAGGTAGACTCTTTCTTATTCAGTTGGAGGAAAAATCACATCCCTTTCAAAACTTTCCTTTGGTAATATCCATTGACGTTTATTTATACCTTTGAGATCAAAACAGTTCTGGGGAAGAACTAATTTACATATTGTAAATATATCATAAAAAACATAACTGACTGTGGTAATAAAAAGTCTTCTTCCTACTAAAAGAAACTTAAGTAACTTAAGCTAAACTCCAGATAATTTAAGGAAACCTGTTTATCTACCCTTTTTATCTGTCATTCATTTTCATGGATTTTTAGTTGGTGTTTTTCCTAAAATGTCATTATGTGTAAATGGTTATATAAAAAAATTCTTTGAATTATTTTTGTCATTTTTTATGGGAGTCTTTTTTATTTCTCTTTTGAGATGTATTAGCACCATCTTTTAGTCGGAAAGCTTCGATTATATACTGACCGGGGGGGGGGTGGTTATATATATAATTATTATTATTATTTAAAGTTTTAACTTCGAGTCTCTATGTTCAAACATACTGCCTTAATCTACGTAATTTGCCGTACATTATTCGTAACATCAGATTGATCTGTACCGAAAAACGTTAAGTTTTATAGGTTTTACCTATTTAAGGGGTAAAAATATCTGATTTTATCCAATATATTGTTGAATGATTTAAAACAAAATTTTAACATAAAAATGCATAATCCCTGGTGGTTTGGAAGGTTTTATTTTACTTTCAGATTCAACCTACATTTTATTCAACAAACTTAAATTTGAGGTTGAAAACAAATTCCTTCTTAACTTTCTGATATAGGCTATAAATTAAGTTTCTCTGAATGAAAGTCAAGAGTTTGGGGTTCTTTCAATTCATATACGTCTGAAAAATAATGACTAAAATTCCATAAGCATGCGTTTCCCTTCATAAAACCCGTATGTTAAACACTTATGTCACGCTCTAATGAAGCATGTAATTTCACCCAAAAAATAGCATATCCATGACAAAAGCTTTTCACTATACAATGCAGTTTTGTCGACTATCGCAAAGCTTATATTCATCTTGAATATTTGAAATGCTTCGGTTGGAGACCATCTTTCAAACTAGGTGCTTTCGACTATACTGCCTTCGTTTTGTGACAAAGCGTTTAATTTAAGTCAGATTTTACAAAGCTTTATTTTCAGCTTTTATTAAAATTTAATTTTTTTACGCTTCTTGATAAACCGCTATCATAAAATATCCTGGAAAGCTTCTAATTCTTAAACTATAAACAGGAAACGAACTAATATGTGAATAATAAACTAAATATTTAGTTATTAATATTTCAGAATAAGCGAGGGTTTTTTCCTTAAAAAAGGTTATATATAAAACCAAAATATGTATCTTTATTGTTATAAAAATGTAACTACACACACGTAAATTTCACTATTCGTATTCGATGATTTCTCCCGATATATGCAATTAGCAATGCGAATTCGTACATTAAGGTTACGAAAAAATCCCTCAGAAAATAGTAAAAATGCTATATATTTTAAATCCATTAGATTTACTCTAGCAATAATTTTATGCACACTTGTGTTCATGAAATCAGTTTTGTCAAATATATATACGTCATTTTGGAATGATGAAGGGGGAAAAACTAGCTCAAATAATATTGACATTAAAATTTAAAGTTTGAGGCCTTTTAGGGATACTGTTTTATTCCGTTTTGTTTCTCAAATATTATCCCACCCAATATCAGAAAAATTTAGAGGTAAATGTTAAGTCAGGGTTCCAGTACATATTGTTAATCATTTGACATTAAATTAATAACACTTATACTTTTCAACTCAAAAGGGAATGATAATTGCGATAGTGTGTTTAATTTATGATTTAAATTTTTTTAATAAACAAGACATTTGTCTAGTGTATTTAATTTCGAAATATTAAACTTTAGTCGTAATTATTGAAAAGGTTTTCATTGTAAAGAATTCCTATTCTCAAAACTATAATAACACGACGTGTCAAGAGAACAAAATTTTCTCCAGTAACCAATTTAGTGAGAGGGATTTATATTAGAAAAAAAAAGTTCGTATTTTTTTTCAAACACTTCATGATGAGGGAATATATAATTCTATAACAAGTTTCAAAATACTCACAAAATTACAATTTTATTCTTGGGTTCATATATTTTAGATTGTGAATGTTGGTTATACCCTACAATTTAAAATTGCATCAATCATTCTTTCAGTATCACAAGATATACGAGAAGAGGCAGCAGTGTACTATAAATTTAACTATTTGTTAAGGATAACAAAATTCATAGACCACACCCTGCGAGGAGGCGTCAATAGCAATTATATACATCTCCAGGGTACAATGTAACGATCAGCTAACAATCGGTTTCAAAATTAATATAGCTGGAAATGTGAAATCTTTTATTTTGTCTTGCACAAAAGCAAGTCAGAAGAAAATAAATGGAACTAAAAAAAATGAAGTCCTTGTGTCGCCAGGATACATCAGTCGGTTAAATACTTGGATGGCCGTCTGGAAATCTGGGTTAAATCCCCAGATTTTGTCAGATGGTCATAACAGTAGCTCCCGGCAGTTGAAAAGAATAAAGATGGATCGTTAGTAAAACATATGCCTCAAACAAATAAAAAAAAATTCTGTGTGGAATGAATCGCCATCGTCAAAGGAAGGAACTATTTAAAAATACATGGGCATATTTCGCTTTAAAAAGGAAAGGAGAAAATGGTAAAGAATTGAATTTTTTAAAATGGAGTTCCTCATAACGGTGTATTTTTGTTGATAGAACGCCGGCCATTGGTTAGGAAACATGGATTTGATCATCGGTCTTCGCAGGCGGTGATTACAACGTAGTTCAGTTGTTAAAAAGATAGTATGGAAACTTTTCGGATATCAGTCACATAAAAGGGCTGTAAAAAATGATGAAATAGATTCTAAATTAGCAATATAACTGAGGCTGTAACGAAATGCTGATAATTAAAAATATTATTCCTTTAAGGTTTTTTCTTGAATAATACTTTTCAAAGTATCTTATCGTAGAGAAAATATTATGAGCTGAGTAAAAAATCTAGAAATGCTTAATTATGCCACTTTTTATTAAGTTAAAAGCTATTTCCTTCGCTCTCTGTTGCTACCAAATATTCAAGTGCTAAGATGAAAATAGAATAAGAGCTTTCTTACTTTGAGATCAGTCTTTGATAATAGTTCTTATTTCAAGAGGCTAATTCGTGTACGATGAAGTAGACAATAATCAAAAATATAATCTAAACATTAAGAACACGTTTGAAACATCTTAGAAGAAAATAAAACGATTCTTGACTACTTACGAGTTTATTGAAAATTATTTCTTGTTTGTTACGCAGACGTGTGCCAACAAAGAAATCTGAATATTCAAAGTTATGTTACTGCTTGTTGCATAACTGGCTTTCAGTATTATAATGATTTAAATAACAGAAAAGATGCACTTATATCTTCTTGGATGAAGAAGGCATTTAAAAAACAACTAGTATTCTTTTCAAAAATAGTTCTAATTATTGATACTAATATCACGACCAAAATAATGGAATTTAACTAATGCAAGAAGAAGGCCTCATATTTAGGGATATGTAATTTTCGTATTTACGAAATAGATGCGAATGAATGCGAAATTTGCCGATATGTGCTAATAAATGCGAAAATTATTTTTTTACTACTTTCGGCGAAAACTCGGTGATAAACGGCTTTCTAAGCGAAATTAGATAATAATAGTAATAATTTATTAACATAATTGCTTATCTAAGACCATCCACGATCTTTAACTGACAGATCTCTCGAAATTTGCTTATTACTTATTGCTAAAGACTTAAGGAAGAGAATGTAGAGACTACTACAATGTTAGCTTTTAACTAAGAATTTTGATACCTACCTAACCAAGTAAGCAAAATTGTGATTTTTTAAAATAAATGCGAATTTTTTTAAATTTATTTGTGTATATATATATATATATATATATATATATATATATATATATATATATATATATATATATATATATATATATATATATATATATATATATATACATTTGCGAATAAATTGGAAATTTTTCATATTGTAATTTTTTTTCGAAATTTCGATATTTTTTATGCGAAATTTATGTACGCCTACTCATATTCAAGAAATGAGCCAATAGCACCAATTTCAGAAATTAAATTCTAAAATTGGGATGTTAATGAATTATACTCCAGAATATGAGGAGGCATATCTAATGTCCTAACAAAGCCCTAATTTGATTGTTAGGTTATAGATCTGATGATTTCCTTTTATTTAATGACAATATGTATTTAGTATAGAATATTTTATTCATAAAGTTTTGGTTTTATGTCTTCTCTGAGACGTAGGCAGTGATAATCAAAGATTCCTCTTGATTTGATTCCTCAGAATACTTATTCAGAGCACAGGATACCCTGTTCGATTTTCGGGGAAGTACAACATATATATTCTTTGAAGATAATGGAAGGTTGACGTTAATCATTGAACTGGCCACGACAACTTTATTTTTTGTCTTCATATCACCAAATTTAAACTTAAATTTAAACTTGAATATTCTATCAACGGAAAATTTAAATAATTATTTTTATTTCTACATGAAATTATTACTCAACATGATGAAGTTAGGTATGGCGAAATGTATAGTTACATTTTTCTAAACAACGATGAAAAATAGAGTTTGAGAAGTCATTCATAGAAATTATCTGTTATGTTATTTATAACTCAGTTTATAGAGCCAAACACATAATCAGGCATTTATTCAAGAGGTTGCTATTCGAAAAATTCGTAAAAAGTGGTTCAGTTTCAATTGGGTGATGATTAAGATAGACGTACGGGAGTCTGGGATGAATTATTTAAAACCTTAAGTCATTCTACATTCAAAGGCTGAGAGTACGATCACTTGATTAAAATACTAATAAATCAAGTGCTGTCACAACATTTGATTTACACACGACGACAAGTTTCACCTTAAAACAAGATTTTTTATTTTGAACTATGCACAAGTTCAAATGCATAATGACATTTAAAAAATTAATTGATCTTTTTGACAGCTGTTTTACTTAAAAGATCGAGTAAAAGTACAGCGTAAAAATCTAAAAACCTCAAATTATAAAAATTATAAATGTACAGTAAAATTATAAAGTACAAAATTTGTTTTCTGACATAATTTACTTTTAATTTTTAATAGGCTCCCTAGAAAAATACGACTTCAATTACCTAATAAAAACTATTGTTCCAAAGAACAGAAAACACTTCAGTTCACGAGATATCGTCATCTTGAATCCTATAAAATTTCCATGGATGAAGCAATGAAAGTTTGAAATCTGCAGTATCTTTTACACAAAGCAATGATTCGTTGTTGTTTTCATGACGTTGCAAGGGGTTTAGGGCAGGAAATACGTAAGTAATATATCACATCATAAATGCGTGAGGCGAACAATTGGAGTTTCTCTCATAATTTCGTGCTATGAGACAAATGGTGTGGATTGCATTCGATTAAGCATAGTGATATATGTTGTTTGTATTCTCTGCACCGGTACATATCCTGTAGCGGCTAATTTTAAAAAATGCGGTTAGTACTAATGTCAGTGCGGGTGTAAATGAAAATCTTACAATTTGATATTAAATAATTTCGTAGTGTTTGGGAAATCAGTTTCAAAAGCACTAATTTCTTTTTCCATGTCTTTCGAATATTGGATCATTAAAAAAGCCTTTTATATAAGTAGTAATACATAATGCTACTATCAATGTGTCGAAAAACGCCATGAGTTTTATTATTTTTTATTTCAAATTAAATCCGAAAAATAGATGATTGTTAAATATTTTTAGTTTCTTTAAAGATCAAAACAGAGTTCTTAATTTCATGGAAAATCAGGTTGAGGGTTGAATTAATAAATACCGAGTAGGGATTTAGAATGCTAAAAAAAATTACAACTGCGGTTTCATTTTTAAAGTTCAGTGACAGTATTGGCAAAAATACTGTGCTATTTCGAGTTGTTGGATAGATGTCAATATCTTTAAGTTCTAGTTTACGCTTTCATTCAAACAGAAAGGACTTAAAAAATGATGTGGAGTAATTTTACTAAACTTTTCTTTTACACTTAGTTTCACAAATCAGCTTTATGTCTCGCGTTGTTATGCAATAAAGCCTCCGCCGTGTTTTCCATTCGTTATTCTTGTTCTCAGAATCTCAAGAACTGCGATCAATCAATAAATAGATGAATCAATCAACTTCTATAGCCGGTTAGTGGTTGACAGAAATAAATACCAATATCCACAAGGTAGGCTCTAGAGACTTATCTGACAAAAGAATATTTCCTATAGTCCTCAGTTTCCTCAGAATCAATAATCTGATTTTATCTTTCTTCCGATCAGTAGAGGCAAAAGATGAAATTCAATATGTGCAAGTCGGAAATGCCATACACTCCGAAGGCTTTACGTAAAAAACACTGGCTCTTCAGGTACCTCGAAAATACGTGACTAGACTCTATGTAGTTTCACCTACTGCAAATGATTTCTTTTATGTTAAAGCAAACCCAAAGATTTGCTTTTGAATATTCCTAATTTCCTTAGAAAAGAAATGTGAAAGATAAAGTAGTTAGTGGTTTGGAGTAAGTTATAAAAAGTTACTTCGAGAGTGTTTTCAAATAATTCGTAAGTAATGTGATTATCAATATAATAAGTATCGTGAAGTTCGGGTATTTACTTTTTTATTCGAAAAATCTTTTTGTAGTGACAAGATATAAAATAACTAATATCTTGTTTCCCGTATTTAATTTGTAGGTTAGAATAATGTCGAATTTTAATAATTAAATCAATTAACATCGATTATCTTTAAAATTTCGATGTATATTTATACTGTATCTATGTCAGTTAAATATGGAGCGTTACACATCACAAGGGATTATAGAAAAATAAGAGTATCATACCCAATAAATTACCACAAATGCCCTTAAAAATCTACCAAAATAAATTAATTGAAAAAGATTCATAGAACTTTAACTTAAGTTGGAAAAAATTATATATGAGAGAGAGAGTATTTTCTTAAATAAATTAAGGTAATGGAATATCTGAGGCAAATTTCAATGTATTTTTGCTTAGTTATTTTATAATGAATTTTTATTTTGCCATCTATATTAGCTTATACGTGGAATATGCGAACATTGTATCATATTTCTTTGAAAAACCTCTAATGCAGCAAAAAAATTCAAATTTTTCAAAATTACAGAATCGAATTTTGTGGCCAATTCATGACTGACATTTTATTCTGTTGACGATTACTTATGACGAGAAAAAAACTATTTTATTATCTTAATTTAATTTCTAATATTAAAAATATTTCGAGCAGGTGAGTTAGTACTTGAAATTCAGGATAGATATCAAGAAAAATTTCAACAGTATTTTAATCCAGACGTATCATTAAATTAATATATTCAAGTTTTCAGAAATAATAGTACTGCTATTATCTATATTTTACCTAATTTCAGGTGTTATTCTTCTCCGAAAATATAGTGTTATTGTTTTCATCTCGAAGTATATCACCGCGGTATTTAAATATTTAAAACAGAATTTATTTTCGTGTACGAATTTAAATTTTGTAACCTACTTTTATGAAACAATGTACAAAAATATTTGTTTTCATTGTGTGCTTGTAGCTTTAACTAAATAATTAGCAGTATAGTTTACTATTTGTCACAGGAAAATAAGTGGCTTAGTTTTAAAAGTGCTTATCTTGTAAGTTCCTCTACTTCATTAAAGAAATCACAGGCAAGAACAATAGTGTCAAAAACAAAACCGCATAATTAATGCTTTTTTAACATATCTTATCATGAATGTGATTTTGTTTTAAATGTCAAATCGCTGATTTTGTATGTTTTCAATAATCATAAATTGACAGTTTTGTTCCTTTTTCTCTTGTTTAGCTTTCTGCATTTTCCTTTTTCTTTAACAGATTCCTTGAACTCACATTACTAACTTATACTGACAAGCTCTTCAAAATTCCAATTATACACATTAGGGTAAGACTTAAAGCTCACGCTGTAAAACGGAGAAACCAAATTTGCTAGGAACAAAGAGTTCTGGTAAAATAAAATTAATTCAAATCTCATGAATAATTATTATAGGGGTTTGGGAAGGTTATTTAAATGTGTTAATACTTAGTAAGTTTTAAAAGATTCCCAATATTGTTGTTAATATTTCTTTAATTATACTTCTTCAAGTATTTTAAAGTATGCGTTAAATGAACAAGAAATCTACACGAAATTATTCCTAATTAAGTCTAAATTGAGCTACTAAAGGAAAATAATAACTTTTACATATTTTATTCCAGGTTTTGGAAAACTAACCCTAAGCCTCTGGGAAAAAATTTGTTGCTGTTGTTGTTTTTAAGTCTTGTTCACTCAGGCTCTGCAATTTATTGAATTTTTTCCTTTCTGCTAATTTGAAATGATATATTAGCATATAATACCGTACTTGCACACATAGATAGAATTTTTCAAACTCTCATTTTAATATGTTAATCAGAGCCGCTATAAATTATAAGCGCAATAGATTATTTAATTCTTTACATAAAACCGCTGTATTTTGAAATACTTCATAAAATGGCCCTCAGTTACGTTATATTTCTTTCCACTATGTTTCAAAACAATCACATAGTTAATTAAAGCGTTTGTTTTTATTTTCGTAAGAAATTAATTTCGATTAAGTTTGAGGAATCGATTTCCTCGTTACTTGGTTCTATGTCAAACAGGAATACGTCGATATCTTCGTAGTAAGGAAGTTCTTTTATTTTTCTTCGTATCTTGATGTATCGCTTGAGATTTGAGAAACAACCCTGGGAAAATGTTCACCTGTTAGGAATATATTAGGGGCAAGACCTGAATGCATGTTTCTACAGTCCCCCTCATTTTTTTCTCAAGCGTTCCCATGAAACGATATGTATGTACGAGTTACTTTATATCAAAATAGCAAACACTCGAAAATGGTTTCACATTTGGATCAAAGAGGGTGTATTTTTTAAGAAACTCACCCGAATGTTAAATTGAAAGGGTTCTTTATATATATATATATATATATATATATATATATATATATTAAGATAAAAAATTTTAAAAAACACACACTAAGTGTAAAAGAGCTACTGTAAGTCGAAACGCGCTAACACAAAGCATATTACAAAATTCCGTCTTTCTCTCCTTCAATACACGGGTGAGTTCTCTCCCTTAGAGAATACAATCCTCTAATGCACAAATTTTTTATTCATATATATTGTCTCTGACCGTTTCGTATTTCGATCTAAAGTGATTCACTTAAGTAGATTACATCAAGGGAACATCGGAGAAAACAAAAAACTGCGAAAAAGATTCTGAAATCCTTTAAAAATGGGTAAAATTATTATTCCAAAGAAACAAGGGAAGAGGAATATCCACTGATAAAGTTCTTGCCTGAAAACCGTTTGTGATGAATTTTTCCACCGTTTAGTTTGGTTTTGAAAAGCGTCTGAGACCATGCAATTTAGACACTTTTGAATGTTTTTAAAGCCTACAGTAGATAAAGGATAGAAAAAGCCTAGAGAAATCAATTACAGGTTGATTTCGTAATCAGATATCAGGATAAACTTTTTTTAATTTATTTTCTTTCACAGATAATAGATCAACAGGGCCATTTTATGGAAGTGTGTATATCATTAATTTATTACTGTCTATTTAAATTTTTATGTCATTATTTTTTCCCACGATTTCTCTCTTTCTGTTAATAAATGCATGTATATGCATATGTACCCGAGAATTGCCTGTATAACTTTTATTAGCTCAATTTCTCAATTGTGTATTCAAACATTACAAAATAATTTTTCTGCAAAATACTTCATTTTAGAACAATTATTTTTCTACACAATAGAAGATCTAACATCAGCATCGAAAGCATTTACTTACCTTTTTTATCCCTTTCTATGACATTTTAGAGAAACTTGTCACTTGAAATCTCCAAAATTTTAAAATATATTCCTGTTTTAATGAAAATAATGACTTACTTTTGATTCCAATCATGGTGTACTGATTTTACAATGATAAATAAAATATTGAACAGTTCTTGTTTGATGTTTTCAGAGAAACAACCATGGACTAAATAACTATCCTAGGTCTTCCAGTTGTTTATTGCGAAATTTGGTTATTTTAGATAAGCATATTTAATCATCTATCACAACACAGATCATTTATTTAATTTTTACAAGCGCATAACTGTTATGCCCTCAGATTTTTAACAATTTACGAATGATTGGCATGATAAGAGAAAGCGATACTTCAGATGCGAAGAAAATGTTTATTTTACTTGTATGTTTATGTTAACTCTTTTAAAGAGAGAAACCTGGATTGTATGAGAGGAGGGTCATTCCCAGTCTTAAGACGAGTCCAAGTTCAGCCTTTCTAAACAGAAAAATTAATATATCCATTTTTTTCTTATTTATGTTCAACAGCATAAATATATAGTAGAATTATAAATTTGTATGATAATGCTTTATATATTTTTATACATTACTCTCTTGATTATTTTACAGACTTCTTTACGAAGCGTTTAAAAAATTGTTTATTTTTTACATTTGAACATGGAAATTTTGAAATATATGAGAATTCGTACTTGAATTATAACCATAAGAATTGAGTTATTTGGTGTATTATTACTTTTTTCAGTTTTTTTTTTCAGATTTTATGGAGTACTTTTATTTACAAAATTTTGCGATGTAAATATTTATCTCACATCCTTCTTGAACGTAGTTAACCTGACATAGTTGAAGATTTATATCGCTGCATGTTATGAAATAAATTTCAAAAAAGTCACAGTTATGATTATAACCTTAGACCAGAACTCCGCAACCTTTCATCTTCCACGGCACAACAACGTTTTTTTCGATAATTCCGCGGCACACCACAAGAAAAAGCTTGCAAATATATAAATTACAATAAATACGTATATGTTTTTATTAGATAAAAAACACAACAAAATAGCTCTATGTATGAAGATAATTATAATCATTTAAGTTTTATATAAATCATTTTGAACTGTATACCAACGCAAGAACAAAAATATAAAATTATAGTTTACAAGTAAAAAAATTTTCTCTTTAAATTTTTATATTAAAATTTGTTTTCTTTTGGTCTTTACTTAATTTAAAAAATCAAAGTTAAACATAACTAATTTATTAATGAGATATTTGAGATTGTTTTGATAAATGCGCGTTTTATATTTGGCTCTATAATAGAAAGAGCTACAGATCATGGTCAAGGCCCTTTAAATATGATCGTTTGTCATTTTCAATTAGAACCAGTGTCGAAAAACTTTGTTCGCATAAGTATGTCGTAGAAAATGAGAGCAAAATTGCAACGGCCTTGTCAGAAATTTTTGGATATTCTTTCTTAACTGAAATCCAGAAATATGACGCTCGAGCATACATACAATGTATGGCTAACAACATGTTTTTGTTTTGTGTATAATTTTGATCCAGAAAAATTACATATTAACAAAAAGTTAGAGGAATATTTTACTTAGAAAAATTTCTATTTAATGCGGTGGTTAATTTTTTTATTATAATAATCGATAAAATCACCGCGGCACAGCGGTTGCGGAACACTGCCTTAGGCAAACCAAACAAGGTAATCAGTTTAAAAAAAATAATGCTTTAAATTAATTCTATGGAACCTGTAACTTTGAAGTATAATTTAAACGCTTATGTCCTTAAAATAAGAAATAAGTAATTTTTAGTATCTAAATATTTATCTCGCATCTTCCGTGAACTAAAACCTAACAAAATTAAAAATTCACATTTCTGCATATTATGAAATATCAAAAAAGCAAAAGTTATGATTATTTCCTTAGAAGAACCAAGCAAGATAGTTAGTATCAAAAAATAATGTTTAAGTCAAATCTATGGAACCTGTAACTTTATCGGATAAATTGAATACTGATAACCTTAAAATAAGAAATTGTTTTTATAAAGAGAAATATATAAAATACGAATCCTTTCAAACTCTTATTGTATATTCACTATTTTTAACTCTTTATTTTTCGATTTCTGGGTCGTAATTTGCATACATATACATTTCTAAACAATTTTCACTAGGGATGTTTTTAGAAAAGTTTTTTGTAACGTTGTTTTAATAGAAAAGTTTTATAACTTAAAAACATCGTTATAAATATTATAAACCTCCGTCAGAGAGAAACAATACAAATTAAATACATTTTGCTTGTTATAAAATTTTCATAAAATAATGAATCATAAATGATTTTTGTTATAAAGTCTTTTTCTCATATCCGTTATATTCATCCTGTACGCCCCCTCCTCCTTTTTGATTATCTGCCTATTACTGGGAAGGGGATTAAGGAAATATTCTGCACGTTTCATGTTTGACTTCAATGAGTTTTAAAGAAATCCGTTTCTGAACACAAAAATTCTATACTAGTCTAAGCGAAATATAAGTACAAATTCGAAGAAAATTATTCTCCATTAGAATACTCGGTAGAATTTACATCAAGCGGAATTCTAGTAGAATATAAATTAGTGAAGGATATTTACTTTGAAACATTTATGATAGCGAGCTCCAACTTCAAATATAATTTTTGAACAAAATACTTAATTTTGAGTGTTTTTTAATCCTTACTGCAATGCTGAGAATATAATTTTGCAGTTCGCCCACACAACAACTACAACTACAATTACAACCTATTTAAAATCCGATATAATCATGTTTATAAAACACAAAAATTCTACACAAGAAAAAAAAATGCATTACTGATGAATATCATTTTTATCTCCCCTGCTGGAAGTTTTTGCGAAGTACTGGGTGAAATTTATTTTTCGAAATACTCTTAGAATCCTTGAGAATGGCAACATCAATAATTCTCCTCTAGGGCATAGCAGCAATTCATTTGGTCCACAGTTGTTCGTGACTGCGCTCTACCCAATCATTTTTTGAGGACATTATATGAAAAGATTCCGAAGAGAAAGAAAAAGAAGAGCTTTTTACGAAACTTATTTAAAAGAATTCGTTCGAAAGAAAATTAGTTCAAAGATGTGATGTATTATCGTATACAAATGCTGAAAATTGATCAAGCAATTTTCAATATATACACAGCTTGATAGGCTGGGAAACAAATGTCACTGAGTATGTACTAACATGCAAGACTCTAATTACGTTGCTTTCTAATATTGTCATATTAGTTTGAGAATCGAATATTCAAGTTGCATTAAGCTATTGATTTATAAATGAATATTAATTCCGTCTGATAAGAAAGAATATTTCCCCACATCCACTGTACTAGATGAAATGTCATTAATAAGACAATATTGCAACTTTGATGAAATTAATTTCAATAAAATGTGTAATATACAATACTGATCGACATGAATGCTTTTAAACACCGAGGAAATTAAACAAAAGCAGCAAACTATCTAGACTGATGTACTTCCTTTGCTAAGGTATTCATGCCCCTTCTTTCATTATATGCCTTATTCATTTAATATGAATGAATCTACATTCGATAGATATAGGTCATTAATGGTCATTCACTTATTAGAACGCGTAGTACTTATGTAGAATGATTAATGTCTCAAAGCGGGAAAAACGAACCGCTATTTATTTAAGTTTGGAAAAATAAGTAAATTTGAATTCAAAGAATGGGTTCTTTACTTTAGGCACTTTCAAATATACTTTGACAAGAAAAAATAACAATCTAAAACGCATAACGAAATTTTGTTCATAATTAAGCTTTTTTGCTGGGGTTTTTTGCCCGAAAACAACCATAAGATGTTAGTTAATGTAAACATGTTTTCATGTTTTTCATGATAACTGATTTTGTTCATAGTACCATGAAACTTTCAACAGTATAAGCTCATTTTTGTTTCTTTATAATATAATAATAGTTTTCAGGGACAAAGATATTTTTATTTGTATTTCAGAACTCTTTCTCCAGAAAATCGGAATATTTCTTTAAAGGAAACTTTTTCCTGATCATGGAGAAATTTTCATGCGTAAGGTAGTAATACAAATATAAAATTGCTCTAAAGATAATTAACACTGACAGATTTTAAAATTTCGTTTTTATTTTTACTACAAATGAGTTTTTCAGTAAATCATCAATTGTAATAATTAACTTCTTCAAGTTGTTTAATAACAATCAAAAATTGACAAAGCATCTTCTCCCAGAAGTGACAACTCAATCCTTACGGCCGCAATGAATCACTAAATACTAGTTCAGCATTTCTCAGATATGCTTTACAGATTTCTCAAACCTATACGGACTAAAAATCTCTTATTATTATTTATGCGGTTTCACTTCTAAAATCATTCGTACAATTGGCTATACAATTATAGGTATCCCATCTGTCTATTATCTAAATTTTATTTTTTAGTATTTTATAATTAGAGATTGTTATCATGGGGGAAAAAGTGCTTAATGTGAGCCTGCAGGTAAGAATGTGAATTGTAATTTTTCTAAATTTTTATTTTTTAGTATTTTATAATTAGAGATTGTTATCATGGGGGGAAAAGTGCGTAATGTGAGCCTGCAGGTAAGAATGTGAATTGTAATTTTTACATCAAATTTTACCATGCATATAATGAGGAATTAATTTGCTATCGCCCGTTATGTAATCTTCAAAAAGATGGAGATAAAGCAATAGCAAAGTAAAAACTATTTTCTAAGAAGGTAAAAAATTAGTTTCTTCTCTGTGAAAGGAAAAACGCCTATGGCATTTGAAGCTTTAAGTGCTGAAATTTTTTTGTTATAATTTACTGTATGTTTTCTTCTCCGCCTAAAGAGTTTTCGCAAGGAAAAGCACGCTTGCCGGTCTAGAAAGCTTTGGATAAAGAACAAACGTATAATAGAGAAGGAATTCATGATTATTGTCCTTCAAGATTGTCACACAAGAATATTAAATGATATTTTATACGAGACTTTTAACATCTCTTTAATGTCTGGTTACCCTACCACAAGAATTTTCTTTTCAAATCTTTAGAATATAATTTGCTGGCAATTACTAACATGTCCGTGTGTATGAAACCAATATTGTTTGTCTTTTAAGAACAAATCCCTTAATATGCTTCATTAGGAATTTGATGATCTTCAAATAAAAGCAAAATAAAATCAGGAATAAATCTATAATTTAGGACAAAGAAACAAATTTTTCTATATTATAATTAATTTAATTTAATGGTCCGATTTCAAAAGCATTAGAATTAGTTTTAAATCAGATATTTAAGAAATTATAAATACAATTTATCGTTAAAGACAAACATATCACTCCATTATTCATAGAAGTATTTTCATACATATTTGATTTTGATTTTTTTTAAGTAACTACAAGTATATACAAATTGTCATGAATTGTCTTAAAAATTCTTTTGACAAATCAATCCTAAAATTAAGTAAATACATCAAAATAGCTACTTTAACATTTAGCAACAAAAATTTAAATATTTGCTAATATTTACTTAATGTAATAATGAAAGTCCATTCTTCGCATTCTTCTATCTCGCGACTTACAAATTTTCCCTTTTTCAAAAAACATTTTAAATAAATACTTGTCAGTTAAGGGCACAAAAAGAATTGCTTCAGTCCTATAATTCCTGTTCTTTACTCATTACTTGGTTCAATGTAGCTTTTCTGCTTGCTTTCTTTTCTTACTTTGGGAGCTAATTTTCTTTCCTGTCATGAAATTTTCAAGGAATTCATTTCCAGATGCTCAGCTTTCATTCCACATTTAAAAATTAGGAATCGAATTCAAAACAAAACATAAAAGTGTAAACAAGGATAGTGTAGAAAAATTAGAATTCATTGGCTATTGTCTTTTGAATTCATTTCCAAAAATTAATCATTTCTTCATTATTTTCGTTCTCTTTGAAACGTATAAAATTAAATGTCTTCATTTAATGATTATTTTAGCTCGTGACTAAAAGTAGGAATGAGACTTTTAAGGGGACAGTGGACCTTCAAACCTAACTTTTTTTGTTTTGAATGGATTTGCTTGAAATTTGAATATGTGATTAGTACCATAGATATATAAAAGTGGTTAAAATTTAATGATGAAATATTAATAATTTATCAATTATGAATTTTTAATTATATCAAAAATTGGCCTAATTTAAAATGTTCCATGCGCATTTTTTGCATAAAATATGGTAATTTTTATTTACAGAATACCTTATAGAACTAACAATGAAACTTATTGCTTATTTTAAGCATTCATTAAAAATATAAAGAGAAAAAAATAATAATAGTGAAAACACCCTTTTTATTACGAAAAATAGCTATAAATCATCTTTTGAAGTACAAAATTTAGAAATTCTGAGCTACGAAGCATAATTATTTTCAATAAGATTTATTTGATATACAGTTAAGTATATAAAACTTAAATTTCAAAGCAATACGATAATTAGAAATGCGCCTGGAGCAGTTTGAATATTCGTATGACATGAAAATTTTTATTTTGAGAAAAACACATTTAAAGTTATTGCTATTAGTAACCACATATCTAAATTAAATACAAATGCCTATACCTAAGAAAGTAATCACAGAAATAAAAAATTTTTTTGAAACACATTCCTACTCGTCCGTAGTTTCACAATTCAATAAAATAAGATTCGAATTTTTGGACAAATTTCACAATTTTGAAAGTCCGCTGTCCCCTTGATGAGAATAAGTAATAAAAATGAAACTTGGGAGAAAAAAACAGCGTATCGTTTTAGTATTGGATATGTGCGATTTTCATGACATAATTGTTATAACATTTTCAGCCTATTTCTGTTATTGAATATAACATGCAAGAATGATTTGCTGAAGATTAAGTGGTTGTAGGATATTTATTTAGGTATTGGAAATCTTGTATTCGAGCATATGACAGGGAAAATTCATTGCAATACAAACCAATATAGGCTAATACTGATTTGCCAATAAAACAGACAACCCCCTGCCGAGAAGTCACCAAACCCTGCCACAATACTGAATGGGTAGCACTAACGGGCTTTTTTTTAGGGGTACCTAAATTTCGCATAAAAAATATCAAAATTTCACATTTATTCGCAAAAAAATATAAATTCAAAAATTTCGCATTTATTAAAAAATATCACAATTTTACTTACTTGGATAGGTAAGTATTAAAATTCTTAGTTAAAAGCTAACATTGTTGTAGTCTCCCCATTATCTTCTATATGTCTTTGCCTTCTGTCATTAATTATTATGCTGTACGTACTAAAATATCTCTCAGCATCTACGCTGTTAATGGGACTATAGAGGCTTTGTATAGCATATAGACCTTTATAGACTATAGGCCTTTTATAGACTATAGGCCTTTTATAGACTATAGGCCTTTGCAAAGTAAAGGTAGCATCATTTCGTTGCAATTAAAATCCGTATAACATCAACAGGAGTCTCTTGGTACTGTAAGTAGCTTTCTTTGAAAATGGTTGTATCCATTGATGACTCGGGTACGGACAAACTGTCTGGGTGAAACTCAGAGCAAATCCGAAGAAGCGTGAGATCTCTTAGTTAAAAACCATGAGTGGTCTTAGTTAAGCAATTATGTTAATAAATTATTACTATTATTACCTAATTTCGCTTAAAAACCTTTTATAACCGAGTTTTTGTTGAAAATTGTAAAAAAATAATTTTCGCATTTATTCGCTCATATCGGCAAATTTCGCATTTTTTCGCATCTGTTTCGTAAATACGAAAATTACGTATCCCTGGTGATTTAACAAGGGCTTTAACTTGCCGTATAACTTGGTATCTGGTTTCAATTCCTAACGAGAGAGATCGTATTTAATGATGCGAAAATACCTGAAAAAATACCTGTAAGATATAAAGGGAGTCAACTATTTTATTGCAGCTATCGACTTTCAAGGTCTTTAAATCCTCTGAGTTCAGCTAGAAGTCTAAATTTGTTTTTACAAACTAAATATATAATTTAAGCTTTAAATATAAATTAAGCAGAAAACTGGTCGTGAATACATACTTTTTCTTCGTGAAAAAATTCATTTTTTCCCATCTTTTTGTTCTACAGCAAGATTATTAATATTATAATTTCAACTATCAAATAAATTACTTCAAATATTTTCTTACTTGGGATCAAATTATGTTTCGAAAGAAAATTTCAAGCATTCAATAATTCGGTCACTTTGCTTTTTAATCCTAAATTAAACTACCTTACCTGCATACCTAAGAGGTTCCTTTTTTTTTATCGATATGCACTGAAACTCTAAATTCCATACTTGCATTGTTCGAAAGTTTGTAAATTATCGAAATGAAAGTTAAAAACGACGAAAACGAAGAATTTTAATGAATCTAGTGATAAATAAAGGACAATTTGAAAATAAAAGGTTTTACTGAGATGTGATTGAGCGCATGGATTTCACTATTTGTGTATTTTCCTATATAATAGAGGAGCTTGGCCGTAACGATCATACGTATTAACGTATTTTGGAACATATTTTGTTCTAACTAATTGACAACTGGAATAATTGAAAATGACTTTGACATCATAATTGATGGCAATGATTTTATCGCACTGCTTTTACATATGTTGAATATTAAAATATAGCGATTATAATTTGAATATATCTGTCAACACTATAGTCCTTAACATGATATTACATGCGTATAATTAATTAATTTTTGCTATGGTTTCATTAGCTCTCATGCCCTCAAAAATAATGAGTAGAGAGAATTCATTTTTACATGACTCCTATAAAAGTAAACAACTTGTGTTGATAATACATCTCTTTTTTATAACCACGCGTCTTTTACAGATATTTCATTTGCTCTTTTAGAATATTTGTCAAACACTCATAAACCCCAAATATATATCCAACTAAATATCATGAACCAATCTATATATATAAAACAGTTCCGTAACTGACTGACTGACTGGCATACAACGCACAAGCCAAACCGCTGGACCTAAAGGGCTGAAATTTTGCATGGCGATTCTTCTTCTAGTGTAGAGGTGTACTAAGAAAGAATTTTGAAACATTCTTCTTAGATTTTTTAAAATTAATTTTTTAAGCTGTTTTAGTAACTTTTTTTAAGTTTGCATTTAAAATAATAATTTGAGGGTTATAAAATTTATATCACGAGAAAGATCATAAAAATTCCTTTAAAATAAAATCTTTTTCGAATCTTTACCTCCATTTTCTGAATGTTGGTGAATTTTTAAAGATTAATATTTAGAATTTAATTTATTTAATGCTGATTTTTTTTCTGGTACTTTAAATAAATTTATCGTCACGTGCATAACAACTAAATAGACAAAAAAAAATTTTTTCTTGCTAATGTGGCAGACGATTGGACATTATCCAAAAAAATATTAAAATACAATAAAAGATATTATGTTCCTCAAACTGTACAATATTAACTGTACTATATTCTTTAGTATGTCCTATTACATTTAATTTGAATATTTTCTTCTACATTATTTTGTCTATAAAAATATCCCTTAAGATTTTTTTATAAATATATTTTTTTGTTTTTGTTTTTTTACATCAATTGTATACATTGATCGTCGTATTTATTATAAATAAATATATATTTATTTATTTATTTGGCATTTATTGCATACATTATCCGTTGTATTTAATTTGAATGTACTCCGTAGCGAAGTGTGGGTTTTCAGCTAGTATTGTATAAAATAAAAAAATCCGAAGAGAGAGGACAATTAAATGCCCCCATTATATATTTTTGAAAATAACTGTAAATACTTGTAAATACTTTATAAATATCCATTGTTCCGGCTTAATTTATATTTATTTTGTGTTAGATATTGTTTGTTTTCTGTTATTGAGCTTTGTATTTTAATATACTAGCCTTCGGCTATATTTTCAAGAATTTGGGCAAACGTGGTCACAACTTTGGCAATTTTGGCAACAAATTTAGTAATCTTTTGGGTGTCTGGAGAACCAATCAGATTTCCCTAAATGGAGGGGGTTGTCGAGTTCTGAAAATTTCCATTTCTAGAACAATCGAAAAAGTCACCACAGGTATGAGCATCCTAGGCTCGGATTCTGATGTGGAGATTCATTCATTTCTCTGTTGGAGCTCGGCTGTTCTGTGTGAAATGCGTGGCCTGTTATCGTGCTTGCATGTACTGTGCTAAATGTGAAGTCCGTTAGGCTAGCTTCATTGTAAGCCTAAGTGACTATGTTGTGGTATTTATCATCTGTTTAGGTCTAAAAGGCAAATTAACTTGTGTCGCTGTCATCTGGTGTCATTATTGAAATATCGACGAACAAGAAACGCAACAATATATGATGTTTTCCGTTCATTATATAAATTCAAAAAAGCGTGGAGATTTGTATTAATTGTTGCGTAACTATTTAAATTACGTGATTGTAAGACACAACAGCATACTCACAACAATGCAACTGTATCGCAATTATTATTATATTTTATATTACATGGTGTATATTTTGTATTTCAGGTTATTGTTAGTACAGAAAATAGTAAATCACAATTTCAACTTCCCACCCCCATATTTTTAATGCATTCCGAATAAATGCAAGTAAATCCTACGGAATTTTTCAAGCAAAAATAATTATGATTTCTTTGTTGAGATGAAACCTAACGGCAAATAACATTTCCTAACTGTTTTTTTCTTTCTTTATAATAAAGCTTATTCTTGAAAACTTGCAGTCTCCCCTTTAAATGACCTTAAAGGTTTGCCTTAAAGGTACGTACGAAGTACAGAGCCATTGTGTAAAATTGGGGGATGCGAAAGTTCCTATTTTCAGGACAATGAATGGAATGTTGTCGAGTTGCTCAAGGAATAGAACGTTAAGGAAATTTACATTGTTACAACTGGTTAGTATATACGTTCCTTTCATTCATTAGCATTTCAAGTATATTGGCATTGCAGTGTTTACCGAGTTTCTAAACATCCATTTCCTTTAATATGCAGATAGCTTGGTTATAAAATATAAAGTAATAATAAATAATAAAATATATAAAGTTCGTTATAAAATATACGCTGTAAAATATCAAACTTCCTTAGAATGTAGTAGAGTGTATACATATCCAATGAAAAATCGAGCATCGTTTTTTTATTAGCTTTTAAAGTAATCCCGAATTAAAAAATTAATACATTTAAAATCTGTAGCCATAAAATTTAATGTAACAAAAATTTAGTAGAATTTATTAAAAATTATGTATGATAGTGATTGCAGAAAGATCTCAAAAGAGTATTTTTCAATAAAGTTGTGAAACAAGGCAACAGAGAATTAACTTTATAACATTCGCAGTCAGCATTTTATTCTTCTGTTTTTGAAAGAAAAAAAATTAGGTTATCTCCATTGAATTGATCAAGTGAATTTTTGAATTCTAAATTTAACTGATCAAAACTCTAGTTAATGTAAAATTACTGTCCTTGATCGCACACCTTGTTTTTACAACGACAAACGTTAATTCTAGAACTTTCATACATGGATAAAATATGTGTCTGTGTCTCATAGTACCGCCTAGCTATTGCGAAACGAGAAAATCATCCACCGAGTACAATTATCTCTGTTTACTATCAAGTAAACACTCCTTTCCATCAGCCGCTGGGGAAAAATAACAAAACGATGTTACTCTTAGGGATCTAATAATATAATTTCAGCAAAAGCGGTTAATAATAATGCTCATCTGTTCGAGAGATTAACTTGATAGTTAACGGGAAGCACAACCGCAGATTAAGTGAATAGAAAAAGAAACTAAGTGAAAAGAGAAAATGCGCGTGGTTTCTTCTGGCTGGAAGCCAAAATGAAAAGGATAGAAAATACTAATGTCTTTTTTGACGTCATTGCCTTAAAATTTCATCGTTCAATGTATTGTCTAATCAAATTTATTCTTCTCTTTATGAGAAATGTCTCTGAAATAATAGTTTTTATGCCAGAAATGAGCATTTCCTGATTTAGATGGGAAAAAAAAGGTGTCTGTGCCGGATGCAGGCTGCACATTTTTCTTGTAAAATGTGATACCTGAAAAAACACAAAAATGGTAATATTTCTTGAACAGTGAGTGGTAGCTACTTTGTACAATATCATATGTAAAGCAAAAGAAGTGGCTCTGAAAATATAATGCAATATTTTAAACATAACATAGATCCAATATTTTCAGGTTGTCGTCGTATTTTTTCCTATACATGTAGAGGACAAAACCTTTCTAAAAACACATAAATCACAACTTTAAAATTTTTTAAACTTAAACACTGTATTCCTTCAAATTTTTGGATTGTTGAATCGTGTTTCCAAATTTATCAGAACAGGCATGTCTCTTGACGCTATTACGATTTATATGTGTGTGTGTGTACTAATGATTTAGAAAACGACTATATCAACTCAGTTTGCACACAGATACCAATTACATCACGAGGTATATTGTTACTTGTTTTTCCTAACTCCACGTTCACTTTCCAGTCTCCATTATCGATAAATTTACTATAAAGTCTCTCAACGGGGCACGGGATCAAAGTAAACCACCTGAATATGCTTATATTAATAGGTGATCCAATCAAGCGACCAGATAACTTAAAAACATTGAGAGTCCATTCAGTGAAGAAGATAAAGTTTGCCCATACTAATCAAGGGACACATCTAACGCTCAGAGTGGCGTATTCTCGATGGTACCTTCTGGAGCAGGAGTAAAGGCAAATACTGATCAGATGAACAGATCTGATATGGATTAGGATTTGAATTAAATCGCGCCAAAACCATGTGTCCAGTTAGAAGTCGATAAATAATGAGCTGGGACCAGAATTACGCGTTAAAAATTAAATTTTGTTTAGAGATGTGATCCCCTGCAAGGGTTCCTGTGTACTTACAAACTCGTAGACTGAAATTTAGTAATACATTTTGTTTCTAACCTAAGTAGAGTGCTGGATAAACCTCCTGTTTACTAATATGAGCTTACAGTTTAAATTATTACAGAATTTTCGAATGTCGCCAAGTTTTAATTTAGGTTAATAAAGAATAGATTCTATCCAAGCTACATCCAAATCTTATCCTTGAAACTGTGTATTTTTTAGACTATCCATTATTACAGGGATTTACCTTAATCAGCGGTACATTAATCAATTAAGACCAATCCTTGAATTTAGGTGATTGTAAAATTTCCGTTCGCTTTTAAAGTTTGAAGATTTTTTTTCATTCGAATATACATATTCCAGTGTGTCAGGCAATTATGTGCGAGTAACTATAAGCGTTTCCTCTGAACAAAACAAAAACTGCACTCTAATTAGCATAATTTAATTTCACATATTTCTCTAAACTATCAATCAACTCTTTTTGCAATATTTTGCTTTATCCGATAAGTTACACCTTTAACATTAGGCTAATTTTTTTCCAAATTCTACCTAAGTGAGAAGCATTATTTTTTCAGCATTTTATTGACGATATATTTAATCATCTACCCTTCCAATGGAGTTTTGTGATAAGCCATTGATCTGTAAACTTTGTTTCCTGACCAAAAAGCTCTAATATGTCACGGAGAATAGTGGTCATTTATAATCGATCCTTCTCGTAAATAAATTCTTCCTCACTTAGGGGAAATAAATTGCATGATTTTACTATAAAACAAATTTGATGTTTTTTGAAGGAAATTTAATCTATATCACATCAAGCAACTGCCAGTTGGGGTAGAACTCTGGCTTGTTTTTGGCAGCAATACTGCCGGTTGGAATGATAAGTGTTAAACATTGAGATGTTTGCCCCCGCGTAATGGTAACGTAAAGTGCGTTCTCATTTAGTGGAATGTCTTCCGTTAAACAGCAAATTTATTTTTTGCTAAAAAAAATTATGAAAAATAAACTTTTTTTCTCCGTCTATTATTCATCCTACCACATACCTCAAGACTAGACTCAAGTTGCCAGGTAACAACAGCAAAGCGAGGTCACATCTAGATATCAAAGTCACCTGCAAGAGTGTTTCAGAATACACTATGAGTACTTAAGCGATACTTCTGCAGATGCAGACCGTTTATGAGTTTAATAAAAGTTTTATACTCATAAATCTAAAATTTACAATATACCCCAATCTTATTTTAGCGTTCTCCGATTTTATAAAAGTTAATAAGCATTTCACTCATATAGCTAAGCAAATTTATGTCGAAGATCTCAATATCCCTAATCCTTTTCTTCAAAACTCGACATGAAAAATAAAATAATAATAACAGGATTTTTATAAGAAGAAAAAAAGCGAAGATAAAAAACGTTTAAAACATTTCGACTTTCGATAACCTTTCGAGAGTTTCGATCACGCAAAATAAGCACGTTTCGAAAATATTGAATTTTGGTTTTTTATGCCAGTTTTCTTTAAAATTGTACTTTTTGTTTAATTTTAACTGTGTGCATAAAATTGCCTCGTCCTTAAATTTCATTTTATTTCAATTTTCTTTTCACTTACCAAAGATGGAAGAGTATTTATTCTTCGAAAGGTTTAAATACATTTTTCTACAAGAGGATAGGTTTGGTAAAATTCCCTCTTAACGTTATAATTGTTCGCAATGGTGTAGCAGAGCAGTATATAATGTCTATTCACCGAAAATTTTCTTATGTATAATGCCTCAGTAACTGTAAGTAGAGCGGGCCTTAATCTGAAAATTTTGATGATGTAGATAATCAAACGCTTTCAAACAAATTAGATCAGTTTAAATTATTTTAATAATATCTGTACATAGATATCGTACTTTCAATTTACCCAAGATTATCTACATTTAATGCTTATGTCACATAAATATCCATAAATAATATATTTACACGTGCAGAAATTACGATCAGTAAGCATGTTATTACAACATTATAACTTTCGACATGTTTACAAAAGTTTCAGTGAGGAATCTGACATCTCGAGGTCTAAAACATCATTAAGAGTTAATATTTTTTTATTTGTATCCGGAAGTCCTCTCTCTCCCAGCCACTTATAGATCGAAATCGGATCTGTCATTAACTAATGGGTGATATTTCTATTGACCTACCTTGCTTCACCTGCTCCTTCCTCGTAAGAAACCCTCATGGATGTATTAAGAAACAAGCACACCTCCAGATTAATATGACAGAAGCTGTCGCAAAGTTGTGAGGATATAATAGCGCTTGGGTCACTTTTGTTTATAGAAGTGCCAGATTCTTAATATTTGAACTTTAACCACTTTGTAAAGGGATTGAAAACAAATATGGCAGGTAATTGTTGAGTCATCTCTGTTACTCTTGCTTATAATCTCTAAATTAAGTTGTTGTTTTTTTTAATCCATCCAGAAAAATTTAACCTTTCCTAGTTAATTTAGAGTGCCAGTAAACCCTTTGCCTCGTATTCTAGAGTGACTCATATCGAAAAAGTAAACATATAGAGTAAAATACCTCAAATGCACGTTTTTGGGTTAGATATATTAACTTTTTTGTTTCTTTTAAAGAATGAACGAATTTATTTGTTTTAGGTATACTCAAGTTTAAGTTGCATTTATTTTCAGTTTAAATATTTCAACTTAAATCAATCATTCACTTTTGAAATGCAAAATATAAAAGGAATATTTATAAAAACATGTTATCGTGATTTTTTTTAAAGTAAATTTCTTACAGGTTTTGTGGTGCATCCTTACGCCTCGCGGGAATACAAAGATAATGCAAGTTGTTTTTGATTCTGCATTTTTTATTTTAACTCTAAACGGAGAGCTTTAGATAAATGGCTTTTCACTGGCTCGTGCATAACTTTGGAATCAACCATTAGTCATATTGCTTTAAAAGAAACTAAGATAAGAATCCAAATTTCTCGGAAATAAACAGAGTATCAAGGCTTGTTAAAATGGGTAGTCAACTTATATAGCTGGATGAGGAAGTCAGCTCGTATTTGGCTGAAATCCCAGTGACTTGATAAATCACCTCCATTTCATGAGTTAAAGTAGAATCGCAGGGGGAAAAAAATGTACACAGCACAAAATTTTTGACTGCTGAAACGGTAGATGAAAATAGAAGCATTTCTGACATAATAACGAGCGAGACAGAAAGAGTCTCCATCATTCTATCAACATTGTCGTACTGATTTGACCTTTATAATTTTTTTTTATTTATTTATATTTTTATTTATTTATTTATTTTTTTTTTTTTTTTTTTTTGGGGGGGGGAGCTGCATCCAGCTCATCACATTCGATGAAACCGACAGTCTTTGAATATTTAAATGGTTCGATACAGGTCGTATGGGATATAGGGTCGAAGGATTATAACAGAACTTCTCTTTCTCAAAAAAAATTTTTTTGAACAAAATGTCATTCTGAGTAAGATATTCCATACTAAAAAATATCTACTAAGGTTCTTTTGAGTCAAATTTCTTTATTTTTATTATGAAAATATCAAGAGGAATTTTGTCACTGACTTATAAAATAACATTATGTATCACCAAACAAATAAGGATTTTTTTCGTTGGTTTTACAAAGTGTTTTGTAAACAACGAAAGAACTTATTATCATCTCATCTTATGTTCACCTTTCATAAAACTTTATTTTGCCGATGGCACTGTCACATAATCTATCCACATTTGTTTCCTGCACTTTAAAACAACCAGGCTGAGTGCGATAATTGAACCCTAGCTTACCAGACAGTTGTGGTGTCACTGTTCAATATAAAAACTAATGTTGCACATTACTATTTTAAGTGTATACATATGTAAAATTATATTATAAATTCAAATGCCGAACTTTTTTTTTCTCTCCTCCAATAATGTATCACGGTATATCCATAACTCGCCTCTTTTCTGTTCTATTTCTCGCCGCCTTTTTGTTTCTTTCTTTGCAATGTACGGATCTTTAAGTTTTAAGATATTATTGACATAATAGTCCTTGTATTTTGCTCATATCATTTGTATACATTTCGTAGGATTTGCAGTATTTCTGCAATTGGTGATGTTGAGTGAACTCTGATCTTAGTTCTTCACTAATGCAACAAGTTTGATCTTACAAATCGGTTACAGATTATCATACAGATGACTGCGTTAAGCAGCGAAAATGTTTTAGATAAACTAGAAATGTGTAGGCTCTACAAACATCATTCCGGTGTTGATAGCGTGGGCCATAACAAGAAATGAAGGCAAAGCGTGGGCTTGGTACGAGTAAAGAACGCTTGAACTCTAGTCGACCAGATAGTTTTACACACCCCTCGACACTTCATGCATGCAATTTATGAAACTGAGCATGATATCAGCTCTTTTTCTTTAAATACGAACAAAAGATTATGATACTTATTTTCTAAAGTCTGCGCTGATTTTAACTGTTAATTGTCACAGTTTTTCTTTTAAGGGGGCACACTACCTTTGACTACTGGGAAATGACCCTAAACATGATCAAATTCGATCTACTGAAACTCCAATAATATTAATATATATATATATAATTTTTTTTTGTTTTATATCAAAATTACAAGTCTTCAGTTATATTTTATACAAAAATAGAACTTGTAAAGCCATAAATAATTTTTAGATTTTATTTTTAAATGTACGCATTACTAAAAATGGAAAAATATCATTGGATGTTTCGCGCATCATAAAATTAAGAAATATGCATACAGAAACTATTTTTTGGTCAAATTAAATTAATAATATACTCAAGTTTAATGTAAAACCAAAAAATATACAAAATATATAGTTTAAATTGAAAAATTTACATAAAATTTTTTTAAAAAATTTTAATTTAGCAATTTTTTAAAACATTTTCAAGTGTAAAAAACTTGTTTACAAATTTATTTTTACTTTTCTGGTTTTAGTATGTAAAGAAGTTTAGTATGTTATAATACAAATCTGATAAAAATTTTGTGTGTCTAGCAGACATAGTTTGGGAGTAACAGTGCGCGTAATCCAAAAATTCACATATTTGAGAAAACTGAAGTTAAATTTGGAATATACATGGCCATGGCAACAGAGTGAACTTTACATAAACTCTCATAGCTCGAGAAATAATGCAAATTTTTTATGCGGTTTTTTTGCATATTGTTCAGAAATGTCCTAAAAATCAGAATATAGCAAAAACCAAAAATCGATTTTTTGAAGTTTTAAAGGTTGTGTGCCCCCTTAAAAGAAATGTTTTACTGCACTTTGTGACGCCCGCAATTCATACAGAATAATAGAGAAAGAGAGGGGCAACAGGGAGGGAGGGGGTAACTCGTGAATAATCATATCAACGAATGTTAAATTAGCAAAAGTCGAGGAGGTTCTGTACTTTGATCCGAATAAGATTTTTCCAAGTATTTTCAAATAATAAAACCAAGCTTGAATCGGGAAGAGTTCATTTTCACTAATCCCGAAATACCACTGATTTGTCATAAAACGTAGAAATGGAGTATGTAGTAGTTCAGACAACAAGCAGTTACAGCTCTTTACATTCATCCTCTAGAATCCTGCATATTACAACTCTTCGGATATGTGCCCCCTCCCCCCCCCCCCCAGCTTCTATTGACATATACTGTTTTACAGCGACATCAAATAAATTTTACAAAATTTAATGTTGCTACGTAATTGTTTCGCGCTGAAGAGATTAATAGGAACAGTAATAAATATAGGGAAACTGTATTTTGTAAACTTTATCTGCATAAAAATGGGTAATTTTCTCATGTGACAGATGTTTGAGGTGTTGCATCTACTGGTAACAATCAGTTGAAAAGATGCAGTTCAGATGGTGAAAAGAACATTGGCAATGTAAATGTTCGAAAGATAAAAAAATAATGAAATAACTGATGTATTAATCCATATTGCTGGTATAATATACTGGAAACTTAAGCTACTCTCTAAACTTCTCTTGAAATTGTGATAATTGGAGAAAAAACCTAAAAAAAGGAGGAAGGAAGGCTTTTGAGAAAGGGAATTTCTAGTAGAGTTGTTTTAAAAATAGAATAAAATTTAAAGTAACTAATGAAAGATTTATGGTATGTACATTATCATCAGTGTTTTAAGCAAGCTAAAACAAAAATATTTAAGAACGCAGAAAAGGTATTAATGACTCTAGTGTTTACAGCGTTACACTTTTCATAATTCTTTTTAAGTAATCATTGCGCTGGTGTTAATGTATTAAAGTTGTTTCAATATATATATATATATATATATATATATATATATATATATATATATATATATATATATAAGCATGCCAACAAATATGACTAACTCCCTCCGCTCTTCCCTTCCAACCACTTTCCTTTTCTCTGACTGAAGGTATTGTTTAGCAAGATGTCAGGTGATAACAGGGTGCCAAGGAGAAGAAGGAAGGGAGGTTTTCTCCCATTATATTCATTGAAGTATCTTACCCAGAGAGAGAAAGATACTAAAACTATAATGGGCGCTAGCTTATTATTTTCCTCTTTTGAGAGTTTATACTAAATTTATATATTATAATGTACTTGTATCTTTGGGTTGAATGCATTATGCTTAAAATGGTAGAGAATGAGTCTCTGTACTTTTTTCTCTAGAAAAAAAAAAGTCTCCTCCACATATCCGAAATTTAAGAGAACTATGCTTGTGATTGAACAACAAAGCTCTCAAAAGTTGCTAAAAAAAGTCACAATAATATGTTCAATAATCAAAAGCCTTTGACCTTTGGAAAAAAAAGGGTGACTTACGCTGTATTGTAACTTTATATATTCGCACTTTGTTGCTTTGCCGTTACTGGTCCGAAATTCGTTCAAAACTTCAAAGGTATATAAAGTTCACGCAATTTTCAAGTCGACATCTGCTGCCCTACCAAGGTTTTATTTATACTTCCAACAAATATTTTTAAGAGATATGAAACCTTCTCCAACTTTAATCTGAGATGATTTGTTTTGTTATGCCGGATCATATCACTAGGGTTACCAACTTGCCTGATTTTCAGCTCTCAATTCATCACATAATGAAAAATAAACAGTTGAATAGAACAACAAACCGAGCTGAAATTCATAAACTCAGATGAAATATATATATATATATATATATATATATATATATATACAGAGGCTGTTCACACATTTTTTAGACGATGTATATTGTATTCACAAAACTAAATTACATAAAATTCTTGTGTTTTAAATGTTCTATTTGACATCCCTTATTCTGAACTATCTTTCGACACCGCAATTTCCAGGATAATAATGCCTTTTGAAGTGTCAGAAGAGATATTCTATCCCATTCCTCCTGAACAGCTTTCCAGAGTCCTGTAAGGGTTTTGGGACGACGTTTGGATAATGCAGATTTTAAAAGTCCGAAAGCACAAAAATCCATAGGTGATACATCGGGAGATTTAGTAGGGATATCAGTGAAAGGTATGGCCTTGATACCAGTTTTTTGTTCCATTTCTTTTAGGAAATTTACAGTGGATTTTGATGTGTGACTGCTAGCTTTGTCCTGATGGAGCCTCACAGATTGATGGCACTGTGGGTAAAGCGATGGTATTTCATTCAGAAAAATTGGCGATAAAATATGTTCCTGATAGTATTTGGAGTTAATCTTGACATTTTTTTCCACTCTCTTTATTTTTAACTTGCCATTATAAGAAAAACCAGCAACAATCATGAATCCCTTAGTAAAACTTTCTTTCGATTCTTTGAACCATGTACTTAAATTTTTTTTCTCCCCTTTTATGATAATAAATGGCTCTTTTTTTGTTGCAATCATTTAAATACACCCATGATTCATCTATTGTGACAATTGTTTTCCATTTTTCTTTGGATAAGTGTTTCTCATATAGAAATCTGCAGCGTGTGCTGCGTTCAGCGATATGATTTGGAAGAAGACGATGCACATTGCGTTTTTTCGCTTTCTTAAGATTTAAATCAACGTTTATCATTTTGTTTACAGTGGACACCGAGCATTTTAATGATTTTGCAACTGTCCTTTGACTAGAGGGATTTTCTTTTAACATTAAACAACGTACCTTTGCAATAGTCGAAGATGTCCGTTTTTTCCTTGCATACTTGTTTGGAATTTTTGTCCCACTTGAGGCTCCAATTTGACGTTTTTTTCCTTTCTTGTTGACGATATTACCTATCGACGCTTTAGATATCACAAAACCATGACTCTCACATCGTTTTTGGATAACGGAGTATGCATATTTCTCTTCGGAAAGAGCAAAAATGTAGCCTTCGAACCACTGCTTTGTTAAAAACGCCATTTTGAATAAAAACAAAACTTTCAAGCCTCAGACTATAATTTTGACTTTTAAAAACATAGTACAGTTGCAATTATTTCTTTTGCAGCAAACGATTTTTTATTACCGCTTACCAAAATCGTCTAAAAAATGTGCGAACAGCCTCTGTGTGTATATATATATATATATATATATATATATATATATATATATATATATATATATATATATACACACACACACACTGAAGAGCCCAAAAAAACTGGTACAGGCGTGCGTATGCAAATAATGGAGATATGCAACCAATCAGCGTAACGCTATGCGGTCGGCAGTGCCTATATAAGACAACAGGTGTCTGGCGAAGCTGTTAGATCGGTTCCTTCAGCTACAATGCCAGGTTATCACGATTTATGTGACTTTGAACGTAGCGTTATGGTCGGTGCAAGAGAGATGGGGCATACCATCTCCGAGGTAACGATGCAATTTGGATTTTCGCGCGCCACCATTTCAAGAGTGTATCGTGAATATCAGGTATCAGTAAAGCATCAAATCTCCGACAGCGGTGCAGCCGGAAAAAGACCTTGAATGAACGGGATCGTCGACGACTGGCGAGAATTCTTAAACGAGATAAACGTGCAGCACTTCCTCAAATTGCTGCGAATTTCAATGCTAGGGCATCAACAAGTGCCAGCGTGCGAACTGTTCAACGGACCATCATTATATGGGCTTTCGGAGCCGCAAGCCCATAGGTGTATCGTTGCTGACTGCACGGCACAAAGCTTTACGCCTCGCCTGGGCCCGCCAAAACTTCCATTAGACTGTTGATGACTGGAAACACGTTGCCTGGTCTGACGAGTCTCGTTTCCAATGGTATCGGGTGGATGGACGTGTACGGGTATGGAGACAACCTCATGAATCCGTGGACCGTACATGTCAACAGAGGACTGTTCAAGTTGGCGGAGCCTCTGTAACGGTATGGGGCGTGTGCAGTTGGCGAGATATGGGACCCCTGATACGTCTAGAGACGACTCTGACAGGTGACGGGTACATAAGCATCCTGTCCGATCATCTGCACCTATTCATGTCCATTGTACATTCCGGCGGACTTGGGCAATTCCAGCAGGACAATGAGAGACCCCCCACGTCGAGAGTTGCTACCGAGTGGCTCCATGGTCATTCTTCTGTCTTTAGACACTTCCACTGGCCACCTAAATCCCCAGACATGAACATTATTGAGCATATCTGGGATGCCTTGCAACGTGCTGTTCAGAAGAAATCTCCCCCCCCCCTCAGCACTCCTATGGATTCACGGTGTAAATTGCCCCCATGAGACCTTCAGACATTAGTAGAGTCCATGCCACATCGTGTTGCGGCACTTCTGCGTGCTCGTGGGGGCCCTACACGGTATTACACAGGTGTAACAGTTTCTCTGGCTCTTCAGTATATATATATATATATATATATATATATATATATATATATTAATTACACTCATGGACAAAAAAATTAGCGCACCAAGAAATAATTGCGGGATCGTAACGAAACTTGCAATGAAGGTACATGTCGGGGAGATATGCAAATGATTAGAAATGCAGCGTGATTGCGCATTACGTATAGCCGGTAGAGGGCGTTGAACATCGTACTCTGTGGAGTATAAAACAGGTAACCAAAGCTTGTTTGAGTGTGCTGAATCATTTACAAAGGAAGAGCTGAGATAGATATGCCATTACGCCGTGTTCGAAGACAATATAAGCAGTTGTCGCAGTTTGAGAGGGGGAGAATCGTCGGGATGATGGAAGCTGGGTGGTCAGCTAGGTGAGTAGCTCGTCAATTAGGCCGCTCTGATTGTGTTGTGAGGAGGTGTTAGGACCAGTGGACCCGAGAGATGTCATGTACACGAAGATCAAGACGCCCTCGACAGACCAGTCGTCGAGAAGACCGCCACATCGTAAGAAATGCACGCGTACAGCCAACTACTTCATCGGCCGCCATCCAGGCACAGGTAGCACCTTCACTAGGGGCCTCTGTGTCTTCTCGAACCATACGAAGGCGCCTGGCTGAAGGACAGTTGGTATCGCGGCGCCCATTACGTGTGCTGCCCTTGACGCCCACCCATCGACGCCTCCGTTTGGAGTTTTGCCGCGCACGAGGAAATTGGACTGCAGCGGAATGGAACCAGGTCGTCTTTAGCGACGAATCCAGATTCAATCTCGGCAGTGATGACAATCGTGTTCGTGTGTGGAGAGCCCGTGGTGAACGCTTCAATCCTGCCTTTGCTGTACAGCGACACATCGCTCCCACAGCTGGTGTGATGGTATGGGGTGCCATTGCCTACAATACACGGTCACCCCTAGTATTGTTCCGTGGCACCATGACAGCCCAGCGGTATGTTCATGAAATCCTGCAACCACATGTGTTACCACTCATGCAACGGCTCCCAGGAGCCATTTTTCAACAAGACAATGCTCGGCCTCATACGGCAAGGGTGTCACAAGACTGTCTTCGCACTGTTACTACCCTTCCTTGGCCTGCCCGATCCCCAGATTTGTCTCCAATCGAGCATATCTGGGATCATTTGGGACGACGAGTTGGGCATCCCACGAGTTTGAACGAACTAGAGGCAAGGTTACAGCAAATATGGAACGAAATGTCTCAAGACATCATACAGAACTTGTATGACTCAATGCCCGATCGTATCGCATCGTGCATTCACGCTAGAGGGGGTCCAACGGAGTATTAACTCCTCCGTTCTTTTGCCTTTTTCTCTGAAATAAATTAATCCTTTTTCTTTGATTTTCTTATTATTTACTTATATCAAAGTAGTCATTACGTATGTAAAATTTCGTTTCATTTTGACGACTCCTTCTTGGTGCGCTAATTTTTTTGTCCATGAGTGTATATATATAAAAGTAATGGAGATAACTTATTGTGTAATCTGGTGTTTTGATGAAAAATAATCCGAATAATTTGGTTATGGTCGGAATTTTTAAAGCCCTCTCTCCAAAATCGATTGTCCAAGATTTTGTCCCTCTTTATATCTTTCTGTAGTTCAGCTTCTGTGACTTTGTTTATACCAGTTACATTGGAGAAATAATGTCAGTATGTAGGGAAAAATGCAAGCGATACTTCTTTGGTACCCATTATCTTTGGATTCTGAAATAACAATTAAGAATTTTAAAAAAAATTTAAGATAATTTCCAGTCGTTTACGTATGTTATGAATGCACTCAAAGGTATGGTCAAGAATAAAAGGTACACTCGTACAGGTTTGTTGGAAATCATAGGATGCCAAAGGACATAAGGGGAATGGACGTCTTTTTTCTCAACCCTCTTGTCAACGCCAGTGTTCATTCAGGCCTGGGGTCTTTCCAGAGAGTTCTGCAAGAAATTTTCTTTTGTGAAACAGCTGTTGTATAACTAGTTTCCCCCTCAGTACTGGTGCTTATGAGAAGGATGCATTTCCTAATGGAGGGGAGGGGTGTTAAGTAAGGCCATAAAAGTTTTTTTCAGAATCTACAGCTATGCATACCACGGTGGAGGGGACACGCATTTCTCGCGGGGGTCGCACAATCCGATTGCTCCTCTCTTAACCTACTCAGAGCATGCAAATAAGGTCTGTTTGCCTGCTTCAGAAATTCTGTTATGCAAATTTCGCGTCCAAAATACATTCTCTTCACACCCAAAAATGTTGGGCAACTCAGAAAGAAAGACAGTGTAAAATGTTCTTTCTTAGGCCATTCAGTTGAGACTTTACAGAATCGTTGAATACTTACATCGCGTAGAAAGATCTATCTCTGCAATACACGATCTCTTCACGAAAGAGGTTAAAAGAACATCATGTAGTGCATACAGTCTTGTAATAAAGATATTTTGAACTGACAGACAAGAAAAATTGGATTCAGATGAATTAAATTGGTAATGACAGGTTTATAATCATGCGAATAGTCATGTATTACAAATGACCTAATATTTCTCTTTCCTCGTGGTATATAACACGGCTCTTTAAAATATAAAGCATTTTTATAGCCGTAAAATTAATTTTCTCCGGAATAAATATTTTGCTAGATGTTGTAAGAATCAAATCTAAAATATTTTATTTAATGTTATGCTTGAAATATTTTAACTCCGAACCCCTGCCATTTTCTTCAAATTAGACTTGTTAAGGGCATAAAGAAAGCATTCATTAGACAAGTATTTCCTCTACGGTTAAGAAAATAACTCAACTTTTTTTCATAAAAAATTTCTAACGATAGACTGCAAAGGGCGGATCTTCAACGACGGTTCTCCCAGTCTAGAGATGATGCTACCAAGGTGATGTGAGAAAGTCTCATTTTAAATGCCGTTTCTCACACCTTTCTCTTTTGGTTTTTAAGGCCTACAATACAGGGGGTTGACCTCTCATGTTTTATTTACATCTTATTATTTTTTCGGCGAAGCAAAATTATTCCAGGAATGTTTGTGATACATTTTCCTAACAGTTCATAATCATTCTATTCAACAGTCGGATGACACTTTAATCCAACTACCTGAGCAAGGTTTCGAACCACGGAAATCCTCCAAATTGCTGATGGTACATTATCGTGTTATGTTACTCTGACATTGTGAGGAATTCGCCTTTTGCAATGTATTCCACACAAACTATTGTTTCCTATAAACCATTACGTTGCTTTCAAACTCTGATAAATTTATCTGCTTTGAATGCTTATAACGCTAACGTTCCTTTATGTTAAGTTTATTTTGTTTGGTTTGGTTTGGTTTGGTTTCTTTCCTTAAAGCGTTTATATCTCAAAATGTTTCATAATGTTTTTATCTGTATACTTATCTCGCCTAAATTCGAGATAACATTTATTTGTCAAGGCGAATAAGATGTTAAATTTCAGGAGGGAAAAGGAGTGATTTTCAGATAAGACTCAGTAAAAATGTTTGTAACGCAAACAGTGAAAAAAAAATCTAGAATATACAATACTAAAAGGTAAATATAAAATATTTAAACTTTGACTCAATTAAAGTCAGACATATAGCTGAAAAGATTTTCTTCCCAATCCAATTTTGACTACATCTGAAAATCAACTTCTCAAATAAATTTTATACCTCTTATTACTGAATTCTAAAATATATAAATACTTATGTTTAGAATAAGGCAGGATTTACTTTAGTTAAACTCTAGGATCTGAAACGTTGATAAAACAATCTTTGTTGCAATTATCAATTTTTCATTTCGAATTACGATAGAAATTATGTCTCTGTTTGATGTAATTTTTAAGAACTCCAAATTGCAACAAGGGTAATTGTATATCAAAGAGAAATTACCAGTAATGTTTTTTGTTTTTTTTTAAATACTGATGTAGAAATAAAGATAGCCTTTCTATCTATAAGATTTACTATTTGCTTGTTATTGAGATTCTAGATTGTGAGATTCGTTTGTTTGTTGTACGTTTGAAAACACGTGTGCAATACTTCAATTGTTCAATTTATCCGAACAAATTATTTCATTTGATATGTAAATATGCTCTAAGTTTCTTAGAATGTTCGTTTAACTCAATTCCATTAACTGAGTATAAAAAAATTGTTAAAATGAGAAGGAATAGAGAAATTCGTTAAAAAGGCACAAAACTGTTATTTTTAAAGGGCAAAAAATTCCGATAGCTAAGCAGCGGTGGATCATCGTACAGGCGCAAGAAGAGCACGCCTAGGGCCTCCGATTGTCATGGGCGTCTCAAATTTAGCAGGTTCAAAAAGAGATACATTTTGTGAATGTTTTTATTAAGTAAAAACAATTGATAGCATTAAGAACAAAGGGGCCTCGAACCTAGGTTGCGCTTGGGGCCCTCGAAGGGTTTGATCCGCCACTGTACCCAAGTCAAGACTACAGAAATGCATAGTACTATTACAATTGAAATGGTGAAAAAAATTAATCAGGGAATAGAAAAATATATCAGATTTCCTGATTTGAAAATATTATCTCAAAGAATGCAATTCAAAAAATTTTATTGTCTTTGAAAAACCTTTTTTGCTGTATTTTTTATAACTGAAATGGATGCTCTTCATAAGTGAAATACTTAGGGCTAATTAAGTACTATGGAGATGTGCCATTAATTTTTTAATATTTAAGTGTGCAATGGAATCCCAGTCCTTCAGCACTATATAAACAAAATAATATGATAAAATATTTAAACATTTTATAAATGCATTCATTAGATAAAAATCACCCTGCGCGTATATGAATGCATGGTATGTTACATAAGTTGGTAAATTTTTTCCTCGTATGATAGGGATTATTTTTTCTTTTTAATAATACGAATTTTTAATTTACTTTATTTGATAAAAAGCTAGATATGTATAATTTGAAGATATTTATAAAACGCATTCATGTGATCAGTCCTTATAAACCCTGTACGCTTGAATTTCTCATGAATTCAAATCGATTGAACATATTACAGCGAGGATTAAACAATAACTTTGGAAGCTTAATAATATATGTAAAATGTTGAATTACAATGAAATTAAATTTATATTTTGAAATGTAAAAATTGTATGCGATATAAAGTCTCTGACTGAGGCAAGCGAAGAGAAAGTAGTTATTGAAAACAAGCAATCTAATTTATAGTCTGAAAATGCAAATATGTGTGTTCTAGTAGAAGAATAGATTGAAATAGGCGTGATTGATATCTTAAATAACTTCAAACACACCTAAGTAAAAGATGGTGCTGTTGGAGATGCTAGTCGTTTTATTCCGGAACTACATTTAAGTTTCGATTTCAAGGTCAGCTTTCTGGGAGCGCTCATTCGGGTCTCATTCGCGAAAAGAGATCGCAAGGGAAACCAACTTTCTGGATGAAGCTAGTAAATTTGCGCTCTAGCGGGGCGGTGTCCTCCCCCTCCTTACCCCTCACATCATCCATTCATTCATTGGCGGAAGCTGATTTTAGACAGTGAAACTTGGCTCTGTCCCGAGTCGTTGTCGTCATCAGTCTACCAGCGGACGGAGAATGATGATTATTCTGCTTCATCAATTCAACGGAGTGGGAGCAGAAACTAGCTTGTAGTAGCAGAGAGCAGTTGCGCCGGCGCGCAAACTCTCCTCCTTGTCCCATAATAGGTCAGATAACTGGCAGCCATTTTGCCAGATGAGTATATGTACGATGACCAAAGAGTACCGTGTTTGTATTTGAATTTCGTTTAAGGAAATTAAATAATGCGAATATTCGGAGGAGTTATTTAAACATCAACTTTAGGGCGTAATTTTTTTGTGAAAAAAATTGGGAATATTTCTCTGTGATAAATATTTTGTTGATATTTTATACAATATAGTGCGGAAGAATACAATATTTCGGGCTCTGGCGTTTCCGTCGTGAAGTGTTGGGATTTGATCTTTCGTGATGGCTGTGTCGACAGCGTACTTTAATGCCTATTTGTGAGAAATTTCTTTCTTTGTACCCCCTGCACCTAAGTTTACGATAGATTTCCTACGCAACTGAGGATAAGTGTATCCATACTTACAAATATGGGAAATGCTGCAACTGCTAAAAAAGGTGATCCAGCTGAAAATGGTAAGTATTATCAATCGGTATTTTTGTAACCCTAAGAGCAATGAAATTTTGGTTGGGTTTTTGAAATTGTTTTCTTTTATTACTAACATTTACTAATAGTTCACTTAATAATTAATCCATGGCTGCTGTTCTTGTTTTTATTAACAGCTCAGTTTATGCATGTCACTCTCTTTCAAACTCTTTACTTATCCTTTAGCGGCATTTAATTTTATTTTTGTTTGAATTTGTGCGACAAAAGTGTTTGTAAATTCTTAATTTAAACCAGAACGTCGAAAAGATCTTCTGATCTTTCGCAAAATTTTTTAAATCAGCTGTGCAGATTCTTTCTGCAGTCATCTGTCAGTATTTGATCTCTTCTCCAAGTTTCTATTCATGCAAACTTTTAAACAACTTTAAAGGTTATAAATCACTATGGTATGCATTTATGTGTAATCTACTGAAAAAAAAATCTGGTGCTAATTTATATTTATCATGAAATAAGAAAAAAAAACAGAATCAGCTGTTTTTGGTAAATAGCTTATCATGCTATACACACAGTTTTGTAAATGATAATATTGCTTTAATGACAAGAACTCTTGAGCCACAGTTTAAAAAATATTTAAAACATAATATAATGCAACGTTTGTCATACTAGTTGAATTACAATTAATTAGTGAAAAAATTTGTAAACAATAATGTATGCTTACAATCGGAATTTTACGAACAGAACTAAATCTCTACTTTTTAAAACCTATATGCTGAAGATGTATTTTGAAAAAATAAAAATTTTATTTCTTGAGTTGTTTAATAAAATATCCTGATTTAATAAACGTAGCTTCATAAATTTAAAAACGGATTAATAAGAATGTAATAATAACAGTGTAGTATCCTGTTATTAAAACTTAATATTCATATTAACTAAGCTATGAAATATATGTTGAAATATTTTTTTATTTCATTTGTAAACATTGCCCTGTGCGAAAATACAGCACTCTTAGCAAATGAGTGTAAAATAAATATGATAGTTGTAGATTGAAACTTTCCACTCCTATTATGTTATACAGATTTTTTTTATACAACTTTATAAGTGTTCTACATCTCTCAAGTCATAAAAAATTTTAAAATGACATTTAATAATTTCTGAAATATTAAAACTTTTGGTCATGTGATTTTAGTATCTACTGAAATACACCTGATTCAAGAGAAACACTGACTCATGTACTTCATAAATTTCTCATATTGTTATTAAATGAAAAAAAAATATGTGAAAAATATCTTGTTCACACTTCTTATCTTCATCTTTTATCATGCATATTTTGAACATAAATTGTTAGATTTATGTAATGTAGCTACTGCACATAGTAACTTGAAAGTTGAAATTTCACTTAACTTTACTTGGTTTTATATTCTTTCTTGTTGCATATTTTCTCATTATTTATAAGACTTTCATCCTATAGAGGCCAAAATTTAACTTATATGAGTTTATATAATGAGTAAAAAGTGAAAAATTTGTAGGTAATTAGTATGCATATAGTGACAACAATGTTCTTAATAAATCTATTACTTTGACATTAAACTTTTATTTGTAAAAAATAGATATATAAGTAAAAATGTACAGCAATAAGATTCTTCTGTCCTCATAATTCCTAATAACAAAGCTTAAAATTTCTGGAATTCTGTTGAATAAAACAAAGATAAATGAAAAAAAATCTTAGAGTTATTTGTGTTATGTTTAATATGATTATAATGAAAGAAAACTCAGTAAATTTAATGAAATTTAAAACTAAGTGTAAATTTTAAATAAAAAGCATTGCATTATCAGTGCTCGATTTTCCAGAGAGCATTCACAAATTTGAAATATAAAGAACACATATTTCCACAAGTTTAATAATATTGTTTAAAGATGTACAGCTTATATGAAGAAATAGTTATTTAAAGTAAAATAAACATTCATCAGTCAAATTTAAGATGCAATGAAAATTTTTCTTGATTGTAATGTTAAATAATTTTAGTTAGATTATCGTTCACTTATGGGCTGAAGTTCGAAGTCACAAATAGTAATAAATATTTTTAAATTAAACTATTAAACAAAATAAGTAATAAAATATTATTCAGGTTTATGTAATATAAAATGAGAAAATTCTCTATACAAAAAATCATGTATTTATAATGTTTCTTTTACTTCTTGAGGTTTTTTTTTTCCCTAAAATAATTAAGAATATCAACGCAGTTAAATCCTTTATATATATATATATATATATATATATATAAGAATTAATTTAATCTGGAAAGTTAATTTTATGATTTTATTTTAACATTAATTGAGCTTCTTAAATTTGTTATACTCTTCAATATATACCATATGCAGATCACATTGACCTCTGAAAAATGAGCATGTATGTGGATTTAGAAACCTTAAACCGTTAATATCATAAATTTTCTTAGTAAAAATATTTAAATTAAAAATTGCACATGGCAAATTAATGTGTTTAGCATGTTTTTTACTGGCAGGGGAAATCTTGTATGATAGGAAGCATAGTCTATATAAAAAAGCTTCCTATATTTTATAGATAGATTTTTTTTTTTTAATGGCAAGAATCAGTATATCTTCAGTTATTTTAAACTTAAAATTTATGTATATATAAATATATTTATTTATACTAACACACATATACAATTTTGTTTTTATAACATTTATCAGAATTGAATTTTCATGTTCATTAAATTCAAAATGCATAAAAGTAGAATCTGTCAAATGTAAGATAAGAGATTAATATCTTGTATCTTGCAATTTCATCTCATATAGAAAATCTTCATTTTAAAAAAAATATTGATGTGTTTTTTCTATGTAAATATGATGTGCCACTGTGAGCAAGAAGAGTAAAAGTATACTTACTTTTTTTTTCCATATTAAATAAAAACTTATTATTTCCAAATAAATTTTTAAAATTATTAATAATTACAATTTTTTTTTTTAACAAGGTGGAAGAATTTCTTTAAGAGAAAGTAGGGCTTAATAAATGCACACATATATATAAGGAGTACATATGTTATACAAAACTAAATATTCTATTTGTTTTATACTAAAAATATTAAGTTTCATAATATATTTTTCCAATAATGTATTTTTCTTATTAAAAGGTAATCAGCTTTTATGAAAAATACTAAAATTTTCAATACTATAAACAGAATAAAAAATTAAAGTTAGTATATTCAATTTTTCTGATGAATTTTGAATAATTTTTAGTTTGTTAAATTAGATGTTATGGCAGGATTAATATGAATCGAAGAAAACATAAGTAGAAACGTTTAGGGCAATTTCAAAGTATGATCAAAGAAATGCAAAGAAACCTTGAGGGAAATGAGTCAAATGTCATATAAAGTCTTAAAAAGGATTTTTTTTAAATTAATGTATAATTATGAAGAATTATTTCCTTAATTGGAATACATCAATTCAGCACTTATTTAAAGATTATGCAGGAAATTAATGATCCTATTTCTGACAGAGTATTTTGAGTTGAAGTACCACTTTTAGTATGCGTGGAATTAACTCAAGATTCCGGGTCCTTTTCATTTGACTTTGGAAGTTATGAAAACTGCCAATTAGCAGGTATACCAAAGACAATTGCACATAAAGCTATTGAAAAACAATCCGCACAATTCAATCATAATAATTCTGATAGTTTGAAACTCGAACTAAGCAAAACTTAATGAACGGGGCCTTACCTTTTTATATCTTAATTTTAAACAGATTCTTATAAAGTATCTTACTTTATATCATAATGGAATTTATATGGAAAGATGATTAAATACCTCCCAGTATTATGGTAGTAAGCACCTTTCTTTGATTTTGTATATAAGTCAGAATACTATGTTTTGCTCCCTACAAACTTTTTTCATTAGAACGGGTGAATCCAATGAGGGTGCCATACAGCAAGTTATTTAATGAACCCAGATAATGATCTGTTTTCAATTGCCTGAGGTAAACTATAGTTATGAATGTCTGAAAATAGAATTTTAAAATTTGTAAATTATATCAAGGGAATGCAACTGGGATTTATACATGGATATTATTTATAGAAATGCTTACAGTGCTTTAAAAAAAAAGGAAAGAATGTCTTTCTTAAATTCTTTATATACAAGTAGGTAAAATTATTTGGTTACTTCCACTAATGTTAAAAGAAATATTACAGTTATTTAAAGTCTTATCTTCAAACTTCTCATCATACATGAACCTAGAAAACTGTGAGACATCTAGCCATATATTTTTTCTCAAAGGAAGTTACCTAGTGTATCCATTTAACTGGAAATATTCTTTATAAATTCATGGTATATTCAACATTTTTTTATAAACATAAGATTTTACTTTTTTTAAAACTCATTTATCTGTATCAAAGTATAATTGCTTTGCTCTTGATAGCAATTCACTGCTAAAGTAGGTCCCAACGTAATATGGCTATTAAACTATAAAATATATATTCTGTAACAACACATTTTTAAAATTTTTGCTTACACTTTTTGCTTGATACCTAATAGATATTTTCTTGAGTTAGCTGATGACGCAAAGTGAATATGCATGAGTCAAGCAAAATTTTTTCCAATTTCACCAACACAAAGCTTAATTTATAAAATGTACTATTGTCAGATTAGGTCTTCTAATAATTTTCAATGTTAAGCAGCTATTATATATAATTCATGGAAGGAAAAATGTGTATTGCCCACTCCTAAAGTTCAAAATACTCAATTTACATAGACACATATCAATTTAAATATGTTAATTTTACCAAATATTAATTTTGTTTTGTTAAATTTATAAATTGCTAAAATATTAAAGATATGGTTTGGTTTTAGAGTGCTACCAGTCATTTTTATTATAGATATGATAGAAGGATACATTATGCATGTTTACTTTTGCAAAGTTAATCGTTATTACCTTTTAAAATATCCTCAGTTATTGGGGAATTTTGGTTGGATGCTCTAGTTTAATATGTATAAGTTAAATACCTCTATAAATAAACAAAGATGCATAATATTTGAAACTTACAATGCTGAATAAAATCTGTGGGTTTATTTATATATATATATATATTTGGGGGGGGCTGTAAAATTATATTAGCATATAAATAATGTTGAATTTTTCAATAAATTGTCAACTAGCACCAGAAACAAGAAGTCTAATTCTAAATCAAAACTCGAGTACCGAATTTTCCATGCTTATCGCGATACGATGCAAATCAAGACATTTTATTTTGTTTCCATCAATTAAAAATTTGAGTTGCGGCTTTCGTAAATGTAATATTCAAAACTATAAATATTTTCTAAAATCGCCAACTGATTTTGCCAGTCACTTAAAAAAAAAAAAATGCTGATAATAATATTGTTGTCGATGTCTCTGAGATGTTTATCCTAATTGGTGAACCTTTGACCCTTTTCGTTTGACTTTTAAACTATGAAAACTGCCGGCTTGCAGGTGTACCAAAGAAAGTACATGTAAAGCTACTGAAACGTAATCCACACAGTACTATGTAAATCATAATTAATTGTGATAGTTTGAAACCAGAACTAAGCAAATCTTCATTAACGGGACCATCCCTTTTTCTATCTTAAATTCTTCGTAAAGTATCTTATTTTTATTCGTAATAGAATTGATACAAAAAGATGATTAAATACCTCTCAGTATTACAGTAGTAAGTATATTTCTTCCATTTCATGCATTAGTCAGGATGCAGTGTTTTGCCTCCCCCTTCCAACTTTTCTTTTCATTAGAATCGGTAAATCCGGTGAGGGTGCCATAAAACGATTCACTGAACCCGGAAAAAGTTCAGTTTTCAATAGCCTGCGATCAACCGTAGTGGTGAATGTCTAAAAAAATAATTTTTGAAAATTTGTAAATTATATCAGGGAAATACAACTGGAATTTTATGAATATTAAATTTTATCATTCTTTAAAATGCTTAAATACTGATAAACTTACATAAAGTGGGGAAATGCGGAAATCAGTATGCATCCAAAACCATAGTATTATGCGGCATCGATTTTGCCCGCGTGAAGAATCTGTTTACGCCGAACCGTTGAAAACAAACATTTTGTGATCGGAATGGTCGATTTTCACACCAGCTGATAATGTTCACTTTCAGCGTTCTCAAAAATCTCTGTGATAAACAAAACTAAAAAATACTGCACGTTTTACGCCACTAAATATGAAGGTATACCAAAAAAATAAATCATGAACACTCGTGAAGAGAGCATAAACATAAAACTCCTGAAGTTAAAGTACTTTACTCTTGAAGAAGCCTATTTGGGGTTGGCATCTTTGTTTTTCACCTGAGTGTGATGGTTAGGGAAGATAGAAATTTTAATTAAGGAAAAAAAAGTTTTTAATATATATATATATATATATATAATGTGTGTGTGTAATTTGATCCATAGATCTGTATAATTTAATTGTTTGCTGTTTAAAATGGTGTCCTACTTTTGAGTATAAAAGAGCACTTGTCAAGCAGGGACGTAGCAAAGGGGTCGCCGAAATTTTTGGTCTTAAATATATTTTATCATCCGAGCAATTACCAATATTTCATAATGACATCCATATTGGTGGGACTCGTTCAATATTTTGCGTACTTAAAATAATTTCGTACTTTGGGCCGAAATAATTTCGTTTTCTAAATAAAAGTTTTTTAATTACATTTTCAAATTTCGACAGTAGAATAAGAGGTTATTAAATATTTAAAAAATGACGTATGCCCCATATTCTCTTTAAGTATTTGGATATCTTAGATTGATCCTAGTAAGTACAGTAACCTGAACTGGTGGGAGATTTTTAACAGCCCTGTTTTAGTACTATAAATGAACATTTCACATTCAATTCTTCCCGATTTCAGTTTCCTAGGTCCGCTAAAGATTTTATATTTTTATTTCAGATCAGCTTAGTTTTATTATTATGTTACATACTTTCGTTAGTAAACTCTATTCGAGCAACATAATTATTGTTAATTGTTTTGAGAGTGATTTTTTAGCTAACCTTGCTATTGAAATTGACACCTATTTTACATTCCGACATTTGGAGCCCTCTTTGGATTGCAATGAATTGCGGAAAATTTGTAGAACTGGACATCAATTGTAAAATATTGCTAGAGTTACCCATGAGATTGTTTTTAACTGCGTTAATGAGATGCTTCGTGGGGAAGGACTGCAGAGTGTCATACCGATTAACAACTTTTTGCGAGTTCCATAGCCAAAGGGAGGATTTTCCTCTCTGGAGGGGGCGGGGCGTATAAACTAATGCTGCAATTATCTCTTTTGCTTCCGATTTTTCGGTTCCTGGGGGTTTGCAACAACCACCCCTTCCGTAGTTGTCAGAGTGACGAAAGCCGACGATGAAGCCTGGAAATCCCACCCACCCCTCTTCCCACGGACCTGCTTAGTTGAGCCTCTGTTTACGCACGCGCGATATGTAAAAAGTTGCTGTGAAAGAAAATGAGCTATTTGCCAGATGAATTCAAAGCTGATAAGACTTGAAGGGAAATACCAAAAATGTAGTTGCACATTTTAACATGACGTGTTTAGAGTAGGTCAGAAAAATAATAAAAATTCTTAAGAATAGGCTTTGTTTACCTGCCCCAAGAGAATGTTATGTCAAACTGGAAAGAATATATATTTATAGAGGGAGGAGGGGCACTCATATTAGAATAAGTGTAATCTATATTCAGACTGTGTAATGCCAGAATTCCTTAATTCAGCCCTTATATTCATTTTAGAATGGAAAGAATTTCCTTAATTTTGTCAAACATGATATAGAAAATAGGTAACTTATTAGCACTGCTAGTAGTATTTAACACACAGAATTAATGAAATAGATTTTTATGATTCACTTATGTTAGTAGAATATGATACCCTTAATTTGATGAATTCTACTTATACAGTTGTCACATTTTTATCCTTGGTTACTTTAATGGCATGGTTGATTTAATGGCATTGTTTGAATATACAATGCTGTATTGTTTAATAATGGATGCTAAATGGTATATATTTAGAATATCAAGTTCAAACAGCATTTTAGAAAAAAGATGTAATGTGTATATAATCAAAAGGCAAACTTCACACTACAGTAGTTGAATAATTTTGGACTCATGGGTATAAACATTTTACACTCCATTTTTTTTAATGCTTTTTATAGAGTCTGGTGAAAGCGGGGTTCTTTTATACGTCATAAAACTTGATGAAGTATGGAAAAAAACATGGTTGTATGAACGATTCTATAATACAGTTGATTTAAATTTTATTGTATTACTGGGGGGGGGGAAATGTGGTCTCAAAATTAAACAAATTTTAAGCAGCTTCTCGGTTAAAAGCATATCTTTGTTATCTTATTTTGGTAGAGCCAAATATTCATTCAGTTAGTCTCTAAAAATGTTTGAAAACATGGATGGTTTATTTAGTCTATATTACATAGTTCTTCCTTTCCTAATGAAAATCAATGTTAAAAATTGTTAGTTCCCTTAAAACATGTAATACCTTCAATGCTGTTCTATTACAGAAATGGCACTAATAATGTCCAGCAGTAAAAATGTTCACTGTAGCCTTTTTTGTATATTCTTGTGGTCCAATAGATGTTATCAGTTACGCCATCCCTCAACGACAAAAAATTCTGAATATGCCTTTGTATTGCCTTTTATGTATATAAAATTAAATGTCTTTACTCTTATAACTACTTGATTATATGACAAGATTTACTGTTCTGCCTATTATATATATATATATATATATATATATATATAGTTCAATAAAAAACGTGATTCTTTAGCTACATGTCACTGCTGTCATATCACAATAAAATTTTGTTGTTTTACCAGTTAGTAATAAGAGAGAGTTTTTTAACTGAAAGCTGTGTGGAAATGTATATATTTAATGTTATAAAAACTCATCAGCATTAAAATTTTCAAACAAGCAAAATCAGTTTTTCACTACTGGATTCTCTGAGGTATTACTTAAGGTTCCTTCATAATTTGCATAACATTTATCATTCTCTCTCGTCTGCTTCCTACTGGTGGCTGGTTGATGACTGTTTAACTTCTTCAGATGTCTCTGTTTACTTCAAGTTGTCCTTTCTTCTAATTTTTAAAAAAGAAACAATTTTTTAATGTTATGTTCTCAGTTCATTCATGAAACTAAAGTATGATCACTATAATCTGCATGAAAGGAGTTTTTTTTTTTTCTCCAAGACATTCATTTCACTCCTCTGTGAAATATACTGAATTAAAATATTAGCCTAAAATGCGATGCAAACAAATTGGTTTGTTTTATGTTATTCTCGTTCTTTTAAAATAGCTTTTTAAACTGCAAAAATGTTTACTCTTAGTGATATAATGTACCTACATAATTTTTATCAAAGTAATGAATTAGTAAAATTTAATTTTTATATTTAATTGACTGAAAATTGGCATAGAAATGAAATACCATAATGTTATTCAATGATTATAATGTTATTCATTGTTGTCTCAGTCCATCTAAAAAATTAAAAAAGAGTTGGTCAGTGTCATTGATCAGTATCAGCTTTAAATGTATGTGGAAGTTTCAGTACTGCTTTGGAGTCATCTAGAAAGGTTTTTTTTTTTTTTTCCCTTTGTGTGTGTTGGTTATAATATACTTATAGAATACTCTGTCTGTGCACTCTTCTTTAAAAATTGGTGAAAATATGTAAGGGCAAACACTAGCGAATTCAGTTCAGAATTTCACATTTGATTTCTGAAAATTGCTGAAGGATAATTTTTTTTTCTATTTCTTTTTTAAGTTTTTGTTTCTTTTACAAGTTTCTGATAAATTTTTATGTTAGTTATACAAATATTTACTTGTTTCACAAATATCGTTTTAGAGTTTAATCAGATTATTCTAGTTAACTGGAAATGTATAGAACTTTTTTTAAATTTTACTATTGAGAAATAAAAATTCCAAAAGGGAAAAATATTTTCATTTATAAAATTTGTAAATTCCTTTATTCATAAATCAACCATTTGAAAGCTTGTTTATTATTGAATTTCTTATATAGTCAATTGTAGATAGATTGAACTATAGAGTGAATCAATCAGTTATATTTGTCATAAGTTTTGAACATTTCCTGAAGAAGTGTCTGTTAGCAGAAATTGTCAATTGTATGGCCACCATAAATAGGATTTAACTGGCACGATAATTCAAATAAGCTATGTGAGGTCTAAGAACTTCACAGGATTTCTTCATTATTATTAAAGGACACCAAAGAATCATAAAATTAATAAAGGAACAATGGAAATTATTTTTCAAATTTGTGTGAATATTCCTGTTCCACAGCTTCTAGATTTCTTTTGTAATATTGTTTCTGTCAGACTTTAATTTAACTCACTGCTTTAGATTACTTTATATTTTTAAAAAACCTTATGTTTTTAAGCAAAGTTGAAGAACATGTGCTTAATGTGATATATACTCTGTTAGCTTTGAATTAGGGTGTAAGACTTGTTTTGATTAATATAAATATGATTTATTTATATTTGACTATGTGACAAAATGTTAGGAAAAATAAGTAGTAAAACTCGTCATAAAGATAGTACATTAAATAGTTTCTACCATCTGTAGAAAAATGTATATAATTTTGAGTTCATCAGTCTAACTTTTTCTTTTTTAAAAAAAAATCTTGATTTTTCACGATATTGCTAATTTCTTTTATGTAACCTATTTTTTTGTGCATGAAATCAGTGTTGATTAATTGATGTTAAGAGGCGATGTAGCAATTCATTTAATACTGAGAGTTACATAATTAGGAGGGTGTTACATTTACTAATATTGTTCTCTCAAACTGTAAATATAGTTGTAAATATATTAAACAGCATTAGGAGAGATTTTTACAGACTGTACTCTTGTAAGAGCAATTTTTAAGAGAAAATTACTGATAAAAATAGAGCATTCACAGTATATATTCTCTTTGGGGCTCATATTTACTGTGTTATATGTAAAATTTCTATTTTAAATAGAATGAAATCAGTGTTTTAAGATATCTCTGATATTTATAATTTACTGTATAGAATTCACATAGCATGTACTGTAAAGAATGTTGTGAAGGAACTCGTTTTAAACATCTGGGATTTCTTTTTTTAGCTTAAGATATTACAGTAAGAATGTACAATATTTCTGCAATAATCACAGTTTGTGTCACTGTCATATCTAGTTATACAGAAGATTCTGAGAGTATTTCAATTGTTTTAACACCATCATTTAATAATTGCTTTATTTATGTTAGATGGGAAAATATACATGCATGTTACAAGATAAGAAACTGCTGAATAGTCTGTTCAACTATCACTAGTATATCATAAGTAATCATGAACCAAAAAACATTTAATCACCAAAAATATGACTATTTAAGATGTAGATATCTCTTTTTAAAAATCAGTATAATTAGTTGTATTTATTTATTTATTTATTTTACAAATGATTAGAAAAGTTAGAGTGATAAATTATCTGAACATAATACATATAAGCTATTTTAACCATAAATTTTAAAGCTGAAGTACACATTAAAATTAATATAACTACTTTAGCTGATGTAAAGTCAAATATATCACTTAAATCTCTTAATCTTGTATCTTAACTTACATTAATATCTTAAGAAAATTTTTATGATAGTTGAATGTTCTATTCTATGATATCAACATATTAACTGACATTTTTGCTATGACAAAATTGCTTTAAACATACCCTTAGAAAACCTTTAAAAATACCAGTATTATTTTTCCTTATAAAATGCAAAATGTAATTCTTTTCATGAGCCTGGTTCTGCATCATGAAAAATGTTTTGCTATGAGTCTTCTGTAGTAGGTAGATTCATAAAAATTTGAATCTATTTGCTCCGGGAGTTGGAACAAGTGAAAATAATTGTAAATGTCATACATGATTATCTATATACTCTCTTATAAAGGTATTTAAAAGCTGGTATGTATACTTTAATTTTAATTTAAATTTTTTTTTCGCAAATTGTTTCATATAAGACCTGCTACTTGTACATTGAAAGGCAATTCAGTCTGATTTTGCTTTTGTTTTTATGTGAGCACTATAGAAGCAGAAAATATATGAGAGAAAATAATTATTCTCTTTTGTTGTGATACTAATTTGTAATAGTAGCTTGTCAATTGCATTTGTAATTTTCTCTGACTGTCAAGAAGTTTTTAGTAGTAATTTAGGTTTAAATCATCAAAAGGAGTTTTTTACATTCATTATATGAGTTCCATAATTATAGAATTAGAGAATTTTAGTCATTATTTTCGAAGATTAGATGTAGCTATCTAAATTAATCCCATTTAAGTTCTATTATGTAGTGAGCTGCTACGTTGGATACTCCCAAAATGTATTTCAGCATTATTGTTTTGTACTCATTTTGCATAATTACTAGTATGTTGTATCTGCTCTGACGTACTCATTTCTACAATATTGCTTCAGTAAAAATAAAGTATGTCACTCCCTACCTTATTTCATGACCACACACATTCTTCCTGTTTGGTGTGCATAAATTATACAGCTTTATCATGTGTATACACTTGATGTTTCAATATTTGCTGCTATCAAGAGTTAATCTATTTACTTTTTATATGAGGTTTCTGTGCATTTCGTAAATTAAGCCTTTTTATACCAAAACTATTCAGATTTGTGTTTTAATTATATGGTTAGTTTAATATTGCATCAATAACATGATTTTATGCGATTATAACATTTTAAATTTGAATTAATGGATAAGAAAAATTTTAGGGGGAAGGCAGTTTAAATTTACTAACATTTCGATGAAGTGGGCTGCAAAGCATTTGTCCTCCACTATTAAGTTTCATGACTGGTTTCTTACATTTATTTATACTGGCACATGAATAAGTTCATATATTTCTTTTTGAATGTCTAACATTGTCAGTTATGTTAATTTGGTTTTTTTTTCTGGATTAATGTTTATTTCATTGGGAATATTGCATTCTCACCAATTAATTTTTAGTTTTGTGTTATGTTCATTGATCAATAGATTTTTTTTTTCCAATACATAGCTATATGTAATTATTGTGTAGAATTTCATACGCCTAAAATTACTAACATAGTCCCTAACTCGATCTGCATGTTTCTCGTAGTAAAACTTCCCGCATGTTTTTCCCATATTTTCCAATTCATTTTTCATTTTTTATAGTTATTTTTATTACTTTATTTCTCAATGTTGGTATCTTCATGTCATATTATCTTAAAGTATAAACATTATTCAGAGTTTGTGTAGTATACTTAGATTCAGGCTGAGACTAAATGTATATTTTGTAACAACTATATTTTCTGTTTCCTATTAATTGAGTACTACAAAAAGTTTTTGTATTTGACTGCATTTTTTTGTGTAATAAGATTAAGTTGCTTAAACATGCTGCTATGAAAGTGTCTGAAACATATATCAACTTACTTATTTAAAGGAGCTAGTTATGTGGAATAATTCCGACATAATTTGATATAAAAGATTTAAGACTAGTGAAATAGGTAAGCTGTCTTAACATGTTGAATTATATAATTTTGTCTTTCTGTGTCTGTCTGTAAACAATTTTTCAAAACCGAGAGAAGGTTTAAAAAAAAAAAAATAATAATAATACTTGATACTGAGTTCTAAACATAAAAAAAACTAGCTTAAGTTCATAATTGACCATACCTCATAAATTTTAGCTATTCTACATGTGAGTTTCTGATGAACTACATTTCATTTCTGCTGATATATGTATAATTTAGCACTAATCAATGGTCCATCCATCAACACATTTATGTAAAAGGTTCATTTTGGTTCAATGATAAGTTGCTCCTTTTTACTAAAGGCAAATACATTTTTATTGAAATAGAATTATGCCTCAATGGGGGTCCAAAAAATTTTTGAGCAATTTGATGATTTCAGCCTAGCTAGCTCATTTGACTCATAAAGATTTGATAATTTTTAATACAGACATATTGCTATCTGTTTGGGTTGAGATATCTGATTTTACTGGTACCTTTGGGTTCAGGAAGATAAACCTACTGATCATGAATATCCTGGTAGGCAACACCACAAAAAGATTGTGTTATAGTGTAAGCAACAATAACAACATACAAGATTTTCTTAGTACTATCCAATGACTGATGGAGATAACAAGTGGTTTTGCAAATGTGCTTCAGCTAGTCACTTGCCAATTGTTCACTGTTCCTGAAACAGCAGCTCCAAAGATGTCTGCTAATTGTCATTGTTGTTAGCTCAGATTTGGTGAGGGTCATTCTCCACAATCCTGGGCAGTATATATTGTGAATGTAGCTTTGTATTGTGTTTTGCTCTAAATCTTGTTCTGTGTCAGCTGATGACAATAAAGATTGTGTTTTGAAGGTATCGAACTTTAATCAAAAAGAGGCTCTCTTAGAATAACCTTGGGATAATGGTGTATGGAACCATCACCTATGATATTAATTCATACTAGTATCTCTTAATGACAATCTGACTGTTTTGAAAAGAAAACACAAAACCTTTTTGCTCGAGGAACAAACAGGAAATCCAATGTAAATAGAGCACAAATAGCAGTAAGGTGCAATTTTGCATATGGCTGTTTCGAAGCTGCAAAGGAGCTTCTTCATCTGTACAAAGAACTTAGTGGCAGCTCAAAACTGTGGCTTAGTGGGCTTAGTTTTCGGTTTTTTGAGCTGCCACTAAGTTCTTTGCAAAATTCCACCTTACTGCTATTTGTGCTTTATTTACGTTGGATTTCCTGTTTATTAATTTGACTGTTGTAACAACCAGGTGCTAATATTAAACTGCATATTTCAACAACCAGCAAGGCAGATGTTTCTCAAAATGGTCTTCAAGCTGTTGCCATTCTTCTCAAGCCTTTTTTTGTCACCAGACTATTATCCATTTAAGTTTGTTAAGTACATGTTAAACCACACACCATGACCACCAAGCAGTTAAACCACACTAGAGCAAAAGCTAAAAGATCCTGGGTCAGATTGGCTACAAGATGAAATGAGGATTCACATACATTGACTATTGAATTGAGGCCCTGTGTAATATCTGATTGCATTGCTGCCAAAGGTGACCTTTTTTTTTATTATTGATTTGTCTCATGAGTTAACATTTTTTATTCATTATCAACGTGTTCTGGCTTTGAAAGCTTAAATCTTTCTCTTTTTTTTTTTTTTTTTCCTGTATATGGGAAAACTTTTTATGTCTAAGAAATCACAAACGACCCCCCCCCCCCCCAAAAAAAAAAAAAAAAGTATTTATTAAATGAATGTATTATACATCCTAAAACATACATTTTTAAAAACCATTTAAACTAATTTATTCATATGTTCTGCTTTAAGCTTTTGGTCTCATTATTTACACTCAATTTCATAGCTGTATCTTTCAGTCACCAGTGTTTTAGCTTCCATGAATTTTCATTTTGTTAGTACAGTGGAAAATCTTCATAGAACCTAGATGAAAATTAGTCCTTTCTAAAATGGAAAATGTTTAACATTGTAACAAAAGTTAAGTGTGTGTATTATAATAACTATAACTATGTATTATAATAGATATTTTCACACACACTCCTTTGGATTTCATTTTTATTATACAGATATTCCTCGACTTACGACCAAGATAGGGACCGAGATATTGGTCGTAAGTCAAGTTTCAAACTTTTTTTTCCCATATGTTCATACATATATTTTTTACTTTCATACATACATACATACATACATACATACGTAATTTAAAATACATTGTACTTTATTTACAAGCCATAAATTATTCTTTGCCATCTTTACATATTATGTTAATACAATCCAACTGTACAGAATTTGCGACAGAAGAAATGTTGCAAGTTTTTTTAACAAATTCATCCAAGGTAGTTTTTAACAGTCATGTACACAAACTATGGCCCCCAAAAGTGTTTGTACACTTAAGATTCTCAATGAAATAGGGGTCTATCCGTTGATTGAAATTAATATTTCAGAATGGGTATTTAATAATAAGATCTATAATCTATTCTTAAAAAAACTGCATGAAATATTTTAAAAACATAGTAAAACTTTATTTTTAAGAAAGCAATAATCAAAAAGTAACAAAAACTTTATCTCACAAAAGTCATCGTACACTTGTAAAAAAATCTCTACATATTAGTAAATATTCTAATTTTTCGTTAAATTAATATTTAGTAGGATATCCTTTAGCATCCACAGCAGTTTTTAAACATCTGGGAATAGATTGCACTAGTTCTTTTGTAATTTGTGCATCAATGTTCATCCATTCTTCTATCATAATTGTTTTAAGTTCGTTTTTCGTGTGAATGTCGTGTTTTCATACTCGAACCTCCAGTTCTCTCCAAATATGTTCTATTGGGTTTAAATCTGGCGATTGAGGTGGTGTTTTCAAAACTTGTGGACAATTATGGAGACACCAGAGGCGAAAGTTGAGAGCCGTGTGCTTAGGATCGTTATCTTGATAAAAATAAAATTTAAAAAGTTGTTTCCAATACCCAAATTTTGGGCTGATAATTTTAAATTGTCTCTTAAAATATTTATATAAACAGCATGATTCATTATGCCATCAATAAATACCAAATTACCTAGTCCTGATGCTGACACGGACACCTCCACCGTCATGCATAACTGTTCCTACTAAGTTCTTAGGATTAAGTTCCTCATTTTTTCTTCTGTATACAATTATATGCCCATCGGAACCAAATATGTTAAGCTTGCCTTCATCAGCAAATAAGACATTATTCCAATACGTTTAGGGCTTATTTGTCATTGACAGTGCAAAGGAAAGCCTAAGCTTTCTGTTTTTCTCACAAAAAATTTTCTATGGGCAGAACACCCATGTAATCCAGCTGCTCTAAGAACTCATTGAACAGTTTCAGGTGAAATTGAAGTAGAAAATGTTTCATTAAATTCTGCAGAAACTTTTACAGCACTCAAACGTGGATTTTTCACAAATTTTCTAATTATAATCTCTGATCACGTTTTGTTAACTTTGCCAGACGACCTTTTCTTACCTTGTTTTCTATCCAATTTTTTTCTTTAAAGCATTTTATCACATACTGCACAGTAGAATGGGATAATTTAAGTAATTTAGCAATATTCCGAATTGATTTACTTCTACTATGAGGGAAAATAATCAATTTTCGAATGCTGTTTGTTGTTTCTTTACGACTACAAGCCATTTTTAAATAATAAATAGAATATTACAGAGTAGGCAAGCAAAAATTAAAGCCAAACGATATTTTAAAGGCCATCACAATTCAAAAATAAAAATAAAGCACCAGACGATAATTTTAATAATGAATTTATCCGAAAATATTTCAGTGTATAGTGACTTTTGTGAGATAAAGTTTTTGTTACTTTTTGATTACTGGTTTCTTAAAAATAAAGTTTTACTATGTTTTCAAAATATTTCATGTAGTTTTGTTATGAATAGATTAGAGATCTTATTATTAAATACTCATTCTGAAATATTCATTTTAATTAATGTATAGACCCCTATTTCATTGAAAATTGTAAGTGTATGAACATTTTTGAGAGCCACTGTAGGTATGTACTGTACATTTAAGGAACAATATTTTTGAGAAAAAGATAAAAATTAATAAAAATTTATGTCATAAGTCGAGGAATACCTGTACATTGAAATTTGTACTTAATAAAGTATTTCTTAAGTATTTTAATGCTATCCAATGAGAAGAAAAATCAATAAATTTGGATAGAATACTGTCTGCCCCTTGGGCACCTTCTTTTGGCTTATAGCCTTGTTACAGTACCTGAACAAAATGTTTGAATGTTGAGTGTTGGGATACTCAAAGCTTTTTTTAGATGTGTATGATATCCATCCCTAGGACACTCTAGGGGAATTCTCAATCTCTGTTAGTCTTCAGCTACTGAAATGCACACAACTTTCCTTTTCTATAATTAAAGTATATACCTATTTTCAGTGTTTGAAAGATTGTACTCTATCTCTAAAAGAAATACTCTGTGCAATTTTTGGTGTCATAATTTTTTAGCCTTTTCCCATTAAATATTTGTGGCAAAGTTTTCAGACTGTGTTTATCTTATTTAAAACTCTCCCCCCTCTCTTAAAAAAAAAAAAAAGAAATGAAAATGATATCAGGATTGCTTACTGAAAACATGAGCAGAAAACTATAAGATTATATTTCTAACTTTTTGGGATCAAGGGAGCCATTTTCAATAAAAGTGGACAGAGACTAATGTGTTATGCTTTTAGTGCTGTTATGCTGTGACATTAATGATTAATTTACCTCTAATACATTCATACTGGTATCTAAGAATTATATCATAGTTTTCATTGTCCATCGCTGATTGTCCTTAATGTGCTGATTATGGTGTAGGTTCCAATGGACTAGTGGATTGTTATAAAATTTTGTTATTTATGAGCTGTATATGAGGTTTTATTACTATTTATTTGACAAAATAACTATCTGAATTATAAGATTTCTGCACATCTATTTGAATTTTTAAGTTGAGGGCAAAACTCTTCAGATATTTCTACATTAATCGAGTACTATTTTACCACTTGATCGGTGGTATGCCATTGAAGATAGAATGAATCAATGAACCTAAATAGTATCAGAGCCCCTGGGACAAGTATAAATATTATGATTCATTTGTTATAATCATTCAAGCATAAAAAAAAATGAAGATAGAGAGGAACATTAATAAAATCACTGAGAAATTTTAAGAAAAGTTGAAATGCCTGGTGCAAGTAAATGGTGACCAGCTATAATTTTTCAGTTATTTAATGAGTTTTGTTTTATTGCTCAATTTGATGAATTATTATCAGTACATTCTTCATACTTTTCAGAACAAAAATTGAGTAAAAAGGCTGCAAATCATCAGAAAATTTTTATAACATTTTGTTCTAAATCTAATCCATTAAATGAAATTGTGTAAGGAACCATTATGAACCTGTTTAAAAGTTTCTGATAATAGAATATAAGATGAGAAACAGCTTATATGTATTTTTGAAGGATAGGATATTTATATTTTATTAAAGGATTATAAATAAAATTTATCAAACAATCATCTGCAGAGAATTGTTATTATATATTTTAAAGGATAGAATCATTCTTGCAGCATCAGAATCTTTTATGGCTTTTACAAAATTTAATTTGATGACATTTAAATTTTATCATTGGGATATGTATTTGGAAGAAATTTACTGTTAATTTAGAAAAATAAATTGAACCAAATATACTCTATGTAGACAAAAATATATGAAGGCAGTAAAAAATTCTGCCACCCCATATAATACTATACTGCAAAATATAGTTTGTTACTTTTGCTAACTTAGCATCCATACTTCCCTTATATTATAAATAAATCTGCACTTGGATGCAATAATTTAAAACAATTGTACAAAAAAATACTGCTACTGTTTATGACCCAAGAAATGCTCATTATTGACTTGTGGCAGTTAATGTCATTTGAATTAACTTTTTTTTTCTTTTTAAAAGCCTGCCTGTAAAGGGAAAGAGTGTGTATTGAAAGTACATATAGAAAGTAGTTATTACGTATGTTTCTTTTAAATCTTTCAAATACTGTAACAGAATCTTGTTGAGTACAGGGAAATTATGCATTATCCCTTGTTAATTGACACTGGTGCCACAGGTGATGTAATAAAAGCTTTTAAAATCAAAGCAGCTTATCTTTCCCAAAATTATGTTCATATAAAATAAATCATAATATTGCTGTTCAAAAATATTTTTGTTTGTTGGTTTAATCTTCACTTCAGATTCTTACAAGAATTAATATTGAGGGTAGTTGGTAAAAAAAAATATGTATCACTGTACATATTCTTTGTTTAATTAAATCAAATTGCATGCCATGTGTTTGCATTCTCTGTACTTCTAGTAATTTAGTATATAAAACTGTAAAGGATCTAATACATTCTCCATAGCTTTAAAATGTATACAGCTGAAGAGTGAAATTTTTTGTGAATATTGCATTGAACTTAAATTTTGACTTCAAAACAACCTCATGGTTCCCCCATACACATATATATAGTTTGAATATGCATTAAGATTATTCAAATTAGCTAAGTACCATGGCACTTGTGACACTTAGTATTTATTATGAAATAATGTTATCTGTTACCAAGTAAAAGTCTAAAAGAAAGGAAAATAAATATAGAAGTTTTGAAATATAGTTCCCCGTAAGGAAAAATAAATAGATAAAAGATAAATTATAAATTTACCTTTAATGCTTTCCAAATTATTTTTGAGGAAAATTTCAGTTATTAAATACTAAATTATTTCTCATTTACTGTATTTTATAATAAAAGTACAACAAATATCATAAAAAACAGAAAAGGATAATGTATTGATTTATTCATTATCAATTTTGCATATGTCTTAGCTGTAACTATTTATAAATGTCAATGCATATGTCACAATAGAGATGTCTCATTTTTTTACATACCTGACTCGAGTGGAGAAGGGGTGGATGATTAGCTTGTATTTTGGTGTATATGTTACCGTATACATATGGAAAATTTAAGAAATAATCCAGTGACTGTATATGAGTATGCTAGAGTTGATAGATCTTCTCATAATGTATAGGCCACAGAGAGATACTTTATGAGTAGTGCCTTAATTTTTATGCTGTTTTTCAAAATAAAATATATGCCATATGGCCCATCTCTAAATTAGGCTCTAAATTATAACCTTCATGAATCACAATCAGTATTTTTGTCAGATTCAGTTCTAATTTCTCTTTCTATGGCTTAAAATTTTGCCTTAATTTTCAGGGGATAAAGACAATTGGTTCTTTTAAATAAGATGAGGATAATGGCTTTTTAAATAATCTTTTGAAAAACTGAATATGAATTTAATTGTGGCATATATTTTATTTCTCTATGTAAGGATTGAGGCAATATATTCAAACTGATAACACTGCAGATAATATACTATTTTAATGTACTATTTGGGTCAAAATGTTTTCTTTCATGCCTGAATCTTATGCATCAAGGACCCTAAAGATTATTGATAAAGACCTTATTCTATTACACCCTTGTACCTTCATTCATAGTTAAATAAAAAATTCTGTTTTTAGAAATAGGAAGTTTATGTGAGGGATAGAAAGTAATTATGCAGTGTATTTTATTAGTATTCTAAGAAATTTAAAAATATATATTCAAGTAAATATTCTATTTTCAGGAATTTCAAATAACATACAAATTTGATTCCAAAATGGGAAATAATTTTGATGTGTTGTTTTCAACATTTATAATTTTTTTTTTCCAGATAAGTACATAGCATAAAGTTGTGAAAGTAATAAAATCAATTTAATTATGACCGTGATTATTGAAAGAACAAATCTTTGATGCTTTAAAAAGATGTAAATAATATTTTTGGTACATTTTTTCAAACTGGAGGCTATTGATCTGCACAAATTAAAAATTGAACATTTTTCACATGTCAAAAGAACTTATAATGCAGCTGTGTTGCTGAATATCTTTATTTAGAAATTAATATATTTCATTTCATAATTAAATTTATCAAACATATGAAGATACCAACATTATGTATCCCATTTATATTATTCACTATTATATATTCATTTAAAATATATTGAAAATAAATCATATTATTTATATTTCCAATTATTTGGAGACATTCTGGTGCCATACAAAGTGCTGTAAAAGTATTTCTGCATGTATTACCATTTTATTTCTAATGTATGTATTTTTTTTTTCAACTGGAAGAAATGTCATATTTATTTATTTTATTTTTTTCAATAGTTATGTTATTTTTTCGAACATTGTTACATAACACGTATATGTTCAGTACAGGTAATAAGCTAATCATTCTTTTTTCCATACAATTCCATTATATAGGGCAATTTATTAATATTATTTTTTTCCCTAGTTCAGCATACTTCATATTGATGTATAATATTGGTTCTCGCAGTCAGTTTAAAGTTTTATTATGCATTACATCATTTGATACTTTGTCTCTATCTCTGACTGACTGATGCACGCACACACACACACTGCATAAATTTAATTTCTCTGATAGTGTAGATAGTACAAAAATTTAAATGAAATTCCTTACTTATAAGCTTACATAAAAATAAATTGTACAAACATCAAATTTCTCATTAGTTCAAGAGAAAAATCAAGTAAATTAACTATTCATTTTATCACTTTCTATGGTATAATACTAAGTTCTATTACAGTAAATCCATGGATTACATATCTAGTTATTCTGAGATCGATCATTTAAATTGTGAATTTGTACTTAGTTTTATGCATGGGGTCAGTTTTTCCTAGTTGAAATTTGATAAGTATGTAGAATATTTTAACTATTTATTACCCTTGGTGATAGAAATATTGATACATACTAGTGAATAATTTATGATAGCAGTTTAATATAGATTTTCATTCTTTTCCCCATACTCGCTTAGTGACAATCATTGGCTTTAATATAAATATATAACTGAATAATTATTACATATATCTTTCACAAAAATAATGCAAGTTATAAATGTATGAAAATTAGATATTGTGCACTGTTAAAAAGAGTTATATTCAAAATTGCTTTGTGAAAACTGGCATGTTGGGAAGGAATTAATAATGGTTATTACAACTGACATTAATTCATCTTTAATGGTTTAATTTTCCTTTTTATAATGCTATGGTGAAGGGTACTCTCATATATAGAATAGGTAAGGTGGAATTCTTAAAAATTATGAAAAGGATACTTATGAAATATTACTGGATTTTGGCTCTTGCTCATTGCTTAGAGAAACTGAAATGATGTTTTGAAATTTTCTGTAATGATTTTGTTCATTGTAAACTTTTTTTCTCCCGTAATCAAATGTTAAGCATAAGTTAATTGAATACTTTTTTGAAAACTTAAAACCACAACAAGAATCCAGCACTGACATCATATATTTTGCTTTTCTTTAAATCAGTGTTGTAGTTAGGAAATTCTGGTTATTTTTATCTCTTAGTACTTCATTGTTGTGATGTTTTAAAATATTATTTTAGTCTGGTTGAAATTTTATAATTTTTGCTATTTTAATCTATACATTTCTTGATTATTTGAGTTTGTTGAAAATTATCTCTTCTCTTTCCAATGCTTTGTCTTGTATCTGCGCTTTTTAGCATGAGATGCTTGATGCATGTTTTTGTACCTTTTTTTTTAGCTCTGTAGTTGTAAATATTTCTAAAAAAAATTTTATTTGAAATATTTATATTTTGTCAATATCTACAGTAGTTTTACAGTACTTTGTATATTCACCAGATATTATAATTTATTTTTATTAATAGCTTTTTATTATTAATGCACTCTCTCTTCCGTAATTTCCATTAGTGGTGGTGTGTAATTGATGCATAAAATTTTTACTTCAGCAAATAATAAATTTCATTTCTAGCAGGAAACAACAATACTCAGTTTGACATCCCTCAAGACAAGAAAGAATTATCCACAGAAACACAGTGTAAGTCATGCACGAAAAGTTGGCACCTTTTCCCACAGTAATTTAGAAACAGTTTTGCCAGTCATCACTATTGCAGCTAACTTTATAAAAAAAAAAAATAATAATATAAATAAATAAATACAGCATGTTTTGTATTTGAACTTAATAAATGGCGATTAGTTGGTAGCTGTTTTTTTTCTTTTTTTTTGTGCTCTTTAAAAAGAAAATTTATAACTTTTATTTAAAATGAAGGTTAAAATATGGATCAGGCTAGTTCATTATATTGAATTTCCACAAGCATTTTATTCTGTAAATAATGCACTGATTTATTATTTAGGAGAACTGTAATGCCAAATAAAATTTATTGACACTTTTGCTTTAGCACAATTTTATATTTTATGTATACTTTCACACATTACAGATCTATGTGTACATAAAAATACATATATATAAATTGATATATATGTATTAATATATTTGAAAAACTCTGTAGATAGTATTGTTCTCCGGTGAATATAATTTATCTCAAATTTGCTATACATAAAGTTTATAAAACTGATTGACAGATATAGCTTACATCTTGTTTTTATATTTCCAAACCATGTAATTATCTACATGCTTTGTTATGTGATAAACTTCTAGTATAATTACGCTTTAAAACATAATTAAAAATTTCATGGACTTACACTGGAAAAAAAAATTTCTTCATATATCATGCCAGAAGGATGTAATATTCTTGAATTTGTTGTATTTGCTGTGGAAATTGCTAGAATATATTATTTTACAATTCTGGAAGTTTTTAGTTCTAACATTTTCCTCTATATATCTTGTTTTATATTGACTGATTCAACTAAGACGTTTAATGAATTGTGGATAAAATGTTGACAAGTATTATTTCTTTATGATTTTGAATTGAAAATTATTTTCATGGTTCTGGAAATTATGTCTAGTAATGAAGTGTTTTGTTTATCATCATTTTATTTTTAAAATGTTGAAAACTGCCATGCTTGTTAAACTATCCCTAAAATGTCTCTAGTCAAGATATCTTTTTTCTTCTGCCACTCACATTATGTGCTGTTTATACTTGCAGTTGCCATAATGTAATTAATGCAAGTTTAGTTTTATAAGAGAAAATTTCTTTTATGACGAAATAGTCTTACTTAAAATTGAAAAACAAAAACTTTAGTACTCCAAATTTTAAGTATAGCTTTGTAGCAAAAATTATATGTAGGTAAAAAATTGTTGCTGTAGTCTAATAGCTATATGTATATACACATGCATACTTATTTTTATTTATTTACAGTCACTATATTTTTGCATATCTTTGATAAGGCAAAAGTATACACACACATGCACTACTGGCCAAAAGTATTACAAGTTTGAGAAATCTAACATTTTTTCAAGAATAAGCCCCCAAAAATATTTTTTCAATGCAACTGATATTTTTTAATGTCAATATGTTAAATTAGTTTAAAGACAAGATATGATTAAGTTATTGAACAAAAATAATTTTTTAATTTTATAAAAAATAGCATACACAAAATATACAGGTTATCAGAAATTGGCACCCATTTTGGTTCCCCGGAATAAAATGAAATAACCAATTTCAAGTCCTTCTGAGCAGAAAATATAATAAATGAGTGTAATTGAACCAAAAAGCATTTAATATGTTGTTGGGCCACCTCTACCTTTGATCACAACAGCCACTCTTTTAGGCATGGAATCCACAAGGTTTTGCAACACTTCTTTCAGAATTTCATGGTACCAAATTTTAATTATTGTTTCCTGAATCTCTCATTTTTGTTCTGGGATGATTTTGAGATATTTTCCTTCCAATTATACTCCTTAAATTCTCAACAGAATTTAAATCTGGCAAGTTTCCTGGCCATGGGAGAACATTAATACCATGTTTTGCAAATTCAGCCTTAATATAAAATAAGGAATGTTTCGATTTAGAGTTCAGAATTGAACTCTAATGAAATTTAATTTAATTTCAAAGTTTTTCTTGCCTTTTTCGATGTATTGCAGGGTGCTAGGTCTTGCTAAAATACCCATATCTGCCTTCGGAACATGTCATGAGCATTTGGAAACAATCGATCCTTCAGCATATTGATATACTGGTCACTCTTCATAGTTCCCTGTACAAAATGGAGTTGTCCATTTGACTTATATGACATGCAGCTGAGGCTGCATGCCATATAAGTCAATGGTGTGAGCACCATTTGGCTTTCTGGGTGTTTTGCTGCACAAACCAGGCAGTCTAAACTCATGCAAAACCTTGTGGATTCCATGCCTAAAAGAGGCTGTTGTGATCAAAGCCAGAGGCGGCCGAACAACATATTAAATGCTTTTTGGTTCAATTGGACTCATTTATTATCTTTTCTGCTCAGAAGGACTTGAAATTGTTTATTTATTTCATTTTATTCCAGGGAACCAAAATGGGTGCCAATTTCTGATAACCTGTACATTTTTTGTATGCTATTTTTTATAAAATTAAATAACTATTTTGTTCAATAACTTAATCATATCTTGTCTTGAAACTAATTTAACATATTAACATTAAAAAATATCAGTTGCATTGAAAAAATATTATTTTGGGGGGCTTATTCTTGAAAAAATGTTAGATTTATCAAACTTGTAATACTTTTGGCTAGAAATGTATGTTTAAAGAAAAAATATTTAGCAATTACACAATTTATGAAAATCTGTATGCTTTGTCCTAATTTTAAAAGAATGAAATACAGTGTTCTCTTATTTTAGTATTTTAACTAGATTATAATTCCTGTGAACTTTTCTAATATTTCAAGAGAATTCATTTGAAGTTTGAATTAAATGTTAGTATAATGCAGTGTAAGAACACTTTCATCGAATTTTTGAATTACTATTTAATACTGCATTAATAATTACATATTTTTATTACACTATCATACAGTTATTGTTATATTTAAAGAGAGTTCCATATCAATAATAAAAGGGCACAGTTATTGTGTACCCACTTGCATCTCTCCTTTTGAGCCTCTTGTTTATATACAAGTATTATATGCCTGAATACTAATTTTTGCTGATACTGGAGTTGTATCCTATGCATCCACCATAAGTATATTCCAAACTTAATTTTTTTCGTAACCATGAATTGTGGAAGTACGTAATGGGTGCATTAAGCTATGAAATAAGTTAATTCTGAAATATATAAAGTCAATGAATGTTTCCCTTTTTATTCCTTTAAATTTGTTAATCATTTTTATTTTATATATTATAAATGTGTACATTTATACTTATAAAATAGTTGTTCAAAATTTATTATTTAAAGAAATTATTTATTAAAAGAAAAATTCTTTGAGGGTGTTAAATTCATTGTCTGTATCTAAGCTACTTAGATTACAGATTGCTGCTTGTAACACCATAGTTAAATAATAGTTCCATTTTGAAAAATGAAATCCTGCAAAACTCCTCACTTTTATTAAATTTAAATTGAAACTATGTGGTGGTCATTCTGTTTAAGTACATTCATAGATATATTATATATCTGTATTTTGTGTGGACTGATAGCTATATTTATTAATTGTAATTAATGATTCTAACTTATTTTATTTCTATGTTTTTTCTCATCAAATAATTCTGTTCTGTAAAAATTTTAATGTATTAAAAGAACAGTTAACAAGGATCTATAAATTAATAATTTCATTGAGATTTATTGTAGTAATAAAACATCATAGTTTATGGCTAGAAATAATATAGGACTCACTAGATTCATGTCTTCGGTATACGTTTTAGAAATAAATATTCTGGGTTTAAATAAAAAGAGACAAATGTGAGAGATAGATACATATATATTTTTAATAGCTTTTTTTTTTTTTTTAAGTAGAACTGCAGCTTTTTAACTCATCTTTTTCATCCCTTTACCCTGCTGTTTTCAGAAAAAGATATAAGTCCTGTTCCAACACAAGTTGTTCAAAAGTGGAGAAAATTCAAAAATGGGGGCAGTAATTTATATAAATCTATCTCTCATCCTATTCTTGTGCAAAGCGGTTCTGCTACTATTCATATCAATTTTTTTTTTTTTTTTTTTAGATTTTTTTTTTTTTTTTAGTTGCAGTTTTTTAGTATAGGTGTTGAAACAATCTGTATGTATATAACTAAAATAAGAACAGTGTTACTTTCATATCAAGATTGATTTTTCCAAATTTTATAAAAATTTGAAAAATTGTAAATTTTCTCAAAAATAAAGGTTTATATTCTATTCTAATTTTTGAAATTAAGTTGCAGTTGATTGTTTAAAAAACATAAAAACAAAAGCTATTTGCATGAATGTAATTGTCTCCTGTAATGTCATCTTGTTGAGAGAATGACATTTAGGGAAATACATGAACTTCCAGCAGAATTTAACTTTTTGGCATTAATATCTTGTCTAATTATTTACTTTCATAATATTAATATCGTAATAATTTACTTTTTATTACATGGTAATTCATGTAAATTTGCCATGTATTTCATTAAAATAGGTTAGTTACTGAGCGAGCATTTTTTAGTTTTTATTTCATTTTTCATAGTTGCATAGCTTGTTATAGCTTAACTGGTTTTAAAACAATGACTTAAATGCATCATATCTATCTGTTAACATATTCCCTATGACATTATTGCTGTTGCCTAGCAATCTTTATCTTCAATAAATCCTTTCAAACTACCATACTAGTCAAACGATAATGGCACCATTTCAAACATTTAAAAGTGGACTGCATAAAATAGATGTGTGTTTAATTTTCTTTCTCTCTCTCTCTCTCTCTCTCTCTTTCTTTCATATTATAAAGTGCTTGAAACAAGAGCAGTAATGTAACCGCTGGTGCATATAATACAAGCAGTAAACCTACTACTCAGTTTAACACTAGTGAAAACAAAATGACCCATTTGAAATAAAACTAAATAGTAGCTAAAATATGTGAGGGAAATATACTGCAGTGGACCCGTCATACTTTATATAATGTTAAAATTTTTATCCCTGAATATGAGAATTGGGGTTATGAAATATGAATACTTAATGAAAGTAGGGGTGCTATACAATCTTCATCTTAATACTTCAAAGAAAAAAATGTTTGTCATACTGTTTTGTATTTACTGCCAAAATATTATAGCTTAAGGGTTAATAGTGTATATACATTAGACCTACCAGGTGGAATACTTTATTGAGTTGTACTACCAATGATATATAATACGTTGGAAAAAATAGCTTTTGAAATCGCAGTATTTTTTTTCCAGATCTTGTATTTTTATTTATGATTATTAGTAATTTTGCAACAGGCTTTAACAGTTAAATAATAAAATTTTGTAAGCTTTCTCATATATGCTCATGCAGTGATTATGTGAGAAATGCTCTAATTCCCTTGTATTACATTATTTCATCACTGTTGTCTTAAAATATGACTTCATAGGTGCAGTGGTAAATACACTAATTAGCTGGAAAAATCATCCAAAAGATATAATATTAATTATATTAGTCTGATTTTTTTTCATAAAATATGTAAAATATGCTCACATTTTATATATATATATATATATATATATATATATATATATATATATATATATATATATATATATATATATATATATATATATATATATATATATATATATATAGTCTGTATAGTGAATCATTTAAAACACCTACTTCATACATATGTACATGTGTGAGTAGGTGAGGATATAAAATTTAATAACATTGTAATTCAATTTTTTGATTTTGATGGAAAAAAAGTCAGTTGGATGGGAAACCCCAGACATTAATTTGTACACCTAATTATTCTTGTATCTATGATCCGGGGTTTAAATGTCGTACATGATTATGAAGTTATTGACTTTTGCCTTCCATTTCATTGTATGGAAATATTGAATATAAGTTTATTTTAACTATTGTTAATTTTAAACCTGGAAACCTTCATCAGCAATACTGCGTAGCAGCAAGTTATGCTATGGTGTTTGTGTTCCCTTACTCATTAATTTATAGTTCATGGTCACAATATTAAAAGAATTTTGTAAAGCGGCTTTATTTCATACTTTTTTCATTTTTTGAGTGAAATATAGTGAACTCTTGACTCAAATACCATTTCTTTCTGATAATGGCTTTATTAATGATCTTCAGTGTGGAACTCTGGATATTTTTCATTTCAACTAAGTAAAGAAAAATTTAGCTCTGTCTGTGAATGAATATGTTTCAGGCTATATGTCCAAGTATGTTTTATTACTCTTTTTTTATCTCTGTGTGTAAATTAAGTGTTGTGTAATGAATAATGTGAGCATTCACTGAATCTTTTAAGAGTGAATATGTGTTATAAAGTTATAACATATGTACAGAATGTTTGACAAGTATATTTGTGAAACAGTAAATTAAAAGTGGAAAGTACTAGTGAAGCACATTGTTAGGTTAAGTATAAAGAAATCCTCCTGCATATTTGGCTACAGCAGTAAAAGCTGTGCATGATTAAAATCTGATTTAAACTGTGGAGAAAATTGCTGTTTTCATAGTGGGTTATTAAACTGATTTATTAAAAAATTTTCATATAGTGTCCAGAACTAAAAAGAAAAATACATGCATAAAAATTCTACTATTTCTTCTGAATGGATGGACTGAGTTTAAATTTTTATATGTCATTATAGTATAAAATTATGTGTCTAATTGTCATAAACTCTTTGATGAGGGTTACTTTTATTTCTTTATCACTTTTATATTAATCTCAGGGTTTTACTTAAAGAATATTCCCTAAAAGTATATTCTTATGTTTTTGGTGCTATGTGAAATACATCAATTGATTCTGTTTTCATGAAAGTGATAAATAAGGATGTAAAAAATTATATCTTTTGTATTCCGTTTTTCTTGTGTTAAATAGAGCAGTATCACCTAATAAGGGGAAACATATTTCTTAATGAATAAGTGTGTGTGTATATATATTTGTATAATATTTATATATATATATATATATATATATATATATATATATATATATGAGTGTGTGTGTAATGTATGTATAGATTTATGTATATAAAACTTGTCAAATGAGTTATCAGGAATATTTATGAAGAAAAACTGCTCAGGGTACAATCTCTATTATTTTATATGGCATCATATAAACTGCAGATGCTTTGACATGTCTTCCTGATAAGCAGCAAGAATATGGAAGAAAGAGTCTGTAAACTGTTTAAGTTGTAGTACTAGCAGTATGTCTACATATATCTCTCTGTCTATACAATTATTCTACATCTGATGCTTGTCAATCCAGGTTTAAAAAAAAATTATTAAAACTGGTCTAAATGCTGTAGGAGTATTCAAGATACTCATTTCATTGCATTTAATAGTAGGAAGCTGCAGTTTTAAAGAGTTACCTTACTTATGCTAAGTATCTTACACCATTTAACACTAGAACTACCTACACAATTTATGCATATGTATATATTTCTAACAGTGTTTCAGTCAATCATTTGGATTGACTTGGTAGTTAAAGTGTTAATTATAAGACTGCATATAATTTTCTTCCTCTTGGAATGATATACAAAAATGATTCATGGACTACAGTTATAATTGTTCATTGATTGTATTAAATTGGGAATTTCAAAATATTCTTTTACAACACTTTCAAATTTTTATTCATCATTTATGCCAATATATTGTTAGCTTTAAAATGTGCTGACAAGTGAGAATTCAGAAATTTCCCTTCATTTTGTTTGTGCAAAACTCTAGGTAAACTCATCTTTGAATTCTATGGTACTTTTTGAATTAACAGTAGTAATATCAACTTTTTTCGCTTACTTCTGTAAAAACTAACATCTTTATTATTCTCTGCAAGAAATCAGTTTAATTTGTTGGTATATATCTAAATGTATTTAAGTATTCTTCATTGAAAGGAGTCTTAAAACAGAGATTCGTTGTAAATGTAGCTTTTTTATTTCTTTTATTGCACATTTTTTTCCTCACTACATTGTAAGTATTTTACCACCAAGTTTAAGTAGCAAAATAACTGTTGACTTCAGTATTGAACTCAATTTTTCTTTTTTTAAATATAGTCATTTATTTTAGTGTGTGAAAAAAAAATGTATTTCTCAGAAGCATATGTTTATATTCTGCAATGTCCTGTAATAGGATATCTGAGAATTTCAGCTTTCTTTTTTTTTTTTTTTTTTGGGGGGGGGGGGGTGTTGAGATCATATATTATTGATTTGTTTACTTCAGATGTAAACAACATAAATTTAAATCCCCCCTTTCCCCTATCTATTTTAAGTAAAATATTACCATCCATTTTTAAACTGAACAAAAGAATTTTTTGCTTTAAACATATTTGATACATTGAAGGTTAAGGAAATTATTCATTTGCTTCTGTTTATACTTTAGATTAGTGCTGTTGCAGTTGTCATTCTTCCACTGCAAGAAATAATTATAATAATACTGAGAATTTTCAAAATAAATATTAAAAAAAGGGAATTAACATTCCTTCTCTGCATTCACCCAAATAAAGCTTGATAATTGTTAAAATTAACTATATCATGTTCAGTTTTGAAAAGTTCATATGTAAAAAATTATATATACAGGGTGTCCGGGTTAAAAGTATCCAAAAATCATGACTTATTTTTACGGAACTACCCATTAGAATTTAAAAGAAATTTATTTAAATAGAAAGAACATCTCACCAAGTTTTTCATGTGGTGAAAGAACATCTCACCAAGTGCATTTTTTGTAGCACGATTTACATCAAAATGGTAATCCAGTTCTCTCCAAGTGATTTGTAGCATATCAGGCATTATTAGACTTTTATGTTTGGGGATTCATTAAATCCATTGTGTATAAATAAAAAATTGAAGCTGTGGATGAGTTGAAGAAGTATATCATTCAAGTAATTTGTGTAATAACTCCTGATATGTTACGAAACACTTAGAGAGAACTGGATTACCATTTAGATGTTTGTCATGCTACAAAAGGTGCACACATTGAAATCTATGATACTATGATCAAAATCTATGATTGATATTAAAACTTGGTGAGATGTTCTTTCTATTTAAATGAAAAAACTTTAAATTCTAATGGGTAGTTCCGTATAAATAAGTCATGACTTTTGGATATCCTTAGCCCAGACACCCTGTATATTTATTGTAAGAGAAACCTATTGTACCTTGGTCTTAAGCCATTGCCAGCTCTACCTGCTTAGTTTTTTAAGTGGTGAGCATAATTCATTTATGTGCCACTAGAGCTCCTTAATGTGCTGAATTTAAAAAAAACCTTTTGATTTCAGTCTAGCTGTTAACCTTATATATTGTCTTGTGGGCAAAAAGTCAATATTTTGATCTCTTAATTTTGTTTTCTCTTGAGATCTTAACAGCATCTTAACATGTAATGAATGTCATTCTTAAATTAATCACCCACATATCGATCACAAAATCATCACTTTTACGTAGTATCCAGGTTGGAGAAAAACAAACTGTTTGGAGTGAGAACCTGCTGCACCATGGATAGGGAATTCCTTTTTTACCTTGATCCTAGGTCCAAAGTATAACCTCCAGCTAGTTAATTCACATTTCATTAGTATTTCTCTTTTATTGGTTCTCTTAGGCAAGAATAATGCCCTGAGCACTTCCAGTGTTAAAAGGAAGGCTATTGTTAAAGATAAGATAGAGAAAGCTGTTGATTTGGTTCTCAAGAAAGAAATAATTTATGGAGCTGCTGAACATTTCAGTCTCTCTAAAACTATGCTAATTGCACTAGTGAAAAAAAATTGTTAGAAACAGAAATGAGTACATTTCCATAGTCCCAAAATAACAATATGAAAGAAGTTTTTTTTAATGAAGAGGAACTGTTATCTATCAAATAAATCCTGGTAAAGAGCTGATCAACTTCATTTTTGGTTAACTTTAAAATAAGTTCACCACTTGGTCTTGCAATATGCAAAGGCAAATAAAGAATATGATAAATCCTGGGATAGAAATCAAATGGCAAGTGAATTTCGGCTATAAACATTTCAAAAAAAATTTTGAGAAAACCGGAAGCCTCAAGCTTGTCCAGAGCTACAGCTTTTAACCAAGCAACCAAAGTTTCATTTTTATATTTAGCTAGCCGCTGCGCGACCAACATGGTCACTTTTAGTTTTATATTTTCTTTTACAAGGCAACTCAACTGAAAGTAACATATGTAAGGAATGTTACCATTACCTGTCATCATAAATATGCTTTGTTAATGGGGTATTCTTCATAAGGCTGATTCTAAAACATCGTGATTAAAAAATATGAATTTCCATTACTTCAGAACAGAGTTAAAGATAAGACTGAGAAACCCAACACCAATGATTTTAAAAATTATACCCCTCTCTGTATGTACTATTTTTCAAAATTAAGATATCTACTCTTTATCATTACATCAAATAAGAAATTGTTGGGGAAAAATTTTTTGACTTAAAAAATGGAGTAAAAATTCAGCAAGTACTAAAATATAGATTACATCACTCTCTGTATGTACTATTGTTCACAATTCAAATATCTACACTTAATCATATCCAATAATAAAAAATTTCTTCACTTATAAAATGGAGTAAAAATTTAGCAAGTACTGAAAGAGGTGTAGGAATTAGCTATTACTGGCTGTCGGTTGGTATGCCGGCGACGGTTAAGCCTAACCTCGCAATCATTTATGCTCTCTCTTAATGAATTATTTATTCTTCGCTTTCTTTCTCAAGACTGTTCCCAATTTTCACTTGATTTTGCAGCTCGCTTTCAAGCATTCCTGATTACAGTGCGTAAATCCATGTTGACACGTGGTTGAAAATTGCGGACGGCCGCTAATGTTTACATCTGACAGTTGCAGCCATTGCCATTTGGAGTGTAGAAATATTGTCGATTTTTGTGCCGCATACCTACACGTTTTATATATATAGATTGTGATTTGTTTATTGTATATAAAGTTCAACTGATCTACTTACCTGACTTTTTCTTAGACTTCTAATTCAGGTTTGCTTTAGGGTGAAATATATATACTTCTGAATTGAGTAATAAAAATAAAAAATTAGTTGAACCAAGGTACAACATAGCATTGTACCTTGGTCCTTGAGGCATTTTAATTCTAAATTGTTCAAAAACATGGAAAATAATTCACTTGAAAATAAATAAAATTACAGGATAACATTTACATTCTGAATTTTTAAAAACTAGCATTGATTTATTTTTTATTGTACAACATGGATGGGGGGAAAAATAAAATGTTAAAATAGGTCTGAGGTACAACAGATTCCTATACATCCATATATATATATATATATGAGGTGTACAGTTATTCAAAGATATGCTCAGTTTATTTTTCTTAGGAGGAAGATTTAGTTGCTCTGTAAAAAATTCAATCAAGATAGTTTCAGACCTTTGTTAAAAAGTTATGATGTATTTCTTATTCATTGATTATGTTTAAAAGTATACCTAATCGCACATATGGCTTTTCCAGTGAAAATTTTCCTTGAGGAAGCGAGGAAAGAATTTGAAGAGAAATGGAGCAATCCTAGCAAGGTAGTATGAAAAAAATTGCTTTGTTTTACTTCACCTTGTGCAATAAACATTTGAAATTTGTAAAAGAATAGTTTGCTAGGAATAATATAAAATGTTTTTAGACCAAAATGTGGTTTTGTCAGTTTCTTTCCTACCTACTAGTGTTATTTCTTTTAAATTATAAGGGAAGATGGAGAGTGAATTGTATTGATATTTAAAAGGAAAGGGATTAAATCAAATCCATCATATAGAAATGTAGAAAATCATAAACTTATATGTATATAAAACCACATATTTAGGAATAAATTCATGATATCTGTTTGGCTGTATTATGAATCATTAATTTAATTCAAAATTATTCAATCTATGAAAAATCAATTGAAAATGTAATTTTTTATGAAATACACATTTTTTTTGTAAAATTTTATGAAATTTCAGAGATATGCTATATATTATTGTAAATAACTACATTAATGAATTTTAATGAATATTGAGAAGCTTCTAGTTATGCATAAATAATGCATTTAATCTTCAAAAATTAATATCAGTTGTTCTGTTTAGTTGATTTCATTTTTTTTTTTAATTTAAGGGAAATTTTTTTAAAAAAATATGAAGTCAAGGATTTTTTTCTTTGTGCATTACTTATAGTAAGAATTCAGAAAAAGAAATAATATATATATAAAAAATCAGATCTTACATCTAATGAATAGGTGAAATTAATTCAAACTCAGTATATCTGATGTTAGAAATGTGTGAATGTGAAATAAATATGTTTTAAAGAAATGCCATTTTATTTTCAAAAATAATTTTGTGGAATTGAAAAGAAAAGTTTCTTACTTTATATTTTAGACAGGTTTTTTTTTAATTATGAATGACTGTATGGTGGGTAATTAGTTTTAATATGTTTAAAAATGTAACAAAAAATAATGCTCTAGATAAATGCTTGTAAAATTTATATGAAGGGTTTTGGGATTATAATTATTCTAAAAATTATTCAATCATGAAGTAGACACTTTTGTTTTACAGTCTAGTCATTCATTAACTTTTATTTTATTTATTTCTTAAGCTGTACATTTAATTTTAATTCTCTGTAATAGTTATTGTAATTTTCTTATTTTATTAATTTGTTTTTTGCTGCCATTGTACTTACCAATATTCAAACTGTATTTACACTTGTTGATTGACGTAAAGAATTTGCTATCAAGAAAAGTTATAAGTATCTGCATGCTCATTAACTGTCTAATTTATCTGTTAATTTGACTGTACCAAAACATGTTCCCCATGATTTTGCCTCACTTTTCCATGGGGCTTGGAGCTGGTATCTGACATTTGGTCTGCCTCTTTTTTTTTTTCTCCGTATAGTTAATGCTACAATTTATAATTATTTTTTAGGATTTATGCAAGATCATAGTCTATTTATCTTTAAGATCAAGTTATTCAAAAATACACTTTAGTTATATAGATAATGGTAGTAATACTGAGGAAGGGGCATTATTAGTAAACTTTTTCTGTTGCATCCATCTTTATAACGTTAAATTTGCTATGTCTTGTTTCATTTAAATATAAATGTTTATCTATTAATTTATGCAACATCTTATTAATTCAGTATGTATGTGAAAATATTCATGGTTATATTTGTGTTATTTCAGAATACTGCCGGTTTAGATGATTTTGATCGAATAAAAACATTAGGAACAGGATCTTTTGGTCGTGTAATGCTTGTTCAGCACAAATCATCCAAAGACTACTATGCCATGAAAATCCTTGATAAACAAAAGGTCAGTACAATATAATTTGCACAATATTTATATAATTAATATTTTAGCAATTGATATGGTTTTTTAATATCTATGTTTAAATTATCAGTTTCTGTGGGGATCTGTTGTAAATAATTGAATAAGTTTTTCAGTAGGTGCTGTTTTGATTTATAAGTAGAGAATTTATGCTTAAAGATTGTTTTCCATACCTTCACTTCTTGATCAAGTTCACGAGAGTAACAAGGAGTTTGTCTTATTAAGTTGTTATATGTTAAAAGAATGTTATTTTCATGTAATATATATGTAAACAATAAAGTGTCAACTATTGAGAAAATTTGGCAATACCTGGAGTATTTAATTTCTAACTGAGAACTATTGTGCAAGACAGAATGTAGAGACAAAGGATCTGTAATGTCTTCTTTTAATTCTTTGGAGATGCAACTGTTTCAACATGAACTATTTTTGTGAGAAGCTTATAAATGCATTAAAGAATGATATTGGCTAGACTAGTGGATTAGTTATAATTTTTGCTAGATTAATGGAACTTTTTTTCTCAATTTCTTGATAATTTAAGACATTTTTATGAATAAAAGCAGTGGTTTATTCCTTTAAAAGATTTTCCATTGTGTCATTCTATTTAAGTACAAAATGTACTCATTTAATTCCAGGATTAAGATTCAAACTTTAAAAAAAAGTTGTATCATTTTCCTTTTGTGAGATAAAATATTTTAAGAGTGAGCTACCTCAAAACATGTGTTAAAGAATAGTTTCTGCATGAGTTCTCTTTGTACTACATGAGGCATTCTATGATTAAAAATCAGCTCTCCATTTTGTGGGGTTTGCCCTATACTCTCTCACACACACACACACACAGTTAAGCACAACTCAGACTAAGTAAAAGGATATCTGATTATGTGCTCGAGGTAACAAGAACAGTATCTGTATGAAATAGTTGTGGCTGCCTCAGTGATATTAAGCATTGTGTGATCACAGTATGGTTAGCTGAAGTATAAGACTGGAAGGTGTTCAAGCAGTTGATGTGACTAAAAAACTTTTTTTTTTTTCTCATACTCACTTTCAAGTTTCAAAATTGATCTGGAAGAAGTGATAAAAAGAGGGAGTAGTTTCTTGTTCTTATTGGATTTCTTCGGTTTTCATTATTAGTTTATTTGTTTTGTTTTTATATTTTTGTGAAGTATTGCAGTTTCTTCTCCATACTTTTTTTTCTGTCTTCTGAATATTTTTGTATTCATGCAACTTTTTTGTGAGTCTAATATCTAAACTTTTTATTTCTTTTTATGCTAAAAGATCCTAGAATATAAATCTATTTTCTTTTTCTCCCATTTTGCTATTTTTTTATTATTCTTAATAGTATTACTTAAAACTATGATCATTAAGTCATGTTTTTCTTTCAGGTTGTAAAACTAAAGCAAGTAGAACATACTTTGAATGAGAAAAAAATATTGCAAGCTGTCAGTTTTCCATTTCTTGTGAAACTAGAGTATCATTTTAAAGTGAGTTAAATTTTAATTATTTCATTCTGTCCCAAATATATCGATATTTGCTGTAAAAGGTATAACTTGCTTTAAATTTGTGATTAGAAGTTCTTTGTGTAGTTATATATTTAAAAAATAATTGTAATTAGATAGTTTCTAAAGTAAGAAATGTGATATATTTTAATAAATTTTCATATTTCTTTTTCAAAACTTTTTGTACTCAATTTGTGCTTATAGTTATTATTTTTTAGTTTTTTTATCTTAGTTTTATTTAATTCCTTTAAAATACAATGAAGTTTTGTTTCTTTTATGTGGCAGTGCATCTAATTTCTGTGTGGTATAATAAAAAAAAAAAAATTATAATTAAACTTCCTTACTTTTCATTATTTTATCTTTTTAAGTTCTAGAAAGTTTATCCTTTTAATTTTCAGGACTGTTCAAATTTATATATGATACTTGAATATGTACCAGGTGGTGAAATGTTTTCTCACCTTCGTCGAATAAATCGTTTTAGGTGAGTTATTTTGTAATATAACTGATTTATATCTATATCTTTCTTTTTCAGGATTTTTCTAACTTATATATGGTATTAGAATATGTGCCAGGTGGAGAAATGTTTTCACATCTTCGGAAAAGTGGAAGGTTTAGGTAAGGTGTATGCAAGTTAAAGAAAAATATTCTATGATTTATGCATGCACCTTTTTCTATCTTTTCTCCTTCCATTAACATAGTGATGTAGAAACTCTTTTAATTTTAGTTTGATACTCTGCATGCAATAATATCCTTCAGACTTAATCTTTATCCAACATTCTCATTCCAACTTTCCTTTGCATATGCATGATTCTTCATAATTAGAGGAAAAAACTAACATTTCTAGAAATTATGTGTCACTGTTTTTGCATCCTGCATGATTATGTTATATGCTATGCACATTAGATAGTCTGCAGCATCTGTTAAGCACCATTATTTTTTTTAATTCCCTCTTTGTTTTGTTTACTACTATTTTTCATGCATAATTATTTTGCATTTTTGTATTACTGTTTAGTGTACAATTTGCCAAGTATGAAATATAATTCTGTGCAAATGCTCAGTTCTAAAAAGAATTGATTATCCCTCTTTTATGCTGTTTTTATGAATTCATTTATTTTGCCAATGAACCATCAAATTGATGGTGCTTTAACTTAATTTTCGTGGGCCTATATTTTCTGTTTCAATACTTTACAAAGTTAGTATATATGTAAGATGCTGTATACTCATATTTTCAATTTTAAAAACATATTCATGTGTATGCTACTGTGTATCTTTCAGTGAGCCACATTCGAGGTTTTATGCTGCACAAATAGTTCTTGCATTTGAGTATTTGCATAGCTTGGATCTGATCTATCGAGATTTAAAACCAGAAAATCTCTTAATTGATCAGCAAGGTTACATTAAAGTGAGTATCCTTAAGTTTTAAAGGAAAATTTTTGCTGTTTGCTTAAATGAATTTTTAGATTTATTAAGGCTTTTGTTACTGCTATAACTTTCAGCTTATGCATTTTGATCTGTTTTTAATTTTAGGTCACTGACTTTGGTTTTGCCAAGCGTGTTAAGGGCAGGACATGGACTCTATGTGGAACTCCTGAATATCTTGCACCAGAGATCATTTTAAGCAAGGTGAGAGTTAATTGTAATTCAAAATTAAGCTTTGTTCTTGCAAGTAGTTAAAGAAACTTATTTAAGAGAAGTGCCTTTTTTTTTATTTCTTTTAGCACAAATAAAGAAAGTCTAAGAGTGACAACTGAATTGGTGCTTTGTTCTGTAATCATATATTTATGTGGCCTTCTTTTAATTTTCTGTATAAAATTATTATTGATTCTTATTACTTAAAAAAACAAAATAAGGTGAAATTAATATTAGTAAAGTTATTATCATTTGTAATAAGTGAAGTTGAGAAAAATATTTATGGCACTAAGAAACTATGATAGGTCTTTAATGTGTTAAACTTTGATGTCATGTGTAAAAATATCATGTATTGAACATCAAAACGTAATACTTTTATTTTTTTTTATCACTTTTAGTCCTATTTTTACTTTTATTTATAACAATTTTCCTATCTAGAATATTGTTATTTCCTAAATTTTTATCCATAATGAACTTCTGAAAACTATGCAGCATTTTTGTTTGTTTGTTTATTCATTAATGACTTAAACATGGTTAATAAAACTTAACTGCGTTATATGCTATAAAACTGAATAATTTAAAATGAGAAGTTATTCTAGCATATCTGCAAAAATTTCTTTAACATTTATGCGAAACAATGTTATTAGATTTTAATACAAAACTGCTTGTACTTAAAATACATTGATTGTCTCAATCTGCTTTTAGGAATGCAATTTCCCATCTAAGATTTTACTCTAGCTTTGCCTGTGAAGATCACAGCTGTTTAAGTTATTAGAACCTGTTGCATTCTTGTTTTTGTTTTGTTTTTCCTCTATGTATGCCATAAAACTTATAAGTTTCAAGGGGATATTGTTTAAACTTGTTGATATTGTAGATTATTTCTGAAGTATTTTTTAAAATTCAATGAATTTTGAATTATGTTAATTTGATATTTTCTACAACTATAATCATATAGTAAATGCATTTTGATTGCTCAGTACACTTTTAATAATAGTAGGCTGATCACAGGAAAAAATTTAAATTCTCTCAAAACTTATTAACTTATATAAATTTTCCCCATTGTATTACTTTCTGTAAAATAACTTAATTTATCTGGTTTGCTGTATGTTAACATATAAAATATTCAGAAAGCAATGCTAATGAGTCTAATTAACTGAGTTGTTTAGAAAAATAGTTTTTCTCAAATTGTTTATAGTATTTGAATTTAGTGACTTAAAACTTTAACTGTTCCTGATCATTAACTGTATGTTATTTTTTATATCAATGATACATTTTGCTGCATGTGTTAACTGCCTCTTTTTAGGGTTACAATAAAGCTGTTGATTGGTGGGCATTAGGAGTGCTTGTATATGAAATGGCAGCTGGTTATCCGCCTTTCTTTGCTGACCAACCTATTCAAATTTATGAAAAAATAGTTTCAGGGAAGGTAATGTACCTGATTCTTTTAAAACTTTTGTGAATTTTTGTGTATGGTATAATACAGGAGACTCAAATTGTCTAATCTTTTATATATATATATATATATAGGTACGCTTCCCATCACATTTCACATCGGATTTGAAAGATCTACTGAAAAACTTACTTCAAGTTGACCTGACTAAAAGATATGGTAATCTTAAAAATGGTGTAAATGATATCAAGAATCACAAATGGTTTGGAACAACTGATTGGATTACAATATTCCAAAAGAAGGTGAAAAATCAAGTTTTATTCTATGTTAATGGTTTTCTCATACAAAGGATTTGCTTATGTATATATTTATATAAATGTATATATTTATATAAATATATATATATTCATTAGTAGATCTTATTTTGATGAATTAAATAAATTTAAAATCACCCTAAAAATATAATCATATTAAGCAAGTGAAAGAAACTGACCAATGCTTTCAATTAATATATTTTCCACAAATCAGATTAAGAATCAGACAGCCTTTTGATAAGAACTCTTAAGTTTGTTAATTGAAAATTTAATCACATTTATGCTCTAAGCATTTTATTTAGGTGATCTTTTGTGTGTACAATTATTTGTTTACTCTTGCTCAATTATACTACAGTTACATTAACTGCACTTAATTTATCTGTATGACACCATTTCTGTGGCATGTTATTTATTTCCCCACTTTATTAGTGAATCAGTTTGAAATCTTTAGGTGCATATAATTTTTGCTTTATTTTTTATTTATTTTTTATTAATGCTTTTCACCTTCTTATAAAACCGAAATAATATAAGTTTAATCATCTTTATACTTTTTTCTTTCTTCCTAGTTAGTTTCTAATGCATGTTTTACTTGTACTTTTCTCATAATCCACTTGATCTTTTCTTATGGTTTTATGTTTTTACCCTTGTACTTTTTTATTATTTGCATGCCTTTCTTTTTCCTTGCATGTCTATTTTAGGAGAAAGCCCCTCTAATACCTAAACTAACATCAAAAGGAGATACTCGACAATTTGATAACTATCCTGAAGACAAAAATACTTTCCGGAAAACTCTTACTGATCATTTTTGTTGTGAATTTCAAGCCTTCTAGTACAGCTAGAATCATCTAAAGCTTCGAGGTTATTTGGTTCCTCTTTCAAAATATAATATTTATTTTACTTTCTGTTCTGTAATAGTGTGTTCAATTTATATAATTACATTCATTACTTCATTTAAGTTGTTTAAAAATGTATGTACATTTTATGTTATGATAAATAGAAATTTTGTTTTTTCTATGTGATTTAGAATATTTTCTAGCTGTTTAACTGTAAAATTGAAATCATGGCTTAGTTGAAATGGTGTTATTAACAAGAGAATTATTGTTTAATATATTTGAACCTGAGAAGTTGTCACACAAAACTATTTTTGATTGTTTATGAAAGTTTAATTTTTTTAAAAACACTAAAAACAACAAAGATAGTGTTTACTTATGTAAGGGATGGGAAAATTTACTTTTATAAACTGAAGGCTTGAATATGATTAAATATGTAACAATGTGCAGCCTTCGAAATAAGAATATCAAATTTATTCCCTGTCTTCTGTGGTATGCCTTAAAATATCTTGATGACTGTTTCAATTTATTAACTCCTTAAACCTGCTAGTTCTGAGTTGTTTTTCTCATGTGTGAAATTTTATTTATAATTATTTTTTTAAGGGAATTGCAAAAAAAAAAAATTGTAAATGGGGCCTATATATTTTAAGGTGCTAAGCAAGCATTAATTTCTTTTTGTTGTTCCCATTTTAAAATTAAAATTCCTGAAAGTAATAATTTTTGCTCTGTTATCAGGCCAAAACTTAATATAAGTAGCTCTTTGTGAAATATAATACACTTATGCAAGTTAAAATATTATTCATTCTGGTAGTATAGTTATATGTATGTGTACTAAAACCCAAAGAGTATACACTTATTTTAATGCGCTATAAATATCTAGGATGCTTAATATTTTTATGTCTTGATTAAATTAATTATAAATACAGTGGGTGCAAATTTATTTTCTCTTTATCACTGTTTTTCTTTTATATCCTCTAGAAATGGGATAAATATTTAAGATCATGTTCTGTTACAGCTGTCATATTATGCAAATTAAATAAGCTTAGGAGAAAAAATCTAAAAATTTTTAAAATTGGTAAAATTGTTGGTTGAAAATGCAAATTTTGGGACACAAAAAGTATTTACATACATATGATTGGCTGCTAAAGAACTTCTAATTTATTGATTCTGACAAATCAAAAATCTAGAGTCTTAGTCTAATGATTTCAATAAAGTTTATATTAGTAGTTACAATGATGTATGGTTTTTAAAATTTTGGTGATATAACAAAATGTCTCCTAAAGTGAGAGAGCTCTCGAATTCCATGGAGGAACATATTATTTCACTTCATTTAGAAGGCAAAAGTTACTGTGACATCAGCAAAGTAGGAAAATGCTTTTCTACAGTTAAATATGTAATTAAGAAGCATGAAGTCTATCCTATGGAACTACAACCCGTATAGCCCATTCAGAATGCCCCAAAATGTTATCTGACATAGATTGTTGATACATTCTTGCATGAGTTTGAATAACTCCATGTACAAGTGCCCAAACATATGCTGAATCAACAGGTAAATGTGCTTGAGCATCTACCATTCACAATATTTTAAAAGGTGTTCATTATCACTGTAGAATATCAAGGGAAAAACATTTAATGGTGAAGATAACAGGAAGATGCTCTTACTCTTTGCTAAAGTATATATAATTCAACTTGCTAATTTTTGGATAAAATGTATTATTTACTGATGAGAACAAATTCAACTCTTTTGACTCAGGTGGGCAAAATACGATTGCTGTCACAGTAATACTTGGCCCTAATACTGGTCTTGAAATCAAAGCCCGTTTCACTTACACTTAAATATGATGGAGGTCATGTTCTGTTTGAGTTTTTGTCTGCTGAGGATTAAAAAGTTATATCCTACAGGATAAGGATTTTATACATGCTGCTCGTATTATTTGAGAATAGCTGCTGCATAATGTCAAAAGATTAGTTATATTTCTCCAGTCTCCTGATATTAATGTTACTAAGAATTTATGACACATCCTGGATTTGAGTTTGAAAGTGTCTTATTGCCAGAACAGTTAAGCTAAAATCAGTAATCAAAAGTGAATGGGTTAAAATACAACTAAAAATCTAAGTTTATTCAGTGGATAGACTAAGCTATTATTGATGCCAATGAATCTCATACCAAATACTAATAATATGTATAAACAATTAAAAACTATAACTGTGCAAACTGTGTATTTTTTGTTTTCCTAAAATGTTATTTCTAATTCTGTCATTTTATCACAGTTTTTTTTCTTCTTCTTCTCTCTCTCTCTCTCTTTTTTTTTTTTTTTAAGATTAAGCCTGTTTCACTATTTAAGTTTGTCAGGCATTTTATTTCCTTGCAAAATGTATTGAAAATTCCCAATGTGTAGATACTTTTTTCATTCACTGTCTATATACATATAGGATTTCCAAAATACCGAAATATGAAGTGTATTTTATTATCATCACACTGAAAATTCCCAATCTGTAGATACTTTTTTTCATTCACTATATATACAGTGGCTCCCAAAAGTATTCATACACTTATGATTTTCAATGAAATAGGGGTCTATCCATTTATTAAAAATTAATATTTCAGAATGAGTATTGAATAATAAGATCTAAAATCTATTAATGAAACTACATGAAATATTTTAAAAACATAGTAAAACTTTATCTCACTAAAGTCATGTTACACTTGTAAAAAATCTCTACATATTAGTAAATATTCTAATTTTTTGGTACATTAATATTTAGTAGGATATCATTTAGCATTCAGAACAGATTTTAAATGTCCGGGAAAAGATTGCACTAGTTCTTTTATAATTTCTGCATCAATGTTCATCCATTCTTCCATCATAATTGTTTTTAGTTCGCTTTTCGTGTGAATGTCGTGTTTTCATACTTGAACCTCCAGTTCTCTCCAAATATGTTCTATTGGGTTTAAATCTGGCGATTGAGGTGGTGTTTTCAAAACTTGTGGACAATTATAGACACACGTTGAGAGCCGTGTGCTTAGGATCTTGATAAGAAACAAAGTTGTTTCCAATACCAAAATTTTGGCTGATAATTTTAAATTGTCTCTTAAAATATTTATATAAACAGCATGATTCATTATGCCATCAATAAATAACAAATTACCTAGTCCTGTTGCTGACATGCACCCCTACACAAGGACACTTCCACCGCCATGCTTAACTCTTCCTACTAAGTTCTTGGGATTAAGTTCCTCATTTTTTCTTCTACATACAATTATAGGCCCATCGGAACCAAAAATGTTAAACTTGCTTTCATCAGCTAATAAGACATTATTCCAATATGTTTGGGGCTTATTTGTCATTGATAGTTCGAAGGAAAGCCTAAGCTTTCTCTTTTATTCACTCATACAAAATTTTCTACGGGCAGAACGCCCATGTAATCCAGCTGCTCTGAGAACTCATCGAACAGTTTCAGGTGAAATTGAAGTAGAAAATGTTTCATTAAATTCTGCAGAAACTTTTACAGCACTCAAACGTGGATTTTTCACAAATTTTCTAGTTATAAATCTCTGATCATGTTTCTTTAACTTTGCTGGACCACCTTTTCTTACCTTGTTTTCAATCCGATTTCTTCTTTAAAGCGTTTTATCCCATACTGCACAGTAGAATGGGATAAATTAAGTAATTTAGCAATATCCCGAACTGATTTACCATAAAATGATGAAAAATAATCAATTTTCGAATGCTGTTTGTTGTTTCTTTACGACTACAAGCCATTTTTAAATAATAAATAGAATATTATGGAGTAGGCAAGCAAAAATTAAAGCCTAATGATATTTTAAATGCCACCACAATTCAAAAATAAAATAAAGCACCAGACGATAATTTTAATTATGAATTTATCTGAAAATATTTCTGTGTACGATGACTTTTGTGAGATAAAAGTTTTTGGGTTTTTTTTATTACTGGTTTCTTAAAAATAAAGTTTTACTATGTTTTCAAAATATTTCATGTAGTTTTGTTAAGAATGGATTATAGATCTTATTATTAAATACCCATTCTGAAATATTCATTTTAATTAATGGATAGACCCCTATTTCATTGAAAATCGTAAGTGTACGAACACTTTTGGGAGCCACTGTATATACATATAAGATTTCCGAAATACTGAAGTGTATTTTATTACCATCACAGTAGGAAGGCTTTCTCAAGAATATTCATAAGGCATAATTGGTTTTTTAGTATTTGCTTTGAATGTTGATATTTTATTTGTTGAAAATTGATGCCTATTATTAAATTATTGTGCACAATAAATATGTTAAACTTTTTTTTCCTTCAACTGTGTGTTAGACAACCAATTTGTCAACTTTTAAACCATGCTAATTTATTTTTGTTTCTCAGGTGGAAGCTCCTTTCATTCCAAAATGTAAAGGACCTGGTGATACCAGTAATTTTGATGAATATGAAGAAGAGCAACTGCGCATATCATCAACAGAAAAGTGTGCCAAGGAATTTGCTGACTTCTAGTGTTTTGCATCTGTTTTATACTCCCAATTGTGGAGTCTACATTGTAGCCCTTTTCAGCTGGGCATAAATCAAATTTTCAAGAGAGAAGAGTATTGTGTTGCCAATGATAGAGCCCTTAAAAGTAATGCACGAAACAAAATAATAAAGCATACATACCAAATCCCAAACAAACCCTACCTGTCATCATAGTGCATGAAGGATCGTAACATTTGACGACTGCTCCTATGCTGAATTGATGTCTAAAAAGTTTAAAGTCAAGACAAATGAATATCCTCATAATTTTATTGACATAACCAAAGATCTTTATTTATATTTAATGAAAATAACAGTTATTCTATAAAATGCATGATTTATATAGTGATGTTCTGTTGTCAATGCATAGGTTTGATACATCTTGATATAGTTTGTCTTGGTGATTGCTTTATCATTCCGAATAAAAGAAAAGCTTGGCATTGTCTTACTTTTAATTTTAGTGTTATTAAACTGTTATCATCTGATAAGATGCTATTAACGTGCTGTAAAAATGCAGAGCAACACTGCCTCTGTGAATAGTGTACAGCATTAGCGTCAGATTTTAGGATAATAGACTGTGTATTGAAACTTTGCGTTCCATCCGTGTGCCCAGTTGAGAAGACAGCTGTATATTTGTCTCTTGCCTATTGCAACAAACTTTGTGGGCAGAATGAACATTTATTTTGTAGCTTTAGAAGTTTTGTATTAAAAAAAGTATTGGTGTAAAAACACAATATAAAACCAAGAATCTTGGGGATTGGTATGTGACATTGTTTAAGACAGCAGTACTTTTGTTCATCTTCCACGGATCGTTAGTGCTGGCACAGAAGATGGTTCTATTATCTTCCCATTGCTGAAAAGCACATTTCTTCATTAGCTGCTGTATATAGTTTTAAGTTCATGCTATAGCTGAAGTTTTTAATATCAAGATTCTGTGTTCAAATGCCTTGTGATTTATTGCCTTGAAATTTTCCCTCAGGTCCTTTCTAGTGTTTTTTTTCCCCTTTTGTTCATTTCATAGAACAGGCTAATATGTCAGTGCTTAGTATGGTAGCATTAATTGTGATGTGATCCTGCACTTTCCTTATCTGTTTTCTCAAGCGGGGAGGGACATAATAATAAAGTGTTTGTGGTTACCATGCCTTAATCTAATAGATATATTTTAGCATGGATTATTTCATTTAAATTACATAAGCCATGGATATAATATTGATCACAGGAAATTATTTCTTCTTTTTGGGGAAGAAAGAGTAGATGTAGATATCTTTTTCATTGAGCAGCCACAGATCTGTGAAGTAAATAAGATATAAATATTATCTATTATAAGAAATCATTTAGATGTGATGAGTGAAAGTGGGTGGTGGCCAGTGAAAATTGAAACAAACTAGTCGGAAAATAGAATTCAGTTGCATGAGCTGAGGCTCTCGTCTGTATAACTCGTTGCCATGTATATTTGTTAATTCGTGTTTAAAGTTGTTATTGTATTAAAGATTCTTATGCTATATATTTTTGTCTTTTTATTTTCTATTTGTTATTAAATCTGTATTAGCTGTTTCAAACTTTTATACTTTAAAAATTATATACATTAATATTCAAAGATGTTAGACATTAGGAAATTAAATATCAAATTTGTTTACATCCAATTATACAATTTTATAATTTTTACAAGAATATATTCATCCATAAAGTCTTTAAATTACATAAAATCAATCCTTTTCCTATCCTAAATTTAGTTTCATGTCCAGTTTCTTAGCTTTAAAACATCTATTGTTATTTATGGTACATATTTATATAACTAAGAGTTCTTGCTTAGGTGTTTTTGTTTATTCAGTGCTGAGCAATGTATTATGAATCAGCTAGACATTCGTATCATGATTAAAGTTTGGGGTTATTTTATTATCATAATGGCATAATAATAAGTATCCGTTTGTACTGATTGTTAATCCAGAGTATTTCACAATCACACTTTTTATACTAGTTTTTAAACAGCATTTTCTTTTTCCGTAGCTTTTACTGTATGAAAGTACATTGCTGTCATTTTATCATTATCTTATTTAAATTCTGGATTGCTTTATGTAGTTTTCTTTTAATATCAGTAAATCTGATAGTATACATTTAAGTACAAAAAAAAATTTTATTAACTAGTCTTAGAGTATCCTACATTATGTATAAAATATAGCACAACTGGTTTTATCTTCTACACATATAGGAAAACTACAATATATATATATATATATATTTATATATATATAATCAATGATTACATCAAGTATTAACTTTGAAAAATGTTGGTATTTTACTTTAGACCTCAGGTATATATATCTCTAGGGTGATTATACAACAATAAACAAATCTAATTTGGGGAGTATGTGTAAGAATCCATTATGCATATGGTCAGTAAAATTTTATAATTTTTTTTCATCCAATTAGAAAAATATGTTCAATTCATAGTCAGTTTCATACTCAAAACATGATATATGAAAACTACATAAATAATTTTTTTTATTAGTTTTCTGCAAATAGCCTGATCTTGTGTTCTTTTTGTTTGTGAAGAATTATAATTTATTACTCACATACCTATCACACACACCAGTGCTAATGAAGTTTGGTTAATGGTATATAACATACTTAAAGATCTAGTCCCATGGCATTTGTGATTCATATATTTTCATGTAGTGAATAAAATGTTTATTTAGATGCCTGATCTAAATTGACTATTTAGTAATACAGAGTTTATTCATTGAAATATCTCATGTAAAGGGTATAAAGCAGATGCAGTGTATATGAAAGTATGCCCATGTTTTATATTTTGAGCTCTTGTTATCGAATACATCATATCTCGCATATTTAGCCCTAAATTTAACTGATGCATTTGGACCAACTGAATATATCATTTATTTATTTATTTATTAAGTAGCTGATTATTTTGTACTAATTTTAAATAATCATTTCTATAATCGCTTAATAATGGCTTGATACTGAAGGTTCTTTTTTTTTCTCTCTCTGTGCTTTATATGATAATGTAATCCTTCAAAATGACAATAGCATGTTTATCCCATTTAAATCTAACTATGTACTACTTAGATAACCTAAATGTTAAAAATCTGAGGCCTTATACTTGCACTGTACTCACAATAATATATATGTGAAATAGTATTGCAGTTATTGTTTGCATTAAATAGATTTCTTCATGAGTGCAACTTCCTAATAGAGAAAAAGCAATATGTTCAGTAGGCACATACTTAAATATTTTCTATTGCTGTTTGTTTGCTCTTGTAATTTTCAAATGTGGTGGATTAATTTTTCTGTTAAATTCTTAGTCTATTGCAGCATTAAATATAAGCCATTGTAATGCTCATTAATGATTAATTATTTAAGTTTGAACTCCTTGATCTATTGATAGTATATTTCATTGTCTGAATTTTTATATGTACATATTGTTTTGGTCAAAAGTTTCGATCCAACATTCTGATTTTGAATCAGTTGAATATTCATTGCAACAAAATTAAGAATACTTTTCCCAGATCAGTATTAGTTTTTTCTCTTTGTGAGTATTAGACTGTAGAGATATATATTGTGCATTCAAAAGTCCATTATTTGGTGTTCAAATTGTAAATGACAAATCTCGTTAGCTAAATTGGGCTTGATTTAGCTACTTGGTTTCTTTCTTCTGCTTGTTTCTTTGTTTTACATCGATGCATGAAAATATTCAGAAAAATGCAACTTGAGCTTCAAACACTGAAATTCCCTCCATTATGAACATATTTAGTCAGTGATTGTGCAGAATTCAATAAATTTTGCTGAAATTCAAGCATCTTTTTGTAAAGTATTATAATGAAAAAATATTTAAATTATAAAGGGTTGACTTCTGGAAAATATCTGAATTGGATCATCAGTCTAAAAATCCTATTTTGATAAGATGCATATGACAGTTATTTGTTATAAATTTTAAGAAGTTGAAAATGTTTTAAAAGTAGCTACAATGTATGACACATGGCATGCACATTCTGTATAATATTTTCTGAGCTGTGTACTATAATAAGTCCATATTTATTATAAAGGGGAAAATAAATGTTAAACATAAATATGTATTTCTGTTAATCCAGTTTTTACTCATTTTCGTTACATACATATTGCCAGTGCCTTGGTTATTATTATTAATATTATTATACCTTAAAAATAAGGTGTTTGATAATATTAGGAATATCGTTTAAAAATATAAATAATTTAATATTCAAATATACTTATTCAATGTTACTATTAAGTGTTTGGAACATTGTGTGATATCCTTACAATTCTAAAATGATATATATATATAATGCAAAATGTCTTCTCAAATTCATTGCAAATTTATTTTTTAAACAAGTAGATTAAATAAACAAGTTGCTATTCGTTGAAAATATTAAGATTTTTTATCTGACATATTTTTAAATCTTGGTGATCAACCCATGACCAAGTGTTTATTGCTGTTCAATATATTTATTGCTGTTGCTTTGGCCTAGAATGCAAATTTTGACTTTAGTAGTAACATAAGTTTTCTATAATATTTCTTATAAATGTTGGCCGCCTTTAGTAATCCTCAAGGAAATTGGTTCCACTTATTTGGCAAGATGGTTATATGCATTGCCAGGATACCAACAAAATCCCCAAAAGTCATTTTAATTTATATGAGTTAATAGTAGGTCATACAAAGATGTTATTTTATTACTTTCTCTAAATATTTTTTTTTTTAATTTTATAAAAGATTGATTTATTTGCTACATTTTAGTTTTCTAAACTTTAAAACTTATTTAGATGCAGTTACAAGAGATCCAGTAATATTTAAAGTCAAAGCTTATGAATTTGGCTTTATATGAATGTTTTTTGTTTTTTTTATATATCGAAAGTCATATTTCTGACTAGGAGAAAAGTATGGAGTCCTTATATTTCAATATGGATTTACATATCACTCACTTTCATAGAAAGAATTCATAAAAATAGGAATAGCTGTACAGTTTAGTTATCAGTTAAACAAATCATGTGTACAAAATATAAAATTAAATAAAAATTGGAAGAGTGTCTGGTCAACTTTTTCCTGTCCACTCTAATCTGGCCATACAATTTATTTAGATATTTTTTTAAACTCTGTGCATCCATCTCTCTGAGAATGTAATCGAAGAGAGAAGAAAATATGATAAATTAAGTAGCTTTATGTAAAGGTCTCATATTACTGTAAGATGCAAGCATGGGATTGAAAGTACCGTATATATGCTCATATGTAATTCATAACTTCCTATGCGTTTAAAATATATTAACATCAACTTTGACCGATACCTAAGACTCATTCTGTATTTCGTGAATACTGTTTTCAACTTCGCTTGCGGTTGCGCACGTTCCATTCGCAAGAGTGGATGAAAGCGAGGATTTTGCATGAATTCTGTGTTAGAATTAAATAAATATTTATGAAAAAAAAACTCGTGTTGGTGTATGATCAGTTCAATCACAGCTGTGGTAAACTTGGCAAGTTGTAGCCGTTCTAGACATACCCCTGTTTATAGAGAGAGGAAAACTTGAGGCCGGAGAAAGGGGCACACAATTTGACGTTATCAAACAAACAATTGAGGGTTATTTTTTGTATAAGTATTATAAGAATTTATAAAAGTCCCTCTTTTTTTTTTTAATGAGTAAGAAGGATTTTAAAAACGTAGTGAATAAATTAAAAACTTTTTGAATCACAGTATATAGTAAGCACTATTAATTTTCCTACAGAGATCAATTTGAAAAAATAAGTTTATCTCCATTTTGTACTAGTCAGTAAATACTGAGTGCACGGGTACAATTAAAAAAAGCGATACGTATCCCAGGTTACATATTTGAAGCTTCAAATTTCAAAACAAAAAGAACAATCTGTAGATAAGTTGTATATGGCTTTTTGCTATTAAAAGAAAAAACTGCAGTTTTTCTTCGTGTAATATAATAAGCAAAATTGAAAATCATTACTGTAATTTGTAGGTTGTCTGGATATCGATGAGACAGCAAATGTGCTTTTCATTATTTTAAGCCAATAAATTCGAATGGCTTGCTAAACCATGAAAGAATTCAGTGCAACAGATTGTGTGAATATGCAGAAGTAGGCTAGAAGGTAAACTTATTAATTAATAGAGGACATAGGAAGTACTTTGATTCATGGTTTAATAAATCTATAAAATTATTGTATTCCTTTTTCTTAAGACATAAATTTACAGTATGATTCTGACTTTCCCAGAAATCCGAAGAAATATAAAGTCCGTTCCGTAGCAATTTTTTGTATGGCAACAGTTGCCATTTGTAAACATTAGTAAAAAGGTATGCTTTATTACTCTCTGTAAATTTCAGTAACTTTGCCACTTAATTTTTTTTTCTTTTCTAGAATTGTTATGATTGCTATTCACTGATTTAATAGGAATTGTAAATGAGAGCATTATAATAATGATTATGTAAATGACTGTAATAATTTATCGAAGAACATTGGGAAGTCTATGTTGTGTCCTTTCTATTTAGGGTGTGGACCTTGTTAGGAAAATTTTGGCTCTCCCTGAAAGTTATTACATACTAAGAACGATATCTGTTTTCAGGAATCGAGGAAATATTGTTTTAAAATGAATCAAGTGAAGTAAAGGGGATTCAAATAAACAATAGAAGTCTTGAAAGTTTCGCAAGTGTTATATTGCAGCTTAATCGCCTTTAATGTAGTAAATTTTAGCCTCAATGCGACATAAATGATTTTTGAAATAAGTAAACAAATAACTGATTATCAGCTGTCCGAAACTATCATAATTAGTAAAAACAGTAGCGCGCGCGAAACTTGCAGTACGTGTTTTAAACTCTAAAGATAATTTGCCTCAAAGAGATCTTACGAGGGTATGTTCGAACTGGGCGGGGAGCATTTCTGGGCATACTCCAGTATGTTCAGTACGGAAGTCAGAAGAGAAGCACTGGTTCAATTGCCTTAAAAAAAAAAAAAGCCGATGCAGCCCAAACGAATTTATATGTGTGTGTGACTATTGTACCCAAATCGTGAGATAAGTCTTATAAGGATTTAGTGTCATATTCACTGTTTCATCATTTTATTGACCAATCGCAGTTTACCACCTATTCTGGTTAAGTGAAAGAAAAGCATTAAGGGATTCACTTAAGGATTGCTGCCTATTTGTCACAAATAGTTTATCTCCAAGATTAGACAATTATTTTTGTTATCTGTGATATCTCGTACTCGTGACTTGATTTGTATGAACTCTTAATTTTAAGTATTTAATTTATGTATTTATTTACTTGTAATTAAAACAAGATTTCATAAAGAGGAGCGATACATAATTAAATGTTTGGTATTCATTTGCAGTGAAAATATTCGAGCACCTACAGCTAAGATTAGTTAGTTGGAATGGAACTTTTTCAGCCAACTGAGAATATACGTGAGAAAATCTGTCAAAATAAGGGTTTTTTTTAATTCTTGCAAGCCGTAATTCATCAGTTTATTTTTAATATTTCTATGTCGTTTTTTTTTGCGCTTAGATGTGAGAGAGTTTATTTATTATTATCAAAATATTTTCTCTATAATCAAATATGAAACGCAGAACATTCTATCAAAATTCAGTCTGTGTTACAGGTGGGCTCAAACACGTAGACTGAAAGTTCTCTAATCTCCACCTCCCTGGTCTCATATGTTTCAAGCGATAGAAAAACAACTCGCATTCCTGTTATAATTTTAATGATATCTTTCAACCGATTACTACGAGCTGGTTTATAACCTGATTCAATTTTGACAAGATTCCCTCTGTACTCCATCTTATATATATATATATATATATATATATATATATATACACCTGGTGTCCCAAAAATAACCGACGATTTGAAAAATCAAAGAAAAACGGAAGGTGATAGAAATGTACGGTTTGCTGCATTCTGCTTAGGCAACCAGGGAATTTATTCTCACCAATTTTCAAAATTAGTTGCAAAGTTCGTCAACAGATGGCGCTGCCGACCGGAAAAACCATAAAACAATGTTTCCATAATAACCACCGTTTGCAGCTACAACGTGGCGCAGTCTGAGGACAAAATTCGCAGACGCCCGTGCAAACATTTCAGTTTGAATGTTCTGACAAGCAGCAGACATGTATTGTTCCAGTTCCTCTACAGTTTGTGGATTGTGACGATACACCTGGTCTTTCAAGTAGCCCCAAAGAAAAAAATCGGATGGTGTAAAATCTGGCGAATAGGGAGGCCAATCCATGCCACTTTGCGTATACTTCTTGCTTTGAAAACATTGTTTTATAGTTTTTCCCGGTCGACAGCGCCATCTGTTGACGAACTTTGTAACTAATTTTGAAAATTGGTGAGAATAAATTCTCTGGTTGCCTAAGCAGAATGCAGCAAACCGTACATTTTTATCACCTTCCGTTTTTCTTTAATTGATCTTTCAAATCGTCGGTCATTTTTGGGACATCCGGTATATATATATATATATGTGTGTGTGTGTGTGTGTGTGTATCTGTGAGAGAGAGAGGGGGAGAGGGCAAAACTTATAGACACAATACTGTCTACCTTTTCTCATGGGTGTGTGTAGCGGGGAGGAGAAAGCAAAATTGTGCGGTCGGGGGACCGTCAGGAACGAAGTTCCTTACGTTATTTTTTCAACTCTAAACGTGATTTAATATGTAGATTTCTATTGATTATGTATGTATATATATATATACACACACATATATATATATATTAATACTGCGCTATTCCAAGAATGAGTGGGAATAGAAACGGCTAGAGTTTGTGCGGGGATTTGAACCAGGGACCTCTCGCTCCGTAGTGCGATAGTCCGATACTCCGTACTCCGATGCTGTAACCATTCAGCCACAGAGTCCTTGAGAAAAAGCTCTTATGAAAGGGGCATAACGCTTTTTCGTTACGTGACGATTCCTGCCAGTTCACTCTACTGTAAGCCGCGTAAAAGAACTTCGTTCCAATAATATATGAAACGAAAAATATGATAATATATAACACTCTCACTGACAACCAGTCGCCCAATAGCAATACTACTCAAAGAATCCCAACAAAAACAATTTAAGATAAATTTTCCTAACAAAAGCCCCCCCCCCCCTCCGGAGAAAGTAACAGAAGAACCCCTTCCAAAATAGAAAGTAATAAGGTAACCCAAACTCTACTCGGGAACCTTGTTCTTGCTACCATACCGCGCACCTACATCGATTCACCGATACCGAGGGCTTTATTAACTCAAAGCTTATAAAGATTGTCCGTTCAACTAGAATGATATTACAAAACTATAAAGCGGTTATTACAAATCAGATAACATTTTCAACATTAATCGGGCGAACTACAACCAAACAGAAACTTATTACAAAGAGCTTACTCTAGAACCTAACAATTATTCGTTCGACTTGAACGGTAAAAATAAGAATAGCAATACAGTTATTTTAGTACAACATTGCATCAGAATATTAACAATATTTAACTTGCTGTAAACATACATAGACTGATTACAACTAAAGAGTGTAAAAACTTAATTACATATCACTGTTCCCAAACACTATTTACAAATTCTTACATATTTTATGACTCTGGGGCGCTAATACACATACAATAAAGTTGTATTCATAATCACACAATATGCACACACACGTTCTATACACTATATTCAACTAATATTTCTTCACAGTCAATATGACAAATGAGTGATCAGGTATTGAAACAACGTACTTATATAACAATCTAATATAATATACATTATGCATTAGGCCGAGGTGGCCTTGTGGTACAGTGCGCTGGCTTTCGGTGCTGAGGGAGTTCGGATCGAATCCCGGCGAAGCGCCACTAAAATACCTCCGTTTGTGTCGTCCCTTCATAGGAGGTAATGCTGGTCCGCCTATATCAGGGTTTTCCAAAGTGGGTGATACCGCCCCCGGGGGACGGTGGAACGATCCAGGGGGACGGTAGTAGCCTCGGGTGACGATTGGGGGGGGGGGGGTGAAAGCACAAAGAAAGGAAGACAAGACAATTCTAAAACATTCCGCAGAAACTGGACACAGAGTGTACGGGGAAAACCTAGGCGGGAAAAAAATGATGTATTGTGATACTTGTTACGTATCCAATGATTTAATTTTCCATTTTTGGTCAACTGAGCATTTTGGGAAGTACCCCTCATTCTGTATTTTGCACCATTTGTACTTCCATTCTCTCCGTGCTGTTGTATTAAACATCAATGCTCGACAGATAGAGTCGCATATTCGATCACTGATAGTTTTTCCTTGGGACAAGTGTTGACATTTGGCGAAGAGTAAGGGATGATTGGCGACAATCCTAGCCATTGGCCAGACAATGGGGTTGAGATCCTGTCGTCCCTCACTGTTGTTACCCTCACTATCGTTACTTTCTACCTCTCAAGGGACTGTTTGTTGAGAAATCAAATCTTGGTAAATTGCAGTAAACTTGTATCTAGATTTAGTTGAACTTGAAAGTGTGACAGCAAAAGGTAGTTGTAATTCCTTTTTTGAATCTCTTCAGACACAAGGAGTGCCGGAAGAGGAAAGTATTTTATATGATAATTTAGTAAGCATTTTATGTGACGGTACAGCAGTTCTATTGGGTAAGAAGGAGTAACCGAGTGAGGAATGAAGGAGATCGATTTTCATCTTTGATAGTTTGACACTGCACTAAGCACAGACTCAAACTATCAGTTAATGATAATGTTAAATCTGTTTCCTGTCCTGACAGATTCAAATCATTTATTGATAAGTTTGTATTGCACAAAGTATCTGGGGAAAATGCTAGATAACTGAAAGTGTGTGTGAGTTAGCTCGATTGAACTAGAACTGGTCAAATTTTAAACCCACGATGAGAGTTGCATCAAGTTTTCGAACTGTTTCTGCAGTTTGGAATAACTATGAGGCTTTGGTGAAACATTTTCAATAGGCAAACACTGATTTCACGAGCGATGCATAAGAAAGATGTACATATGAAGGATTAGAAAAGAAATTACAACAACATAATTTATCCTAGATTTAGGAGCCAGATGATGGCCGAATGGCTAGGGCGCTGGCATTTGGTTCAGATCCTGTAGGTTCGAGTCCCACTGCTGGCATGGGTGTTTGTAGCCATTTGGAATCGTCTTTAAACTATAGGTCCCGGTCTAATTAACCCTCGAGAAGCAAAAAGTTGACCGTAGCGCTCCAAACCAAACCAAACCTATCCTACATTTAGGGCTAATATGTGATGCGCTTCAAAAATTGAGTGAATTAAGCTTGGATTTACAAGATCTTGATCTTAACTTGTATAAGGCGAATGAAAAAATAAAAACTGTAGTACAGGTTTTTGAAGAAAGACAAAAGACTCCTGGATCATACTACAGATATTCTGTCAGAGCGGTCAAAATTTAAAATTTTCATGGAGTTGAACTTTATAAAAGAGGTTGTAAAGATGTCTGTCCCATCAATCCAGAAGAATTTTATGAAACTTTGAAAAAATCATAGGAAAATAGATTGCTTGATAGTGAAAATACTGAATTAGTACGAGCGGCTAAAATACTTGATATGAAATTATGGCCTGATGATATTGCATCGCAATTAACATTTGAAGAGAACGAAATGCGATGACTGTCTACTAAATTTAAATTGAATGAGAGAAAAAATATGTGTTGAGTTTGTGATTACACTGCTGGCCATTAAAATTCCAACACCAGGCAGGAAAGCAAATAACAAAACTTTACTTATTGTACGTATACAGCATAGTAGGAAGAAAACACGATTAAATTTGTAGGCAATTTGAAGATATACAGGGTCCGAAATTAGCACACACAGCTGCCTCCTCTGGCAGCTAAAGCGGCTCTAACCCGGTTAGGTATCGAGTCGAACTGGGCTTGGATGACAGATTCGGGCAAGTCATTCCATGTTGCTTCAAGTCTATGCCACACTTCATCAATCTAGTGGCTGGAGAATGGTGGCGGTCCAGTCTCTAAGCAACCCATGACCAGATGTTTTCAATGGGGGAGAGATGTGGAGAAAGTGCTCGCCTGGGCAACAGTCGAACACCCTGTGGGTCGAGATAGGTCAGGACACTGCGGGCAACATGCGGTCTTTCGTTATCTTGTTGAAAGATGACGTCTCCGAGGCCTCAAATATAGGGCACAGCCACCGGCCTTAAGATCTGAGAAACGTAACGCTGGCTGTTCAGACTACCGACGACGCATACAAGAGGTGTTAATGTCGTGTACCCAGTAGCTGTCCATACCATCATACCAGGTGCAGGACCCGTATGACGATATCGAACGCAAGCAGGCCACGTGCGTTCTCCTCTGTGCCTCCAGACACGGATACGTACATCATGATGCTGCACGCAGAACCGGGACTCGTCTGTAAAGACGACGTGGTGCCATTCCTGTATCCAGTTTTTGTCATTGGGTGCACTACTGTCGCAGCGCGTCTCTATGCTTCAGTGTCAAGAAAAGCCGCAATAATTGTCATCGTGCGGACAGTCCATGCTGCTCCAGACGTCGTCGCACTGTCCGTGCGGATACTTGTAGTTCTGCAAACAAGCCCACTTCCTGACTCAATGTCCGTGATATGGCTGTATGATCCTGCAAGGCAGAACTAACAACATGTCTGTCCTCTCGGGCGTTAGTGGCGGAAGACCGTTGAGATCCTGCATGGCGTTCAGTATGACCCTCCTGAACCCATCGATTCCATATTCGCATGACAGTCGTTGGATTCCGACCAATGGGAGTAACAATAACGCAGAACGATAAACCGCACTCTCGATAGGCCACGATCCTCGATAGGCTATCGAATACCGAGAAGTGCGGGTAGCCGTTTCTCCTTCTTATACGAGGTATAACACTGTAACAAATTCCGTGCTTGGTGTCAAAGCCGACACGCTAGGTAGCGTCACACCGGTTATGTATAGTGATCAAACAGCTTACTAATAAGAATTTTGTTACACTAATATTGATTTATTTGGAATATTCTGGATTAAAATATTTCACGATTAGGTCGTGTTCTGGAACATCAATTTACACTAGTAATGTCCGTTGAAGTCTGCGACGCACGTTAAAGATAGTCCGTTCGGCTGGCTGGATGTACTGTCGCTACGGATCGTCGATCAGGCCTTCAGAAAATAAAGCTCTAATTGGAGAAGTCTCAGTTGCTAGGAACGGATTCCACTCGTCGGAACCGGCTAGAATGAAGCGAACTCGAACTCCAAGCGTAATGTGATTTATTTATCACAGAGTAGTGGACGGTTCGTCCCACACTCTCACCAAAGAAGATAGCTGCTTCGAAAATAGAGAAGATCAAACTTTGATCTCTAAACGACCCTTCTCAACGAGAAAGAGGTCTTCACCCTTCGGAAACAGGATCGGGATCGGCCTAGGATCTGGATCAGATCCAACAGCAAAAACAATCTCCGACTCTCCTCTCCTCTCGTCTCGTCCTCTGTAAAAATCTCCTGCATCCGCCTTTTAAAGCTTTTTTTCCCTGGCGGGATCTGTAACAAGCCCGCTCTTTGATCTGGGCTCTCATAGGCCCTTGGCTTTGGCCCGTGTGCAAAACGATACCTGTTTTTCATATTGTTATCGCACGGGTGGATCATTACGGCCTCTCATCAGGAGGACGGTCTCCTTTTGTTACTCTTTTGTGTTATAGTGTCTTCGCTCGAGACATCGTGGTGACTCGCTATTGTAAGTAGCTCCTCACCAGCGAGTCGAACAGCTGATCCTTTTGTAACCACCCCTCGCCCGGGGAAACTATTGCATCTTCGCAGTTCGCCGATGGGCTTACTCTGTTTCAAGCCGAGGTTAATAAATTTCCTGGGCCATGAGGAGGGGAAATGTCACAACACGATCTTCTCAGAAACAAATATTCAAATGCGATTTCCGAATGAGAAACCCTCTGCATAACTTTCCTTTTATACAGAATTTGAGATGCCGTTTCTTCCTCCTGCGTCGTTCGATTGCACTTAAATGCTAATCATTTGCATATCCTAGTATCTTCTTCCTTTCATGCGAATCTGACGTTTGTATCATCTCTCCTTCATGGTGTTGCAATTTTAATGGCCAGCAGTGTATTTATGAGAAAAAAATAGTGTCAGAATAGCTATTACTTTTAAAAGTTATAATGTCAGCTATTCCAGTAACTTCAAGCGAATGCGAGCGAAGATTTTCACAAATGAATTCGATTGTTAGCCTAACTAGAGCTTCTTTGTTGACGAAACTATTTCAACCAACTTAATTGATTCCAAAAGTGACATAGCCTATGGGCTATGCACTTTTGGAATCAAACAATTATACAACTCACTAAAAGCGAGTTCCCCTGTGCAGTGGATTTGAACTCGGAGAAATGGGTTGACCGACCGAATTTTTTTCTCTGTGTATTTGACAGACTTTTCTAATAGATTCAAAGACGCAAATCAAAAACTCCAAGGCGATGAGCTAAATTTAATAAAACCAAAACTGCAATTTCGGCATTTGTGGCAAAACTTCTATAACAAAAAAACAAAACAAATAAATTTAGGAAAAGGGGAATATAGTCATTTTTTTTCACATTTATCAACAGTAGAAAAACATGATGAAGACATGCTTATCTATTGTCAGCATTTGGAGGCTCTCCATTCTGAATTCAACCAACGGTTTGAAGACAGTCTTAAAATGAACATACCCGATTGGGTTTTGGACCCTCTTTCAGGGTCAAACTCAGATGAAGCTGTAAAATTACAAGAACTAATAGAAGTAACAACAAATGAAGAACTAAAATTTAAATTTAAACACAGCTATCAACAGCTCTGGCTGTAAAAAGAGATACCAACACTTTAACCTGGATTATGGGCTGTGGTACAAAAATTTTTAATAACGTATCCTGCATCATATTTAGTGGAACGTGGGTTCAGTGCGGTCACAAATCTGTTAACTAAAAACAGAAACCGACTGCAAATTGCTAATCGCGGTGGTTTAAGCATGTTGCTGACTAAACCAGAGTTGAATATACATGAATTGATTGCTGTGCACCAACCTTCTCATTAGTTTTACTGTTATTTGTAATATTTACTAAACGATTATTATCCTTCGTTATCTTAATTTTCCGTGTGTAATGCGAATGCAACTATGATTGATTTTAATAAATAATTTTATAATTTTAAGCTTCAAAGTATCTTATTTACAACAACATATTTCTTTACTATGTTCTATATAGGTAAAAATATACTATATACATAAAAGGCCAAAACTTTGTCACTGTATGTCTGTTTACTCGCATAGGAAGGTAAATATTCAGGGGGCGGTGAGTAATTTTTTCTCTGAAAAGGGGGCTATAGACCAAATAAATTTTGGGAGCCCCTGGCCTATATGGTGCTCCCATAATAAAATGGCCAGCAAAAACTGCGATGAATAACAGGCGAATGTCTTCCGACAATGTGCCTCCGCATTGGGATAAAAAATAACGCATTAAGGGAATATACACTGCTGGACAGTAAATGCAACACCCTGAAGGAAACATGCAAATAACATGAAATTTACAACATGCATTAGCGGAGGTGAGATATGCAAATGATTAGAATTTCAGCGCAGACGCACATCACGCGCGCCTATGGCGCCACTTCAAAGCGCTATTTAAGGCTTGGAGATTTCGACGATTTCAAGTTCGGCAATTGTGTTTTTCTTGTGGTTTTTTTCAAAAAACGATCAATTATGCCTTGTCGAAAACAGCGATCATCTTTTGATCAAGTATCCGAGTTCGACAGAGGAAGGATAGTGGCCTACCGAGAGTGTGGATTATCTTTCAGGGAAATCGGTAGTCGTGTTGGACGAAACCAAACAACTGTAATGCGGATATGTGATCGTTGGATGCAGGAGGGTACGACGGACCGGCGTGTTCGATCGCATCCACCTCAGCGCACCACTTCACGTGATGACAGGCAAATTGTGCGCATGGCAGTGACGGATCGCTCAGTCACATCACGAACCATAGCACAGCACATGCAGTCTGTAACGCATCATCCAGTGTCTGCGCGTACCATTCGACGCCGTTTACAGCAGAGAGGTCTGTCCGCAAGACGTCCATTGCTTTGTCTACCCTTGACGCAGAACCACAGACGTCTCCGCCGCCAATGGTGCGATGACAGAAGAATGTGGACGGCAGAATGGAATGAAATTGTCTTTACTGACGAGTCACGCTTCTGTCTGCAACACCACGATGGTCACATTCGAGTCTGGAGACACCGTGAAGAGAGGATGCTGAACAGCTGCGTTATGCACCGCCACACTGGTCCTGCACTGGGTATTATGGTATGGGGCGGTATTAGATATCACTCTCGCACACCTCTAGTACGCATTGCCGGTACTTTAAACAGCCAGCGCTACATCTCCGAGGTGTTGGAGCCAGTTGTCCTTCCTTACCTTCAGGGCTTGCCCACAGCCATATTTCAACAGGATAATGCGCGACCACACGTGCCACGCATTGTCCAACGGTTCTTCGTCAATCGCCAGATTGAATTGCTTCCCTGGCCGCCTCGCTCTCCGGATCTTTCGCCGATAGAAAACATGTGGTCCATGGTTGCTCTACGATTGACCCAGATTCCATCCCCAGCTGCCACAGCAGATCAACTTTGGCAACGTGTGGAAGCTGCTTGGTCTGCTGTACCCCAAGAACTCATCCAAAGTCTCTTTGAATCAATGCCGAGGCGTGTGGCAGCGGTGATCTCCAACAATGGCGGCTACTCTGGCTACTGATTTTGGCAGGAACCACACTTCACAGAAGTCTATAAATTTAATCATTTGATACTTGGTCAACATGTTATCTACAAATTAAATTTTGTTGTGATATCTCTTGTCTTTCTTAGTGTTGCAATTTGGGTGGCCAGCAGTGTACATACTAATTACAACGCAGACCATCATACACGCCATTATATACTTATATGCAAATATCATTTACCATTTAGTTATCATTTGTCATAAGATACTATATCTATGGTGTCCGGTATAAAGGGCTTAAGTAAAAAACAGTGATTTAAATATACCAAGTTGTTGGCTTTTATACCGATCACAGAACAATAATTTCGACTTGAGTCACCGTACAAAGAAAAGTACTTTCGTATACGAAATTGATAGACAAAGGGCCTGTTCACATAGGGTTCACACACGGTCGCGTTGCGTTGCGTTAAGGGAAAGATGACGTTGAGACGAAAATAAACCAATCATAGGCGTTAAAAATTTCATTGCTAATCGTTTGGAGGTTTGTCATTGGTTAAATATATTTCAATACTTTAACGATCCGCAACGGACTCCTATGTGAACAGGCCTTTACGCCTTTTATACAAGTTTTAAAAAATATCTAAACATAAAAAATATCTAAACATACTAAAAATATATTCTAACAAATATCTAAAAATCACTTTTTTTTAATTAAGCCCTTTATACCGGGCCCCATAGCTATATTATCTATAGACCGCTCACTCCATTTCTTACCACTCTGGTCATATATATACACTGCTGACCATCCAAAATGCAACACCAAAAAGGAAGCAACCAAAAAGCATGAAATTTGCATCATGCATATACCGCGATGGAATATGCAAATGATAACGATTGCAGCGCACGAGCACATCATGGGCGACTGCAGCGCTCCTGACAAACTGTATATAAAGAGAGGAAAGTTAACCGTTTGGAAGAACGTGAATTGTGCTCTCGTGCGATTTTTTTGTGTGTGCAGCTTCAGTATGCCTCGGAGAAAAACACGAGCATCATTCGAGCACGTTTCGGAGTTCGACCGAGGCAGAATCGTATACATACAGTGATTGCGGATTATCGACACGATGATCGAGAAATCGGTCATCGTGTCGGACGTAGCCAAGTCACAGTCATGCGAATATGGAATTGGTGGATGCAGGAGGGAACGACTGACCGACATGAGCGATTGCAATCGCCTCATCGCACCACTCTATGGGAAGACAGGCATATTGTGCGCATGGCACTGATGGAACGCAGTGCCCCATCCGCAACCATAGCACAACTAATACAGTCTGTAACACAACAATCGGTGTCCGCACGAACAATACGACGTCGTTTGCAGCACAGTGAACTGACCGCTAGGCGTCCATTGCTTCGCTTACCTTTGACTTTAAACCTCAGGCGTTTGCATTTTCAATGGTGCACTGAACGGCGGAAATGAAATTCAGAATGGCATGACATTGTGTTTTCGGGCGAATCAGGCTTCTGCCTGCAACACCAGGATGGTCGGATTAGAGTTTGGAGACACCGTGGTGAGAGGCTGCTCAACTGTTGTGTTAAGCATCGTCGTACTGGCCCTGCACTCGGTGTTATAGTGTGGCAGAGCTCCGCAACCTTTTATCTTCCACGGCACAACAACGTGTTTTTCGATAATCCCGCGGCACACCACAAGAAAAAGCTTGCAAATATATAAATTACAATAAATGCGTATATGTTTTTATTAGATAAAAAAACACAACAAAATTGCTCTATGTATCAAGATAATTATAATCATTTAAGTTCTATATAAATCATTTTGAACTGTACACCAACACAAGAAAAGAAAAATTATAGTTTACAAGTAAAATATATTTTCTCTTTAAATTTTTATATTAAAATTTGTTTTTTGGTCTTTACTTAAGCCTAATAAATCAAAGTTAATTTAAACATAACTGATTTATTAATGAGATATTTGAGATTGTTTTGATAAATGTGCGTTTTATATTTGCACGTTTTATATTTGGCTCTATAATAAAAAGAGCTACAGTTCATGGTCAAGGCCCTTTAAATATGATCGTTTGTCATTTTCAATTAGAACCAGTGTCGAAAAACTTTGTTCGCATAAGTATGTCGTAGAAAATGGGAGCAAAATTGCAATGGCCTTGTCAGAAATTTGTGGATATACTTTCTTAACTGAAATCCAGAAATATGACGCTCGAGCATACATACAATGTATGGCTAACAACATATTTTCGTTTTGTGTAAAATTTCGACCCAGAAAAATTACATATTAGCAAAAAGTTAGAGGAATATTTTACTTAGAAAAATTTCTATTTAATGCGGTGGTTAATTTTTTTATTATCATAATCGATAAAATCACCGCGGCACAGTCAAGATCACCTCGCGGCACACTAGTGTGCCACGGCACAGCGGTTACGGAGCACTGTGGTGTGGGGTGGTATTGGATTCCACTCCCACACCCCTCTAGTACGCATTACCGGTACACTTACCAGCCGCCGCTATATCTCTGAGGTTTTGCAGCCTGTTCTCCTTCCTTACATTCTGGGCTTGCCTGCAGCTACGTTTCAATAGGACAATTCACGATCACACGTTGCACGCATTGTTGAAGATTTCCTATCACACAACCAGATTGCATTGTTACCCTGGCCTGCCTGTTCTCCAAATCTATCGCCCATCGAACATGTCCGGTCAATGATTGGACTTTCCTAGCCCGGCATGCCACACCCGCGGTACAACAGATGAACTTTGGCTACGTGTGGAGGCAGAATGGGCTGCCATTCCTCAACACCACATCCAAAGCATCTTTCAGGCAATGCCGCTGCGTGTCGCAGAGGTTATTGACAGACGTGGAGGCAACACTCATTACTGATTTTCTTGTCTTCCTCACTTCAAAGAAGGCTGTATTTCCAATCAATTATGATTGATACTATCTGTAATCTCTAGAATAGATTTGGCTTTGATATCACTTGTCCTTCTTGATGTTGCATTTTGGATGGCCAGCAGTGTATATGGTGAATTCATGCTCTTAAGTTCAACCTAATTCCCCCAATAACGCAAGTCGCCAAAGAACCACGTAGCTGTCTATTACTCCATTCATCAAGAAATTTGTATATATAAATAGCATCCCGAAAGTTTAACTCGTAATGTTAAACACCTAGTTAAGCAAACTGTTTGGGGGTTGTATTTCCTACAAGATGTGTAGGCAGTGGCGCAACAAACCTACCCTCCACTAACCTAGGAAGGATCTAAACCCTTCAGAAACTTAAAAATTGGCAAAAAGAAAGTTGATTTCCTTATGGAATGTTACCTTCCTAGTCCAAAAATTTATTTATGTCGCGCCACTGATTCTAGGCTGTTTATACATGGTAAAGGGAGCTGCAAAAACTGTACTTTGCTTACGATTCTTCAAGGCCCCATACGAAATCACAGTCATAGGCGTGGCGTCGGGGGGGGACGTTCCCCCCCCCCCCCCCCCCAACTTAACTTCAAATAAATTAAAACTTAATATAAGTTCAGTTAAAATCAGAAAATTGTAGAAAACTTTTAAGAAAGTTGGGTTTTTTTACCGCCTTTTCAAACTGTGAAACTGAAGATTCCGATTATGTCTTTAGCCAGTTTTTAACAATGAAATATCCAACAAAAATTTGATACTATATTTTTTTCCTCATTTTATTTATATTATTTTTATTTTCCTCATTGTATAACTTTAGAATACTACTCAAAATCAATTCTATTGTTATTCAATTTCAAAAAATCATAATATTTCATATTTTAAGGACCGTCCGGCAGTCAATGCGCAGAGGAGGACTCTAACTGAATTCAATTCGTGCTAGGGGTGGGATATTGATATCGATATTATCGAAATGTCGATATTTACACTTCGATATTAAGTATTTTAATATCGATATTTGATTTCTGATTATATCGGAATGTCGATATTATATTCACGATATTATCGATTACTCATTTTAAAAAGAATTTATTTGAAATAATTATAATTTATAAAAATTTGGGTTGAAAAATCTCAAAACCAAACGGAAAAAATAAATGAAATTTAAAAAAATTATACAGAAAAATTGTAAAATTAATCAATGAGAGTCTATATTCAACTGTTGAAACAAATGGATAAAAAAAACTATAATACAATGCTAAATAAAAGTTATAGGCCAATTCCACCATGAAGTTTTCTTCCTGATAGTTTAATCTTAAAAGTCTTTTTCATCAGATTTACTACATGTGTAGATGTTTACTAAGACAAACATCTTTTGAAGCTTTTGGTTCATGTTGTTTTGAGTTGGAGATTTTTAAATTTAAAGGATAAAACTTTTTTGATTTTAAATAAAATTCTCTGAGAACTTTCTGAAAAAGAGCCAAAATGGAGCAAATTAATCCAATGAGAATAAAAATTGATGGTGGAATTGGTCTATAGCTTTTATTCAGTAAGAATTATATACCACATCATCCCATCTCACTAAGGTGTGTGAAAGCCAGTTCCACTATAAAACCTGTCAGAAAGTTTCATATCAATCAAGTAGTAAGGTTTGGACTCACAAGCGGAAGTGACCCCACGTCTTAGATTTATCGCTTTTGTGAAGCCTGTGTGTCTACAGGACATTACTGATCTAGTGGAATTTTTGTTTATTTGGCACATGCCGGATGTGATGAGGTTTGCGCGCGAAAAAATGTTAAAAGGAGATTTTTCTGGCAGATTTTGTATTAGGGTGAGGTCGTGTCAGACCATTTGCGCTCCCTTTATGTTATTTTTGTTGTGATTTCGTTTGTAACTCTGTGTCTCTTTATATATAATTAAATGTATTTGATTAAATTAGGATTTCGTTTTATTTGGCGAAGCAAGTGTGTCTATATTTTAATGATAATTTAAATTCGGCCATGGAGAAATTTACTCAAGTAAACAAGGTTAAATATTTTGAAATATCTTGAGTTTGGTATTTATTAGAAGTATAGAGTTGAAGACAGGTGAATTATTGTATCCAACTATAAAAAAATTAATTAAAATATTATCATTAATTATTTTAACTTATAAAAGTCCATAAGTGATTTAAATTGTGAATAGCTTATCTAAAAAATTTAATTTAAAAAGATACATAAGTAAATCAGGCAAAAGAATTAAACTTAAAAACATTATTATTTATTTCTTTAAATACAAATAGTTCCTAATATATACAGTAATTTTTAATGTAAGCAATCAAAAAATGTGTGAAAAAAATCAAAAATTGTTCAATATATAAAAATGAATTCTAGAAAGAACAAAAAAGGAATAAAAACAATTATTGTCCATTAATTAAAAAAAGAAAAGAATTCTTCTCCCACTGAGTGGAGGAAAGACGTTTATTCAATGTGAGACGATTTCTGGCTGAGTTAATTATATTGCTGGCTTGAGAAAAAATTCTTTCAGATGGCACTGATGATGAAGTCACAGCCAAATATCGCTTGGTAACCCCTCACAGCTCTGGGTACAATCCAATTGATTTACTCCAAAAAGAAAGCGGACACTTGTTGATGTCAGCTTCTGCAGGGGATCGCAGATAAAAGGCAAGCTCATCAGGAAAATCTGAGCTACCTAAAGAACTCCGATGCCTCCAAGTTTTCTGAACCCGTTTGGAGTGTTCACCAAAGAAAGATGATTCAGATACTTCTCCATTGTGAGAATCGGAATTGTGTCCACTTTTCGGTGAATGGGCGCTTTTCAAAATTTCTTTCAGTTCTCGAATTGCTTTGGTAGTAGTCTCAGGGTCCCTGAAGTATAATGTCCTCCATCGGGGGTCCAATAACTTACTTACGGCCAGTGCTATTACATTCTCAACCATGAGCCGTTTTTTGCCGCTTCCAAGATTCCTTCCTTCAGATTGAGGCCAAAATTAGACGTAGGTGACATCTTGGAAATTTTATTTTCTACCATGGTTGCTACTGGAATCGCGAAACTGATTGTGGGGTATTTATCTCCTGATAACTATACAATCATTCCTCCAAATAACTGTTTTGTGGCTTGTAAAAGAGGCTCAAGAAGCTGGATGATTTCCTGCAAATCTTGGTTCTCCGCTCGATCATTTCGTATGTAGAACTCCCCCGTGTTTCCACACTCTGCATGAGTTTCAGATTACTTTCAGCTCTCAATTCATATAAAGCCCGAACACTGTGTTTGAACCAGGTAGCCATTTTCTTCATCTTTCCATTTAGTGGCACGAGCTCTGGTACGGCTTCAATTGAACGGTAAGCGACCAAATAAAGGAGAGGGACAAAACATATTACATGTTTTTTTTCTACCAAAAGCAATTTCCACGGCTTTAACCATATTCGATCCTCTATCAGTGACCACTGAATTTAGTTGTTCTTTATTCAAACCCCACTACTGCAGGATATGAAGGATTCTTGAAGAAATGTAATCTTCAGTATGGCTCATGTCCATTTCAAAGACTCCAATGGTGCAGATAAGCTAATTTTTCATTTTCCAAATAATGGATCGTGACGTACAAAAACTTCTTGTCTGAAGGGTTTCGGTCCAGAAACCGGTTATCTCCAATATCTCCTTCCAATTTGTTTACATACACTCAGTGTTGCCATTGCTTCACCCAAACTAGGATTTCTTTCTTTCTCTAAATAGAAACGTTTTAATTTGATAAAATATTGTTTATTGAAATGTTAGTTCCTTGTTGAATTAAATTACGATCATTTTTTTTATCGTACTATTACCATATATATTATTTTACTATACAATCATTCCTCCGAATACAATTGACTGCATAGTGAAAGGAAAATGTGCTATCGATATTTTGAATTATCGTTTATATTTTGAAATATCGATATTTTTGTGCTAATATATTATTGATATCGATATTAATAGCCGATATTATTATCGATACTCATATCGATATTTTGCTTTCGATATCCCAACCCTAATTCATCCTCCCTCCCCAAATGTTAAAAGCACGCTACGCCTATGATCACAGTGGAACATAAGATGTCCTCATTTATGATATCTGACTCATGGCCCTATATTATCTATGTTAGAAAGTTTTTCCTCTTTTATTTTCCAAAACTTTCTCGTGTTTCTAAGCGGTACTTGATCTTGAATTTCTTAATAGGTTTCAGACTTTATTGAAACAAAAACTAACGTGCCTCCCCTGGCTCGGCAATAGTCCGTACCTAAATGCGATGGATAACTGCTAGAGTGTAATTGGAAAGCATATTGCTGAAAATAATCATAATAATAATAAACTTAGAACGTCAGAGAGTTTCAAAATAACTCCATAAACATTTAGAACAATAAAATTATCAAGCAATATATTCAAAAATAATTTAGCAATTCACTGATTGTCAGATGGTGAACAGTAATCAAAGTAAGAGGTTGAAACTCGAAATTTTAAAAGGATGTTTATGATTCGCTAAATGCATTTTTGAGTTGCAGTTGTCTCGTTACTAATATTGAGTAATTGTTAAAGTAAATTACAACTTTCTGAAGTGCGGGCCAGTGCTACTCACAATGTTGACTTTTTGTTGGAAATGCTTAATATCGTTGATTAATAATTAGATACTACATTATTTATTCACCTTTACTGTGCGTATATGTATAAACACCTGTTTTAAACTATGAGATTAAAGAGTTTCTTCCTCGTATTATTGCCCTTAATACCTATCATTTGATAGTTTGGTGCCATTTCCCCTAAACTGATGTGTGGTACAAGAATTTTATCCGCAATACATATATAGTTCCATCACCAATTTATGATTTCGATAAACATCCGGTTTAAAATGGAAATAGACACTTCTATTATAAATACAGGGAAGAATGCTACGTAACACATTATCAAATATTTTGTATGTAACAAAGACAAAACGCTTTTGGGTTTAATTTTTCTCCATAATGAGTGGATGTGATCATTCATAGCAGAGCGTGTCAAAATACTGTCACTTGCGTGAATAAACTATACTAAACGTGGTCATCCGCACCATGCTGATAACCTTAGAAGAGCGTGCTTCCACCTTTAGCCTTGATTACTTCATTAATAAGATACGGGCTGTTGACGTCAGGGAGTTAAACTACTCAAGCAACCGCATTCTGCTTTTTGTAAAAATATTACTTGTAATCTAATTGAACAAGGGGTAGTGCAAGATTTCATGTATCTTATTTCGGGCTATCTCAAGTTCAATCTTTATCACGGAAACAGTAGTAAATATGTTTCTAGTTGTTTGGTAATTTGATACAAACGAGAGAAAATAATCAATTTTGCCTGTTTTTGACGGTCTTTTGCACAACCATTTAGAAAGCCAATGTTTTGTGATAAAGGTATTGGGTTGGCCAGAAAGTTCGTTCGGTTTTCAAGTGAAAATATAAAACTAATTTTTCATTTTCACCAAAAACTTTATGGAACAACGTGTTCACCACTTTGTTCCACTACTTTCTGCCATCTTTCAAACAACTTCATAATTCCATCTTCCCAAAAAATGTTATCTTTTTGAGCAAAGAAATGTTCCAGGCGTATTTTACAATCTTCCAGGGAATTAAAATTTTTTCCTGTAAGAGAATTTTGTAAAGACCGAAATAAATGGAAATCCAAAAGTGCAATGTCTGGTGAATACGGCGGGTGAATCAAAACTTCCCAGCAAAGCTTAACACAGTTTTTGCCTGATCATCAAAGAGACTTGAGGTCTTGCGTTATCCCGATGGAAGATTATGCGTTTTCTTTTGACTCATTTCGGACTCTCTGCGTCGAGTTCTGCGTTCATTTGGTCTAAATGGGAGCATTTCTTGTTGGAATTGACGTTTGGTTTTCCAGAAGGAGCTCTCTGTGTTTGGCACAATATGTCCATTTCTGGATTCAGTGCCATAAAAAAACTCCACACAACCAACCAACCAACCAGAAGGAGCTCAAAATAGAAGACTCCCCTCCAATTCAACTGTATACACAACACCTTATTTGAATGAAAACAGGGCTTTGATGGGGTTCCTGGTAGTTCATTTCGCTTGCCCAATGATCTCTTCCATTCCACATTATTATTATATTTTTATTTTAGCGGAGGCACTTCGTGTAGACATTCGCCTATAATTAACCGCAATTCGCTCGCCATTTTATCATGGAGGCACCATATAGACGGACCAGCATTACACCCTATGAAGGGACGACACTAACGGAGGTATTTTAGAGACGTGACGCTGGGATTCGATCCAAGCACCTTCAGCACTGAAAGCCAGCGCACTGTACCACAGGGCCGCCACAAGCCCCATTCCACAATATTCTACAGTATTTCCTTTCAGCGCCCGTCATAATTTGTTTAAAAATGGAACGTTTTCATTATGTTTAAGTAGAGAATTGCTTTGGTTAAGTAGAGAATGTGAAGGTACCGTCAAAAATGTTTAATTTGCTTAATTTACGTGGAACCCAAACATCAAAGTGATTAACATAACTAAGCTTTGAGTATGTGGGCTTCTCTCGCGTAGTATAACGTTGATTGTTCTAAATAATTATGTCGGTGTGATCGTTTCCAACTTCAACTGGTCTGTCTAACGAGAAATCCTCAACATGAAACTTCGAAAACTGATTTTAACACGTTCTATCAGTCGCAGCACCTTCTCTTTACACTGCACAAATCCTTTGTGTGTGTGTTTGTTTTATTTGCGTTTTTACCCATCTTGTAATAATACCGAAAATGTTGATTATTTTCTTCCATCTTCAATACGAAAAAAGCTACAAAAATATTCATTGTTTTTGATAAGCTTTTTTTAAAAAAATGCACTCTTATATGTCAGCTTTCGTAATATAATCTGTTTCGAATGACCTCAAAGACAACAAAGCGCTAATAGAGCCTTCTCACAGAAAAACCGAATGAACATTTAACGTTGTAACGGCCAACGCTGTAACGTTGGCCACCCGTTACTTTGGCCAACGTTTTAGATTCAAACTACGCATCTGAAATATGCGCAAACACACCGCATAGGTGTGTTTTTTACAGCTCTGTCTAACCCTTCTGAACAGCATAGATGTAGCTAGCTTTTAACGCTAATATTTTTGCAGTGCTTTAATCCAAATATTACGCCACCCTCATCTAATGGTTATACGGCTATGCAAACTGAAAACCAATCGCGCGACAGCATAATCGCGCCAATCGCGCGACAGCTCGCCACATAAGCGGGTACCGGATTGCCCCGCACACTATAGTTCCACTTTTTCTTAAAACCCTCACGGGCAGCCACCATACCTTTATATATCGACATCTAACCTTACAACTCCACTTTATCAAATCAAACAAGTTATATAACATATTTGCAAAAGAACACGAGGAAGCCAACTCGCTGCCACAACAAAATAATAGTTAAACAGGTTATACAGATATTCTAACATATCAAATAACAAGCGATAACAAAGTTAGTGTTTGACAACAAAATTCAAAGACCATTTATGAACACCTACAAAGAGAAACAAACCAAAATATAAATTACAAACAATGACCATGTAAATACACTGGCTATCAAAAATTAAGGAAAAGTCACAAAAATAGCGATTACTCAAAAAGTTACCCGTAGAATTTAATGAAACGTATACACATTATGCAACACATAGATAGGTATAAAATAGCATAAAAAGAAATCGCCAGACAATTATGGTGTTATAGAAACTAGCATATGTATACAATGAACAAATCGGATGTGTCAGTTTGGTATAGGAAAAGTACCTTTATTATGGCGTATGATTCCCCCGAGAAGCAATATAGCATATACAGCGATGTGTGATGCTGTCAATTATGCGGCCTATGAGTTCGGTAGGGAGTGAGAGCCATTGCTCTTTCAAAGCAGTTGAAAGCGGGGCTAGGGTGCTAGGAGGAGAATTGAGAGCAGCTATACGTCGTCCTAAAGCGTCCTAAATATGCTCGATGGGATTCAGGTCCGGTGATCGAGCTGGCCACACCATGCGCTGAATTGTTTCCTTCTCAAGATAATCATCCACGATGCGAGCCCTATGAGGTCTCGCGTTATCGTCCTGTAGCACGAAAGCATTACCTATTGCCCCGGCATAAGGGCGCACATAAGCATCAAGGATGTCATCTCTATAGGTGTGAACATTCACATTTCCACGGGGAAAGACATGGTCTGTGCGTCCACCCAAAGAGATACCACCCCAAACAGAGACACTGCCTGATCCGTATGCATCTCTTTCACGGATGTGTGATGGGTGAAAACGAGTTCCAGGTTCTCTCCAAATCAAAATACGCCTACTATCGCTTTGGAGGCTAAACCTGGACTCATCCGTAAAGAGAACAGACCTCCATTGATCACACGTCCAGTGGACATGTTGACGTGCCCACTGCAAACGTTCCCGCCTATGACGTGACGTGAGCGGGACGCAAATGGCTGGTAGCCTCGCAAAAAGGTCACCTTCGTGAAGCCTTCTACGAACGGTTGACGTTGATACCAACCTTCCGGAGCTTGCAGCGAGGGAGGATCTGAGTTCAGACGGAGTTGCGGTTCTATTCCTTCGTGCGCATAATGACAAATATCGGTCATCGGCACTTGTCGTAGCGTATGGCCGTCCTTGGCTGAACCTCCTGGATGCCGAATCCGTGGTTAGAAATTGGTCGCAAAGTCTATGAACCACAGATGGACTCACATTTAGCCATCTGGCCACTTCTGTCTGACTTTGTCCTGCCTCTAGTCTCCCAGTAGCTCGCCATCGCAATTCTTCGGTCAAATGATGCCTGGAGGTCATTGTTACAATTTGGCTATGCCAGATGTCTAATCTCAGCGTCGCAGCGACAATTGTCGCCTTGCTCTGAGACATGCACTTTTATGCTCCTAGCAAATGACGTATTCCGACTGCAGCGCTACTATTTTACATAATGTAGTATTGTCCAGCACCTTTTACTTAACAACATATTCAAATTTTAAACAGATTGGCCTAGATTTGAACGTGTTATCCCTCTTTTTGTGATATTTCCTTAATTTTTGATAACTAGTGTATATTCACAGTTCAAATAAGTATTGAGTTCAAATTCACAGTTCAATATGTTCAAATAAGTACTGAGAAGCGTACTAAGGCCCTTAACCACAAAGTACCCAAACACGTAAGCAATGTAGAAACTAATTTACAGGTAACATAATACAATTTATGTAAATCAGTACTAGGTCATCCTAATACAACGTAGTACTAGACACAGATACAAGTACCCACAAGGCAAATCCTTGACAACAACCAATATAACAAAATAATCACAATTAATGTTAGGTACTACAAATACAATAAATATTTATAGTGCGTACTATAAATATAGTCCATGTATAGTTCACAGTTCAAGCTCCTCCGTCTGTCAAGCTGGACCCATCGTTCCACACATAAGCCGAAAGTATACTCCCAGTGAGTCAACTTAATTCCATCGCTGTCGCAAGTACCAGGAAACTTTCCCGGACGAAAAGCAACCGCCGATGCGGAAAACCCGATGAACCGTAGAAGCTCCGAAACACCAAGCGACGCGCTACCGCGTGTCACCGCCCGAACCATAGTTTGTCCTCTCTATCAATTTCGTTACTGCGGCTTGGTATCTAGGACACTCAGGATCTGTAGGTAAGTGGTTAAGTTTTCCCTCAGTACCCAAATTGGTACAGTACCAATGGTAATTGTCGCACGTCGGTGGACCTTCACACTCCTTAGGCGTGTAGTCTTCCCCTTTAAAAACTTTAGGTCTGAAATGTCCACTTCCGTATAAACCTGCTGACCTTCCTTGTCGCATGAACGTGCGACTTTAAAAGAGGAGACTCATTTAATAATGAAATAACACTTTATTAGGATAACGTTAGAACATCACCGCTCTGATTCGCATTGTTACTACATCTGCTGTCTTTTTACATTTGCAGCGCTCTCAGCGCCATCTCTTGGCGAGCAAAATAGCTTTAACATTCGGACATCCTGATATTTCCAGTTGCCCACAATTGTGAATCAATGTACATATACTAAACAAACTTCTTTAAACAATTTTTAAAAACACACACTTTTAACTTGAAAACGTTAGTTCTAATTTAAAACACATTTTTTTCGTTAACAGAAATTTAGTACACAATTATTCAAAATAATGACAACTTGATTAACATATTTTCTTTAGAACACAACATAATAAACAATTTAAGTATACGAATAGCATTTTAAAATATATTTACATATATTTCCAATTAATGTTCAAGTTACTGTTCTTTATAGTTCAACATGAATCCATGATCAAATTAAAAGAAAGTAATTTATATTACTTCATTCCTTCGTCTGTTCTAATGTGAGGGTTACCTGAATTCTAGTCGGGTGGACCAGAAGTCTCCTCATCTTCGGATTCATCTTCTAGGTTACGCCAAGGTCTCCACTTGGTCGACAATACTGTTCGCATTGGTGGTAGGTACGGCAAGACCCTTTGTCACCGCTGATTCGCTTGGACAGTCCGAATTCATCGGCAAGGTTCCTAAGAGTTTTTAAGGCGTGCTGGGTGGAAGTATTATTTACGGGATTAAGCCTGGTGAATCTAGAGAAGTTGTCACTTGCCACAATCAAATCTTGGTGAAATCCAGTGCAGATGTTGGTCTCATAAACTGCATCATGTTTATTATCTTCAGCTCGTAAACTCCTATGGTCAGTATGCATTATCTTAGCATAAACATGCCTTAGCGTCTCAGTATTAACATCCACTGGAGAATGTTCATCTTCTATAACGAAATTCTCTATAGTCTTATTATTTACTTTATTCCTGGTTACGCTTTTTAAGCAGTCCTGAACATCGGCAATGAAAATACAATTTTCTGAAACACTTCCTTTGTCGATACATGAACTGACATCAGGCAAAGGTTCACCCGGTGTACTGTCTTGGTCACTCAAAGAATCTAAACACGCATTTTTCACATCAAGTGTTATAGTTCTCTCAGTCACTGGGACATCACTTTCTAATGAAGAACTCGAGCACATACATCGTCAACGATACCACTGACAACATTTTCACTGTCTTTGTGGGCAATAGAATTGTTCAAATTCTTCTTTTCTATACTTGTATTCGCATTTAAATGTACTTTTTTATTACAAAACTCCTCACTCACAGAATGCGCATGCCAACTCGCAGATTTCGTACTTCTTTCTGTCTTGTAAACAACTTCTTTGAAATTTTCGTTCCTTGAAATTTTAGAGTTACTGATTTTTGTATCCTTGTTATTTATAACTGGAATAATCGTTTTTCCCTCATTAACTTCTAAGAATGCATCTAAGTTATCTTCTTTACCTTCAATAATTATTAATCCGTTATTTATTTCTTATGGTTTAGCTTTTACAAAGTTTATACTGTTGTTCACAACTTGCGTATCTTCGAGCGTTTTTAATTTCACGCGTGATTCAGTTTCTCCGGAATCTATTTCAATAAAAGCGAAATCTCTACTATAGTCAACGTAGAAACTTTTGCCCATGGCTGCATAAGAAATGTAAGGTAAATCCAAAAATGTTCTCCCTACCAATAAATTAACTGGCTGCGTTTGATCTGGTACGATTAGAACAGAAACATCCTTCGCGATTACGTCATCAATCTGAATATCAATCATCGACCCTCCTACACATTTCACTACTGGCGTCAGTTGATTTCCGAAACCGAACAAATGTTTTTCACATGGCGAAATGTTTAGTCGCAAATTTTTCGCTACAGAGTCCTTCAAAAGACAGCTGCTACTTCCGGTGTCCAACAAAGCGCTGACACGCTGTTTATTAATTTGCGCGTCTTTGAGATATCGGTTTGGCGTTAAAGATTCGGTGTCGCTTACATTCAAATGATTCGTATTCTTTTCGTCTTTCGCAATACAATATTTTTTTGAATGGCCTTTAATGCCGCAGTTCTTACAAGGTAAAGGGCAATTTCTCGCAACATGGCCATATACATTACATGAAAAACACTTTCGAATGGAATTATCGTACCCAACAATAGACATATCATTGGATTTGTTACCATTTTTATTATCTGGTTTATTCGACTCAATACTCTTATAATTGCAGGAATCTATCTTAGGATTATTACGGTAATAACTTTTGACTTCATCATAATATTCAGTGTTCTTAAATTCATTATTTGCGATTTTAAATCCCAAGCGCACATTGTTGTGTTCGTCCAGTTTACCTGCCAACTCGTTTGCATTTACAAATTTTGGCCAAGAATCGATAAAATGATCCCGTATTACATTTGGAACGCTTTTCTTTAATTGATCCGTTATAATAAACTCTTTTAAAGAATCAAAATCGTCAATATTTAAACCAGCTAACCATTCGTTAAAATAATTTCGCCGATCATAAACGTAATCTTCCCATGTGCTTTTTGAATCTTTCACATGATTTATAAATTTCTGTCTGAATTTTTCGGGACTCAACTTAAACCATCTTAATAACAAGGTTTTAACAAATGCATAGTCATTAGCTTTTTGTTCATCTTCCCTAGCGATAAGTTGGGTGAATTCGTAAGGTAAAAGTCCTAACAGATGCGATACAAAAATCTTCTTTTTAATACCTATACGTTTAGCTTGCCGTTCAAACAATATTAAATAAGATGTGATATCTCCGTCATTTAAGCTAAATTGCTGCATTAAGCTCCGCAGTTCAAAGTTACTTTTGTTTACTTCTGAAACTCGAACAATTTGATCGTATCTTTCCAAGGATCTATTAGTAGTTTCGATTTTAAGTTTTTCTAATTCAAAAGCTCTTTCAGCTTCCAATTTTTGCCGTTCAGCTTCAAGTTTTTCTCGTTCATAAGCTATTTCTTCATTCTTAAGCCTAGTATCTATAATTCTTTCAAATAAATTTTTGGTAAATTGTTCATCATAATCTTTGCTTTGAAAAATAATTTTCTTTAATTCCGATATCGTACTATCGGTTCAGACTACATTACCGAGATCTAGCTCCCTCGCTGTTTCTAACAAATCAATTTTTCTACCCTTCCCTAAATAGGCCATTTTTGTTACTTATAAATACTTTAACGAAAATAATATACTTGCTTCACTAATATATACATCATTAAACATACCTTGTATGTTCGTATTCCGTTTTGGTGCGCAGACAGAGTGTCACTTCTGATTTCTGTAGTCTTCCCTTTTAAAAACTTTAGGTCTGAAATGTCCACTTCCGTATGAACCTGCTGACCTTCCTTGTCGCGTGAAAGTGCGACTTTAAAAGAGAAGACTCAGTTAATAATAAAATAACACTTTATTAGGATAACGTTAGAACATCACCGCTCTGATTCGCGTTGTTACTACATCTGCCGTCTTTTGACATTTGCAGCGCTCTCAGCGCCATCTCTTAACGAGCAAAATAGCTTTAACAGGCGCGTGTTCCCATTGTACACACAATTTACATGTTTTCTTTTGTTCCCGACAATATTTAGCCACATGTCCAAATTTCCAACATTTGAAGCAAATACTGGCTTTGTGTACTCCTTGTAATTGTACCGTTGCCAGCCAAATTTCAATTTCTTTTGTTTCTCTATTCTTTTAAAACTATCCCCATTTATACTACGTATCCAATTTTCCCCATATTTCGCTCTATATCTGGTAATAACTTTAATTTCTTATTCCCCCAGTTCCTCATTTTGTTCAACCAATCTCATCCTTAGTTCCTCCTTATCGTAGCTTTCTATGATTCCAAACATTATTATTTGTGGTTCCCTATTCTTTAAATTTTGGATACTGTAATTCTCTCTTAATTTATCGTTCTCTTGAAACTCAGCGATCAATTTATCTATGTCCTCCTCTTTCTCTGTCCCCACAAGGAGACCGTCTTTAACAATTTTCCTACAGGAATTAATTACTATTTTCAATTTATTTAGATCAATAAGGCTCTGTATTTCTTTTTTCGTGCTACTGATGTCTTGTTTTTCTTTTGGGGTTATAGTGACCAGATTGGTCCCTTCCCCTCGCTTGTTAGACCGGGCTCTCGCCTTCACCACTCTCTCCTTTCTAACCATTTCAGCGTAGCTTGTGCCTGATTTGTGAACACTTATTTGACCCAACAAAAATTGGATCATCTCCTGCTGCTTGTCTTTGCAGTGCATTAAAAAGATGATGAAGAAAACATATAGAATGCTTTTTTAAGAACTGCATTGCGTAGTTCAAAAATAAGTGATGGAGCTGGATTCCGCAATCTTTGTCCAATTCATGAAATACACTCTTAAACAAAACAAAAAAAAAAAAAAGACGCACCAAGAAGGGGTAATGCAAATTAGACACAAATTGATATGTATACAGGTTTCGACGGAAAATGCAAAATTTTAAAGTTTGGCGGCCAATGAATGAACATGTGACGCTACAGCGCATCTTAACTGCGCAACTGGCAGGATATTAAAGAGGAGAAATTTCGATTCTAGGTCATAAATTCTTTGCCAATTTCATTCCGTGTACTCAGGTAGACAGTAAATATGCCTCGCATACAGGTGCGCGAACAATATGAGCTGATGTTAGCATTTGAGAGAGGACGTGTAATTGGGCTCAAAGAGGCCAGTTGGTCTAATCGGCGAATCGTTCGACATTTGGATAGGAGCGATGCCACTATTAGACGATGTTGGCGGGAAAGGGTGAACCATGGCCTAACACAACGTCAAGAAGGAAGGGGTCGGCCTAGAGAAACGACAGAAAGTGAGAAACGAGCAATCGTCAGAGCGGCACTCACAGCCCCAGATTCATCATTATCATCGATCGTACGTGCAACTGGTGCTTCAGTGACTGCAAGGACCATTCATAGGCGGCTCAGAGAAAGGGGTCTGAGATCAAGGCACTCCTTGCGCCGACTACCATTGATCACTGTACACCAGGGGTGTCAAACTCAAAGGCTACCTTGGGCCAAACAAACAAGGTTTAACTATAGGTGGGCCGCAAAAAAAAATCAATATTAATAGAAACGTAGGTTTATTTACCTAATTACAGTATATTCAACATAAATATATGCATTTTGTTTAATAATAGCAAAAAAGTGGATCATTAAAAAACATTTAGCGAATTCTTCCTATCTCATTATATTTCTGCGTCGGTTATTTTATTATATATTATTGTGTGCCAATATATTGGCCGGGCCGCGAGTTTGACACCCCTGCTGTACACCGACAAGCCCGTTTGCAGTGGTGTCGGGCACATTCGACCTGGAATGTCACTGACTGGAGTAGAATTTTCTTCAGTGATGAGTCCCGCTTCGAATTGAGCTCCGACGATCAACGAATACGTGTCTGGAGACTCCCCGGACAGCGGTGGGATACCAACCTTACTGTCTTCCGCCAGACGGGACGACAACAAGGAGTGATTGTCTGGGGTGCCATTTTATTTCATAGCAGGACCCCTTTGGTTGTCATCCGCGATACCCTTACAACACAGCGGTACGTCGACGATATTCTATGCCCGTTGTGCTGCCCTTCATATCACGACATTCTGGGCTTACATTTCAGCAAGATAATAGCGCCCTTTACACGTACGCTCTTTCGCGAGTGCTCAGAGCGTACGCGATTGCGCGCGAGAAAACTTGCAGTACGCTCCAAAGCAGTTTTCCCTTCCTCTCCGACACCTTCACACGTGCACTCAATCGCGCGGGATTGTGGTTTCACGCGGGAAAGAGCGTACGTGTAAAGGGCGCTAATGCCTGCCCGCACACGGCGAGAGATTCTACTGCTTGTCTTCGTGCTTGCCCAACGCTACCCTGGCCAGAAAGGTCACTGGATCTCTCCCCCATTGCGCACGTTTGGAGTATTATGGGCAGGGCCCTCCAACCAGTTCGGGATTTTGACGATCTAACGTGCCAATTGGACAGAATTTGTCACGATATCCCGCAGGAGGACATCCGCCACCTCTATCAATCAATGCCAAGCCGAATAACTGCTTGCATAAGGCCCAGAGGTGGACCAACGCTTTATTGACTTTTTCACTTTGTGAAGCTATTTTTCTTGAATAAATCATCCAATTTTTCTCAAATTGTAATCATTTGTTTTTCTGTACATGTAATCTACGGATTTTCGCCCCATTCGGATAACTCCTTCTGGTGCGTCTTTTTTTTTTTTTTTTTTTTTTGTTTTTTCTAAGAGTGTACTCTCCATAGAATTAAAATCGGGACTTCCGAGTCTTCTGATAGTGTTTAAAGAGTTGCTCATGCGCTTGAAACCATATACAATAACATTAGTGTAAAGCGAATCCTCTACCTTCTCCTGGAAGATTCGTTGTTTGGTTCGTTCAAGAAATAAATCACTTGGCAAAATCACTGATGAAACACAAAACAAAACTTTAATCTGACTAAATAAGGTGGGAAGCTCAAACTGTAAGATTTCTAACTTTAATATCTATATCTACGAGTATTAAACCCTCAACACATTATTCTTTGTTTTCCTCGACTAAACTTTCCTGACCACGGATTCCCTACAATAATCTCAACTAACAGCTCCCGTGCCTGTTTCCGCACGGGAAAAACACCAACACGGCCTAGCCGTCTCGTAGCTAAAAACCTTCTGCCTCTAGACCACTCTTAATCCCCTTGGGGTCATTGAACTTACTCCCTCGCACCCCTTCCAACAAGGAATGCCTATTACATTTACTGAGAGGGTGTTCTAAGGTGCTGGGGAGGGGAACGCAATTCTGATATCACTACACCCCCGGCGCAAGATAAGTATTAGGGTTTTAACACAAACACGGATCTGACCTAAACAGAAACCATATCAGAATTGAGCTTCCACAGGAGTTATACAACAGGTACATACAAAAATAACATTTAGAAATTCACAGATAACAAATGCAAAATAACATATCAAATAATGATCATAAATTCACTGTAAAATAGAAGCATATTAGATAAACACATTTTACAAACAAATCATCTCATCTAAAATTTATACTCGAGTATTCCATATTAGATACCTTAAAAATTAAAAAATATATATAATGGAAGAATTATAAGAGTCAATAATAAACGTAATAAAAGTCTTATGCACTTATCCTAAAAGAGTCTGGAAAGAGCATCAGCGTTATTCAGCTGAGCACCAGGGCAGTGTTTAACGTTGACATTAAATTTTTGCAACGCGATTGCCCAACGTTGTAATCTCGCGGATTGTGGAGCACATTTTGTCAAGAATGTCAATGGGTTGTGGTCGGTGTGAAGTTCAATTTCCGCACCAAAAATCCAAGTCTCGAACTTCTTCAACCCGCACACGACGGCGTAGGCTTCACGTTCTATAGTTGACCAAGACTGTTGGGCCTTAGTCAATTTTTGACTGGCAAAAGATATTGGACATATCTTTTCCTGATACCTCTGAGATAAACATGTAGAAATTCCAATTTGTGACGCATCAGTTTGGATTGTGAAAGGTTGCTCTCCCACTTTCGCAACACGGACATTTCCACTGAACACGGACGGACCTGTGCTTTCTCAACAAATTTTTAATTTCTTCTTGCTGAGGATCATTAAGATGATTGAAATGTTTACCCGAGAGCACTTCTTCGATATTTATATCTTTGATGGATTTGGGAGTGGGGTGTATTTCTCCAAACTCTTCCTCGTGTTCAAAAATTACTCCTACCGCGTTCACTCTAGGATGATATTTCCTGATTTTATTCACGTGAATTTGCTTTATGCTACCTTCAGGTAATTTAACTTTGTAAGAATGCGGAGGACAAAATTGTAGAATTTCTCCAGGACCTGTCCACCGTGCATAGATTTTGTTACTCGAATCTGGAATAAGTAAAAGGACTTGATCTCCTACTGCAAAGTTTCTTACCGAAGATCTGCGATTGAAATATTCAGCATACGCTTTCTGTTTATCATTTGCCGTCAGTGCTGCTTGCTCTGCTGCCGTTTCCATCCTAATTTTAAGATCCTGCAGATAGTCTATGGCTGATTTAGACATATTAAGGGGAAGTGAAATTTCACCTGCCCAAGTAGATTTTAAGATAGCAAGAGGTCCTCGTGCCTCTCTTCCATACAGAAGTCGAAATGGAGATACCCCGGTTGTGCAGTTTGGTACTTCCCTGTACGCAAAAAGCAAGAAAGTAATTTGTCTATCCCAATTTCTAGGATCTTCTCGAATGACATGGTGAAGCATTTGCTTTAGGACTTTATTCCATCGTTCAACCAGTCCGTTACTCGCAGCATATCCTGGACAGCTGAATCTAGGAGCTGCGCCTATGCGCTTCACAAATTCCTGCGTTAAGGAGGAAGTGAAATTAGTCCCTTGATCACTGGCGATAATATTTGGTATTCCAGTTCTGGAGAATACTTGAAGCAAAGCTTCGCAAGCTGATTTTGCACTAAGGGAACGCATGGGAACTGCTTCCGGCCAACGCGAATGCTGATCCATGATACCAAGCACATATTTATGGCCCCTTCCAGATGGCGGTTCTATCGGTCCGATTACGTCTATATTTAAAATTTCAAATGGAAGTTCTGGCCTCAAAACCGGAGTTATTGGTGCCCTGTCACTTACTTTTTCCGGACTCCTCAACTGACAACTTCCGCAACTTTTGCAAAATTCCCCGATATCTTGTGACAATTCCCTGCGAACGGTTTCTAAAGTTTTATATTCCATTTGTTCTTTCTTCAATTTTTGTGCATTTGAATTTTCATATACCACCCCTTTTTGACAATTTTCATCTACTCCCTCAACATTAATGCTCGAACACTGACTCTCGTCGCCCATTTCCGCCATCGAAAACATATCCTCCAATCCCTCTTCATATTCTACTGTAACATGCTTTGCTTCACTTTCCCGATTCCTAATTCCATTTTCTACTTCATTATTGTTAATAATTTCTATTTCAGCACATGTGAACATTTTGCTCTCTTCTTTCAACATTTTATAAGTTTCTGACGGTATGAGACAAGGACCCCTCAACTTCTCGGTCAATGCCCCCATTACTTCTACAGGTGCTAATAAATTCCCATTTCGGTGATCTCTTATAGCCATAGGGATTTTAACGATTTTAGCCCTAGTTTCCTCCCCGAATGCTGAACTTAAAATCATCGTCCCATAATCTTCCTTATCTAGCTCAGTAATATCTTCAGGGTGCAAAACTGGTATTTGAGTACCGGAATCTATAATAGCCTCGATATCTCGACCGTTTATATTTATAGTTACATATTGCAGTGGCTGAATATCAATTGTTGATTTTGAACAAAATTCCTTCTTACTTCCAAAGTACTTCGATTTTACTTTTGCTACCACCACGTCATCGTGTTGATTTGAATCTTTTGGCTGTTGTTCAGTACGGTTATTGTTTGTAGGAAATCTTTTTGATTTTTGCGGGCAAAATTTTGAAATATGCTGCGTTGACCTGCAGATAAAACATTCCTTACGCCTTACTCCTTGATTATGATTAAATTCATTTTTGAATCCATCCCGCCTCATTGGTGGGGGAATATATTTTTGTCCTGTATTTTGGAACTCGGGATTAGTTTGCAATTTTTTAAAATTATTTTGAGTTTCGGCTAACGACTTTCCTTTACTTTCAAAATATAAATCGGATTCCTTCGCCATATCAATCGGTTTAAGCCACTTCTCCCTTTGTTGAATGCGTATATGTGCAGCGGTGTCGGAATCTAACGTCTGAAACATCTTATCTGAAACTATTAACTGTTTTAAGGTTTCAAAATCTTTAACATTTCGCAAATCACAGTAGTACTCCCAAGTGGTTACTAATCTGGACATAAACTGCATATGAGTTTCATTAGCTCGGCGTTTAGCTTTTCGAAAATTTTCTAGACAACACTGAGCTGACGGCTCGTACTCTCGTAGCACTAATTTCTTTACGCTTTTATAATATTTTAACTCCTCTCCCGTTATATAAACTAAAATATTTGTAGCCTTTTCTCCCAAAATATTAATTAATATTTCCGCTTTCAATTCCTCTGGGACATTTTTTGTTTGAAAAGCTCGCTCTATGGACGAAAAAAATAGATTCTAGTTCTCAGACTTAGTTGGGACCGGTAGTGTCAAAGTTCTAACGCTCTTAATTTTTCAATGCGCGTCTCGGGTTCGCCCCTCGGGTGACTATCAGTAGAGACAGAACTCCTATCATTTCTCCTGTTTAGACTATTCTCATTAATACGTGCTAATTCCAACTCGTGCTGACGCTCTCTCTCCCTTTCTTCTTGTTCTAACCTAGTTTTATCTAATTCCACTTGAATCTTTTCCTGTTCTTCCCTCTGCTTCCTTTCAGCTACCGTTGAGGTCAGAAATTCCAGTACGAAATCCGGGTCCTTAACAAAATCATCACTATTAACTATTAATTCCTTTAATTCAGATACTCTCAAATCCCCTTCTACAGATTTATAAAGTTCTTGTGCGACAATTCGCAAATCCTCCTTTTTAATTCCCTTCACATTTAACATGTTGGTAATCAGATTTTCACTAAAAAAATAAATAGATAATAAAATCTCTTACTTTGTCTCGGATGCAGTACCCACGAATTACCCTTAAAGATCATTCAACACGTAGACCACTTTTGCATTTTTAACACTGAAGCACATCACAACACCACACTTGTATAATAATGATAATCCACCACATATGCGAATTTCTGAAGCATCACACAATACCACACTTGTATAATCCACCATATATGAGAATTTCTGTCGCACAACACACCACACTTGTATGATAATGGTAATACACCTTATATGCGAATTTCTGTCGTTTCCAAAACTTGCTCGACACCTTATTTTAAAGATCCTGTCGTGATGCGACACTGTAAAGCGAATCCTCTACCTTCTCCTGGAAGATTCGTTGTTTGGTTCATTCAAGAAATAAATCACTTGGCAAAATCACTGATGAAACACAAAACAAAACTTTAATCTGACTAAATAAGGTGGGAAGCTCAAACTGTAAGATTTCTAACTTTAATATCTATATCTACGAGTATTAAACCCTCAACACATTCTTTGTTTTCCTCGACTAAACTTTCCTGATCACGGATTCCCTACAATAATCTCAACTAACAGCTCCCGTGCCTGTTTCCGCACGGGACAAACACCAACACGGCCTAGCCGTCTCGTAGCTAAAAACCTTCTGCCTCTAGACCACTCTTAATCCCCTTGGGGTCGTTGAACTTACTCCCTCGCACCCCTTCCAACAAGGAATGCCTATTACATTTACTGAGAGGGTGTTCTAAGGTGCTGGGGAGGGGAACGCAATTCTGATATCACTACAATTAGTGTGATGATAACCAAAAGCTATGTCATCCTGGAGCATACCATCACCGTCTATAGAAACCCTACATGGTTAGTGGTTTCGAAAGATGCTGGTACTTTTGCGTATTCACATTTATCATTAAAAAGATTTTTTTTGTGCCAACGCCTTGTCACTCCATTGCACCGGATGGGGCCCGATATAGCAACTACGGCCCTTCGGGTTGTAAACCCCCCCCCCCCTCAACGGTGGTTACAGACCGCAGCTGGTACGACTTGTCACTCAAATACAATCAGTCAATCTATCATACCACATTATCTAGTTTGAAAGAATAGTATCGATGATGCAGTGGGCAAAGCCTCGTGCTGACCACTTCATACTATTTTTCACGCCCTAATGCTTTAAATAAATCAACCATGGACCAAAAATAATAGGACTGGTTACTTCCACACTGTTAGTAACAACCTCATCGTACACCAGCACGACTCATCTGTTTCAATATATCACTATTACCACTATTTTGTTCTTTCCCTGCTATTTTCCAATAGCATTGCATTTCTTCTGGAAATTACATTAGACCGATAATAGAATGGAAATATACCTACAACTTCGTGTTGAGGCTACACTAATCCAGTAAGAAAGTCCATGGTTTGAAGTTTATTCTAAGTTTTATTTAGAAAGTGAGATCTTCCCTAACTATTTCCTAAGTTGAATAACCAATTTCATTTTCCCTGATAAAATTTCGATTTTCAAGAGGTATACCCTGTATTCAGATCAGTCCAACTGAAAAAGATTGACTGAATATTCACTTGAAAAGCATTTAAATATCTAATAAATGTACTTTACAGAGAAAAATAATTTCACCACGAAATGAACATATATTTAAAAAAAAGAGGGGGGGAGGTTCCCTTAATTTTGAAGCCTTATCACACACTGGAATGATTAATGCAGACATTATATGCAATGTTCTACTCTATGGATGTTCTTCCCTTTCCAAAAGCAATACTTCTTTATACTGAACAATGAACTTTTGACATTTTCAGTTAAAGTATGCAAAACAGGGAGTATTTTAATGTAAGAACATGGATGAAAGTAAACAAAATTATGATGGTAAATCTCTAAACATGTTTGAATTAGATATTAAAAGGATCAACTGTTATATAATTTAGTGAAACACGCTATTACAAAACTTCTAACTATAACTATATATTTTCCTTTAGGGCAATTTTTCTTAGATTTTGTGGAAGGCAGTATCCTAGTTATAAACTGGTCATGAATTGCCTTTGTTTAATTTTATTTTTTTGCTTAATTTACAAGCTACATTATATGTTAACCTTTATTGCCATGGTGTAATATATAAAATTTTCCAAACAAATGTTTCTTGCCCGGAAGTTAAAATCACAAAGGAAAAAAACGAAAAAATAAATAAAATGAAAAAAATCCGAGTGTATTTACAAATTAACTGCATCAGGAGATTTATGTTTAAATTATTGAGACTTTGTGAATTTCTGTAAGAACATAAAATACATCATCAGTCGTGAAAACACAAACATGTGCAGCAAATTAGTGTAATTGTTATGATAAAAAAAACTTTCCGCACACTGCTATAGTTCAAATATATATCAAATTTATTAAAATTATAAAATATAACTGTCAAAAGTTAGTAACATTTATAAAAATAGAATCTGTATATATAAAATCCATAAAAGTACACTAAGTCAATCTTTATCTTCGTGATCATCATTAACATTATCAAAGCGAACCCACTGATGACCATTCACAGATTTCCAAAGGCTAACCTGGAAAACAAAATTAAGTTACTTGCCTGCCCTCCATTTCAATTTATTCATATAATAAATATGAAACAATATTAAAGTCTGCAGTACTTAGTGAATGAAGATTTTTCCTAAAGTTCTAAATTTCAAGATATTTAGATTTATAACTAGAAAAACTTTAAAAGAATTTCAGGCATTGAGAGTTACTGAACTATTTAGTTGGCTATAACTTTAACTCAAATTACAACTGATATTACAAAATATTTTGAATTTATCATGCCAAATAATCAAAGCTTGAGGTTAAAATATCATATATGGTTTTACAGACATCACATTGTATAAATGAATTCACACACCACAAATATTTCAAAAGTAACCTGATAAGAAACAGAAAATTCCCATTCCATACACTGAATTAGAAATGAGACTCAAAACAAATTACAATTTAACTTTAAAAATTTCAGGGAACATAAGAAAAGAGTATTTACTATTTCTACTACATCACTCTTATGATCAATAAACTGAGAGCACTTTAATGCAAAGCTTTTCAAAATATCAGTAACTTTTTTTTAACTATGTGTAATTTAAAAGCAGGACTAATTTGTGTCTGTTAGATTTACTAATCTAGAATAACATTTCAGTAGGTTTGTTGCATCATTGTTCAATATATGGAGCAGTATGGTCATCTTTCATGAAAAGTAAACAGAACATTACTTAAAAGTTTATGAATGGCTAAATTATGAATGGCTGATTATGAATGGCTAAAAACAATGAAATTAATTGAAAGACTCAAACATACACTCTAGCACTAAGGGCTAAGGCCCTTTACTATTCAGCCAATGACTAGTTATAGCATTTTGGAAAAAATCTTTCATGAACTCTGTAGCCAAAAATTATTAAATTTCACGACAAACAGCTGATTCAATTGAAACAGTTTCAGACAAACCCTAATTTACCCTCCATGTCAACTGTAATCATTTTATGAACTCCCTTGGAATGACTTACTCACCATGATCCTTATGGTGAGTAGATGATTCCAAGGTTTCTAGCTAGACATATCTAATATTTAAATCCATGCATCACCTACTCTTTCACCTAGTTTTTCTTTTTCTTTTTTTAAGACTCAGAAACATTGAGAAAGTGCACAACTTTTCTACATATAGGCACAGAAAAGATTTAATTATTTATCTTTATTAATTTGAATTTTACTGTAGGAAATACCAATGATAAGTTTGTAATATTTGGTACAACAAACATAAAAAATTTAAACACATAGTTGAAAGCCAGTGCCATTAAAAACACAACAAATTTGTCAGTTATAGTTTAGAATGAATTGATTCAAGACATTGCATTAAGGTTTACATCATTTTTACAACAAGCTTAGACAGGGCAATCTCGGAATCCTAAATAGAAATACTCTACATATTTTATCTCCTGTTAATGGAAACTTCCACAATTGAAATTATTTAATTTTCACTCACAATGAGAGACATAATATATGAAAAAATTAAGAACCAGTGTTCTGTCATGAGGATATCTTTACAACACAAACTCTCTTTTTTTAACTACTATCCCTGATAGTATTAAAATAAAAATGACTGTCACTTGGATTTAATGAGCCATTATTTTTTCAGAAATAATTATTCTCTAAATGAGGTCTAACCTTGGATCTAGCCAAAAACATATCTATTATTTTAAAAAAAGTCCAATTCTCAGATTAGTAGCTTTAAACAGTGGACAAACTCTTCAACGAATAAAATTTTACTCATAATAGATAAAGAGAAATAATATATTATAGAGTACTCTAAATCTATGGTTGAAATCAAATTTTCTCTTGTAATCTGAATCATCATTTTATAGTTCACACATACAACTAAAAGTATATAATAGAATAAATAAATAGACACACCTTTAAATTACACTTTAAATATGTGCTAGTTTTGATTATGAACATATTTCATGAGAATATGAAAACAAATAATTCACATAAAATACACACAAAAATATGTAAATTATATAAAAAAAATTACCTCATTATCTCCACCTGACACTGCTAAAACACTTCCTGTCACTGAAAAACTAACATGCCACACAACATCATCAAATGTATGAAGAATTCTAGGTATCCACTTTGTTTCTTTAGTCTTATTCCAAATTATAACTCTTTTGTCCTAGAGTAAAAATGTTATACTTTAGCATTTTGCTTAAATCATACTAAAATTTGCATCCACATGACCTATATGTAAGAAGTGTCTTATACTTTAAACATGGGATATATAGTGCTTTTAGTTTAAAGGAAAATGCATTCATTCTCCTGGATTAGTGATGCAATTCTTAAATTGCTTTCATTGTGTTTATATTTATTTTATAAATCGTTCTTTATGACAGATTAATATAGTAAAGTACAGTGGTACCTCGACTTACAAGTTTTTCAAGATACGAGCATTCTCTTGGCAGATTTTTTGCTTCGAGTTACGAGCTAAAATTCGGGTTACAAGCAAGCTTCAGATACCCCACCGCTAGTTTGTACAGCGAATACCATGTTACGTGCTTTTAAAATGAGAACACTAGAAGCATATAATATTTACAACCTCTATGTACAATTATTATACAATTGTATACATATTATTCTAAAACTACTATCTAGTCTTAAACACAGATTAACACTCAACAATTATCACCCGGGGCAGCTTGCTCTGCCCACACTTGAGTCACCCTCCGAACCCAAACAGCGTCAAACCTCTCTCGCAGAGAGATAGCTTCAACTCCCTCCCCCATACTGGAACTCCCCATGGGGTCTAGGGAATGGGATGGCATTGGTCCTAGGATCACAAGCTCTCCTCCTTCTACACATTCTGAGAAAACATTTTTCAGATTCTCAGAAAGAGGAATCTAGACATTTTAGCCACAGTGAATAATGCAACAATCCCACAGACTCTGTGTGTGTCTCACTCGTTCACTAAAAGAGGGTAGCTCGAAATAAAAGTGAAAGAGATGAAAGCATGGCGAAAAGGTCAAAACTGAATGAATAAGATTTAATCTTTCAGTTCAGCCTTTCTCCTCCTATTCCATGATCATCTTCAAGTCTCATCTCCGAGGTAAAATTGTGGTGTTTAGGGGGAGCTCAGAACGGATTAATGGCTTTTCCATTCATTTCAATGGGGAAAACTGATTCGAGATGCGAGTATTTCGAGTTACGAGCTCCGTCATGGAAGAAATTAAACTCTTAAGTTGAGGTACCACTGTATCAACTTTTCATAGATTTTAAAAGCTCTATTTTATAGTTAAATCCGGTTTGGTTTGATGTGCTACAGTCAATTTTTTGCTACACAAGGGCTAATTAGATGGGACCTACTGCTTAAAGCCAATTCCGAACGACTACAATTGTCCATGCCAAGAGTGGGACTCAAACCCACAGACTCCAGTACTGAATACCAGTGCCCTAGCCATTCATCCATTGTCCGGTATATAGTTAAATCTGGAATGATAATAAAATTAAGGACTACCAACTACACCCACATCTTCTCATCTAGACTGAAAGCAGATTAAGAACAAAAATTCCTTATGACACGAATAATTTTTCAGCAAGAAAAAGGTTTAAAATAACCATTACAAGATAGCATGAAATTATGCCCAGAACTTAAGAAATTTAAGACACCAAAATGTCTCTCACATTTTAGAACATGAAAGTAAACAATGACCAAGAGATTTACAAATAAAAACACTCATATACATATTAATAAATCTGTAATTGATTATTGGACATAGAAAGACTAGTTTTTAGTCATGAAAGTTTAAGTACAAAGTTGTAATGAATTGTTTTTTTGAAAATCAGACATACAATATAGTTAATTTTATACCAAAATTCTAGAATAATAAAAGGGGCAATAGTAAACTGAAAATATTTACTATTTGATATGAGCAACCTTTGAAGGCAATTATGATTAATCGACTAATTATACAATGAAACCTTCAATATTACATTGATAATTGTCAGTAAACAAACAAAACAGAGAGGAACAAAGGAAGTAAGAGTCAAAAGTATGTTTTACAACACCATCATTACATGGCAAGCTATCCCCCCTTCAGATTTCATATGCTTGTAGACAAAGCAATAAGTAACAGTAATAGTATAAGTTAATAGCATATTGGTTAATTACAGTATATTGGTATACAGTAATATTGGTTAAAGATGCAAGAATGAAGAGTTGTGATCAATTTCCAAAGTAAAAAGTAAGGACCATCAAAAGAAAATTGTCAAATAACAATTCATAACATAAATGTTCCATAAATGGCAACTTAATAACAAGGTAAGAACCAGAGTGGTCAGGTAATGAGAAGGATAGGTAACATAAGTGCAGGATACTAAAGCAAAAAAATTATATTTGGTTGCTTTTGTTCAGTATCAATGGACTTACAAATGACAGTCATACACAAAGAATAAACTCAATATGTATCACATGGCCCATTCTAAACTGGAACACTTTTAGTTGATTCGATTCTCTTAGAGGCTGATCTTCACAGAAAACAGATATGAAGAAAAGCTTTCTGTAAACAATCTCAAATTATCAAGAAACAAAGGGGAGAAAAACAAAATTTATTTCAGGAATTATTCATTTGATATAAAAATGAAGGACTACATTCCTATGGATAATATATATAATTTTCTATGAAAACAAACTCTTCAATAAATGATGAATTGGAAAAACATGAACAAATAACAAGAGCAAGAGTCAATACTCAACCCTGGATCTATTGGTAACCAAACTCTCAATGCTATTGGATACAAATCTAGAAAATTCATAAAAAATTCAAATGATGCAGTAAACACAGAAGCTCTGAGGAAATCAAATTAGATTCCATAAACTATAGGAAAATGTAATTTCTTTTGGATAACAAGGACTTTTATAACCGTAGCACATGCTTACCTGAGAACAACTTGCAATTACACCAAGCCCAAAGTCTGTAGATGGTGCCCAAACTACATCTCTAATCCAATTAGAATGAGCTTCTAATTTGTCTTCCTCACACCATGTATCTTCTTTTTCCCTATATTGTATGTAGTTTATAACATTAAGTTTATTAGACCATAAGAATATATTATAATGAAAAAGTCAAATAGAGCAAGTGATAATTATGCCACATCTCTCCCTTCTTTAAACCAAGCACTGAATACAATGTCAGTAATTATGCTCTTTTCATCACTGCTTAGAAGCAGTATTAATGCTTACTGGATTTTTACATTTAATAAGCAGAATTCATCCAGTGAAAATTAATTCTGTTTATTAACAAAACTAATTTTAATTGAATTACAAATAAATCAAGCTTGAAATGTAATAAAAAGTCTAGGAGTCTGTTTGGTTAGACCAGGACCTACTGCTTAAAGCTGATTCTGAATGACCACAAATGTCTATGCCAAGAGTGAGACTCAAACCCATAGACTTTGGTACCAAAAATAGGAGTCTTTTACAAAATCGCTGAAGAATTTCATGTCCTCAGCTGCAAATAATATACTTTATTAGAATTACGAAAATCATAATCAGAAGATAAAATATCTGGTTAAATAAAGCTTTGGATACATAAATAGGATACATAAATACCCTATTTATTCATCCTATTTATGTATCCAAAGGACATAAATACCTTTGGATACATAAATACCCCATTTATTACAGTAAACATTAAAATGGGAAGGAGGATTGAAACTACTGAAGGCTGAATAAAGTAAGACATGTTGAGACGAAGAGAACAAACATGGCATAGATAGTTAGTACACAGCTCTTCATAACTACACTCAGAAAATATAGTCAAAACAAGGTCCAAATTAAAATTAAAATTTAATAAATATTATACAGGTAAATACAGAGGTTTCCTGCATAAAGCTACTATACACAAATGGAAAATAAAATCTTTTGGGCAATATTATACACACAAGATCCTTTTGATTACATAGGAAGTTGCAATAAGTTTTCTTATAACCAGGTTGTAACAGCAGGGTAACAAATAACACAAAGCCTAGATTAAATAATGGCTGTAGTAAAAACAAACTGATCAAACTTAGCTGCATACATATATGACTAGAATAAACCAACAAATATAACATTCAAAATTCATTTTTATAAGATTGAGTATGAGTTAACTAAAATCAGAGTTATCCCTTATTAAACAAACTTACACAATTATATAAATTTCAAGAGTAGTTAGTGGAAATGTACATTTTTTAACAATTTCAATTTACATACTCAACATTAATGACCAATTGCCCATTCAACAGAGCAAGTATAAAAACCCAAAGATGGGTACATTAAGAAACTATCAAATTTTATGTGATGCCTCACAAACAATTATTTTAATAATTAATAAGTATAAGCAACTGCTTTACATAATGTTGGAAGATTTTTTTTTTAATTTTCTTATAAGTAGTTCAAGTAAGGAGTACTATAAAATATTGCCACCATAAAGGGTATATACACATTTCACTAACAATTATATCTATTAACTAGCTGAAAACCCACACTTTGCCATGGAGTACATTCAAATTAAATACAACGGTCAATGTATGCAATTAATGCCAAATAAATATATATATATTTATAATAAATACGACGATCATTGTATACAGTTGATGTAAAATATATATACATATATTTATAAAAAAAATCATAAGGGATATTTATTTTTTTTGGATAATATCCAATCCTCTGCTGCGTTAGAAAGAAAAAAAAAAATTTTTTTTTGTCTATTTAGATGTTATGCACGGGATGATAAATTTATTTAAAGTACCAGAAAAAGAAATCACGTGATCAGCATTTAATAAATTAAATTTAAAAAATTAATCTTTAAAAATTCACCAAAAATCAGACAATGGAGGTAAAGATTCGAAAAAGATTTCATTTGAAAGAACTTTTTATGATCTTTCTTGTGAGATAAATTTTATAACCCTCAAATTATTATTTTAAATGCAAACTTAAAAAAGGTTACGAAAACAGCTTAAAAATTTAATTTTAAAAAATATAAGAAGAATTTTTCAAAAATCTTTCTTAGTGCACCCCTACACCATAAGAAGAATCGCCATGCAAAATTTCAGCCCTTTAGGTCCAGCGGTTTGGTCTGTGTGTGGTATGTCAGTGAGTCAGTTACGGAACTGTTTTATATATATAGAGAAATTGCTGAGTAATTTCAATTAACTTCACAACCAACAAATGTATCTGACCTAATGAGAAATTGAAAAAAATACAAACAAATCACTTCCACATCTAAAAACTAAGGTCATGGTAACCATTTAAGAGAAAAAAAAGATTTAGTCAGAAAATTCACCATAAGAAATTAATCAGACCACAGCAATGGAATTTCTGATTTTTTAGTCATGAAATTAAATAAAGCAAAGTTTTGGTTATTTAGTTCTCTCAAATACAAAATGAGCACAATGATTTAAGTATACTAAAAAATACTGAAAAGTTAAAATAACGTCCTTCTGGGAAAAAATAAAATGGGCATGGATAAAGCCCTAAATTGAAAAAAGTAGCCATATTCCACAAATACCAAGACATCTTCAAGAATATGCCAAATGACTATTGAAAATAACCCTTGAAGTCAGACCTAAAAAAAGGTAAGGAAGATGTCATTGTTATGAATATGGTTGAGCAAGAGACTGTTCAACAAGTTCAAGAGTGGTGTTCTAAGTGCCATCATTTGGTGTGTATTGACCATTTAAAAGATGCATGCATGAAATGTATTGAATAATTATTTTGTAAATTTTAATGAATAGTTCATTCAAAATATCAGAAAATGTTTAATGTGATATTATGAAAATAAAATAATCTATTTGATTTATTAATCAGCTTGTATTTTATTTTCCATCTAATAAATTTTTTTATTGGAAATTGGAAATTGTTATGATAAATAAAATATTTAGAGTAGGGAATAGGTGAACCCAATGTATCTTAACATATAACAATAAATCATGCACCTACTCCAAGGTTAAGATGCATTGTTTAGAAAAACATCTTCAACCAAAATGCAGTAGTCAAAACTGTTCCTAAATTCATTTTAGGAATGCAAAACTCATGGTAAAGTGTTCTAACTATTGACAATATTAAAACAAATAAGAACATATGCTAAATTTTTTGTAAAAAATTAACTTACACATATTTCCAGATCTTTACTAAGTTATCACAGCCACCAGTCACAAAACGTTTGAAAACTGATGTGTCACTACATCCAGGTTCATTGACAGATTCATAAGCAATTTGTGCACTTAAAGGGGCCCAACTAACAGCATTGCAACCAATCTAGATGAATAAATAAATAAAATGAATTATAGACTGCAGAAGTTATATAATATATACACTTCAAGCACTTTATTAACAAAGATGTTAGAAAACAATTAGAAAGCAGCAACAAAAAAAGACTTGATATAGTGTAGCTTGAGTTGGAAAGTATTTGAGTATCAATTCCTAAAAAAAAAACTATACTCATTTCAGCTTTGATTTGTTTGCAACTTTTAAGAATTAATAACAACAAAACATTTCATTATGGGGTAAAAATTACAAATAGCAGTGTAGAAATCAATGAATGCAATAATGTTGATAAAAAATCAAAATATTTCATGACAAACACTATTATAGCTATTGAAGTTTAGAGAAATAAATTGGATTAAATGAGTAAAAGTTATTAGTTTACACATGCATCAATAAATGCAGTTCATTGTGTTAAAAGAAATTAATTTAATGCTTTGGTATGCAGCATGAACAGAGCATGTATGATTTACAATTCAGTGAAATACTAAAATTAATAGGGCAAAACTTTATATTTTCTTCTTTAAATAAAAATAAATTGACAGAGTTATAAGCATTACTTTCTTCTCAGTCTATTTGAAAGATCAATATTTTTAAGCATATTTTAATTCAATTAAGATAAAAATATTTCTCCCAGGAGTAGCATCAAATAGATTTCTTCCATAACATTGACTCTATGGAGTCCTTAATCAATTCTAAACAAATTATGGACATTCATTTGGGGTGGCTGGCTAAAAAAGTTTCACTTCATTCAAAATGTAGATTTCATTCAAAACTACAGAAGTATGAGTCATACTTCTCTAAATTATACATAAATAAATCTCAAGAAAGATGCTTTTCATATAGACTGGTCTATTGTATAAAGAAACTTTTCAAACATCATTCCAACAGAAAATTTATTTTGTACATTTGATATTAAGTAAATTTCACTGCTTTTCTTAGGAAACCTCCTATGCCCATTTCTAATCCAACAGTACATAAGCAATCATGCTCAATAATTTTCTATTGCATGTTTGATCTAATAGAACCAACCCACATGAATGCACAGATTTTTTAAAATTTTGTCTGTTCGAAACAAGTTCACGGTATTTTTTTTAAATATATATATATATATATATATATATATATATATATATGAGTTTGTCTAACTAAACACATTTACAACTATTGTTTGATATATTCTCAAACTATTTTTAAATAAAACATCATTTTTTCAATAATGATAAAGCATAGATATAAAACACTTTAGTAAAGCTGCGAGTAGGTGATATACCTAGTTCAGATAATCATGCTGTAATAATTGCATGCATTTTTCCATATGCATGTATTGTCAAAAAAGTATTTTACATTATAAAATTTACTTAAATTTATGGCATGACCTATAAGTTATTTTATCAAAATTCAAATAAATGATTCATTATATCTAAAAATAACACTGTTCAGTCATTTGAAATTTTCTTATTAAGTCCTTGGTGTGAAACCACAAAATTTTCAAGAAATCAAAAAATTCTGAAGTTTTTTGGGATATTCTTACCCCATTGTTAAGTTTGCATCATTTTTTTCTTTTTCTTCCTTCTTTTCCAGTTTTTAAACTGGAAAAGAAAGAAAACAAATCACTACACAGTATGTAATCCAATTTTTAAAAAATAGAAATCCTGGACGTTCTTCAAAGTTTGTGAAAATCACAATTTTGATCCTTAAAACCTCTCAATGTTTTACTCCTCTTGTCATTTTCCTCAGTTTCAATTCCATCCCCAGTTTTAAATTTTAATTGCATGCACAACTTTTGTTCCATCATCAAGTCTCTTGCAGGCAATGTTTCACTGATTTCTAACTGCACTCACAAATCAAAGATCATTACTTTTTAAGCACATGCATGTATTTTTCAGTCTTTTGACAAACAGCACAAAACAGTTTGCCTAAGGGGTAATATAAAATTTAAGAAAAAGTGCCTCAATAAAAATAATTACATCTGGGTCATTACTAAGAATTTAAGTACATTTGGTAATGAAAAATACATTTTTAGAACATATACATACCTTCATTAGTTTTCAGTACCTTGCATTGTTTAAATATATACAGAGAAATTATGTGAAAGTTAACTAATCCTACAGGGTACATGTAACCAAGTAAATGTAGATAAGATATAAATTAAGTTAATGCTTATATTAACTTACATAAGAATAAAGCATAATGTAGAAATGCAGAGCTTTCTAATTCATAAATTTAAATTGGTGTAAGAGATGTAACAGTTCTGCAACAAGTTTAAAGGAAAAACCCAAACAAATTATAATTTTTGGTTTTTTTTTTTTTTGTTGTTGTTGCCTAAATTCAAATACAGAAACTTTCACCAGTGAACCACTCCCAAAATACTTTATTAAGAGAACTTAACAATTCTTAAACACTACCCATTTAATGTTCTGCTCATGAATCTGAACACTACATGACACTACATAAACACTATTTGCATAATGTTGTATAGTTAAATAATATCAATTTTGTTCACATCACTCAAAAGAAAGAGAAAATGGGAGCTGTCAATGCAGCTAAATTATTTATTGAAATCATGAAATCATGATGCACAAAAAAGATGTAACAATCATAATTTTAGGCATATATTTCAACATGATTAAAAATCAAAATTAATAAAAGGTTAAGAAATTTCAATGATTAAAACAATTATTTACTCATTTGAGGCATTCTTTAATATACAGCTGATTACTAAAGAACTTTAGTATCCAATTATTTTGACTTAGAACCATTTTAAAAGCAATATGCCAAAATAAAATAATTACATAATTTTTTTTAATTAGAAAAATGTAATCTAAATTTTTATATTTAAGGCTAATTTAGAACAACACGGTCATACATAAAAAGGGAACAAATTTTGTATTAACTCTCAAAAATATTTCTGCAACCAAAGATTGTCCCTTTACCTTTTAAAGTCAATGTATGCATGCATTATAAATAAGAAAACCCTGCAGCCTACAAATGTCAGAACTTCAGCATTAAGTTATACCATAGGTCAAAAACTAACAGGAAAATACTACTTATTTAATTCTTCATTAAATTAAAATTTTAAAACATTTTAGCATGCATGCATAAAGTTCTTACGGTATGTGCATTGTGTATCTTTTTAGCTGTCCAATGGTCATCACTCTCCCTAATTAAAACTGATACAGAACCATCTGAACTTCCACATGCTAAAATCAAGCCATATTCATTAGGGGCCCAAGATATTGAATTAACTGTAAGAAAAAATATATATTATTTATATACATGCATGTTACACATATTAAATGTTAAAAAATTGATATGCTAATTAATAACATAAAACTTATTATGACTTAGACTATTTAATTCCTTCATGAAATTTAATCAGAAAAGGCCTCAATGAATATTGTTTAAAATACAATTTCTTAGTAAAGAAGTCTAAGGGGAAAATTCATCAATCTATAACCCTATTATAAATATCTGTTTAACATTAAAACATTGATATTTTTACATTCATATTAAAAACTTCGATAACAATAAAAAAGTGTTTTTAAATGTTCATCAATATTGTTGCGTTGATATCGGTAGAATAGATGAGGCACCCAAATAACAGAAATGCAGAGCTCTTTATTTAACATTCAACAGTTGGTTGACAAGATGGGAACTGCTCAGCAAACTCAGCTATTTGCTCTTTTATACATTAACAGAATGTTCTGTAATACCATTCCAGTAAACTAAAGAATATTATAGAAAGTTCAAGAATTAACAGAACAAAGGAAATTAAATTAAAGTTAAAATTGCCCGGAGCACTTGTGTGGGGATTTGAACCAGGGACCTCTTGCTCCGCAGTCTGATGCGATAACCATTTAGCCACAGAGTCCTTGATGGAAATGCATTATAAGCAGCAATATTAACTTTTCCAATTAGATATAATAAAAGAATCATTTAACCTCAATGAAATATTAAAAGTTTCAGTTTCTTAACATATAAATAACTATATTAAAATTACAATCAGAAACACCATAATCCCTAGGTATTGATCTTAAAGTATTTCCTTTTACTGCTGGTCTAAGTATTTCTCTACCAGATCAGAGCACAATAACACATTATAACTGGAAATTAAAATATTGCCCCCTTATTCTAAAAGTATAAAGAGCACTTAGAATTCCTAAGTTACATTAGTTGATAATAAATAAAACTACACTGAAGAAATGTTTGAATATTTCCAGTTTTTATCTGTAAAATAATAATAAATATTCAAATTATGAGTTAAAATCTAGATTATAACCTTAGTTTACCCTCTGTATGAAATATTTGTCTATTAAAACTAATCTTCTACTTTATAAGAGTACAAATAAAGAAGGCAGAAACACATAAAATTGAAAGAATTGAAGAAATTTGAAACTAATATTCTTAACTTCAAAATTTTTATGGGAATTTATCCATTACATCCTAAAAAAATTGTTTTCATTCACTATTAACCATATCCCTAAACCAAAATCCTTATTCTTTCAACACCAATCACCTGTTCAGAAATATTACATGTAGTTTTCTAAACAAAAAAGCAGCAGCAATAATGAAAAATTTGCAAGACTAATTTTATTTACACACTGTAAGTTAGTACCTTTGTCAAAAAGAAATAATATACCTTCTCTAACAAGGCATATTTAATAATATAGCTTGATAGCTTTATGCTAAAAACTAACTAAATCTCATGTCAGGCTTCATGTCATCTCTAATGAGTTAATTTACTACACTTTGAAAGGAAAACTGAACTGAAGAGATGACTTGCATGTAATGTTAACTTTTTTGTACTAAACAAATGCATCAAAACCTGTCTTATTAAAGAATTTCCTACAATTAGTGAAAAGACAAAAGAGATCAACAGGGTCAACTGTGCCCAAAACTCCTCTGTAATTGAGGGTTTGTTTCCATGTTTGCAACTGACATGCATCTCTAACATACAAGGTGCGGCCATAATTTCCAGGACTGATCTAATAACTCCAGAAAAAATATATACCCATTTAATATGTTTCAAAGTAACTCCCACCTGCCGTAATGCACGTCTGTGCTCGGCTGTATAAGTTTCGGAAACAACTTTCAAAGTCCTCTTTTGGAATGCTCTTTAATGTGGATGTCACTGTTTTCTTGATGGCTTCAACATGCTCAAATCTTGTTTTCAAAACTGAAAGATTTGCTGAAGGGAACAAGAAAAAGTTTGCTGGTGCTAAGTTCTGAGAGTATGGAGGATGCTGCATCTCCACAACATCATGCTGGGCCAATTTGCTAAAGGAAATAAGATTTTAGGATGCCGAAGCCATCAAGAAAATGGTGATGTCCACATTGAAGAGCATTCCGAAAGAGGACTTTAAAAGTTGTTTCCAAAACTTATACAGCTGAGCACAGAAGTGCATTATGGCAGGTGGGAGTTACTTCGAAACATTAAATGGGTATGTATTTCATGTAATATTTTCTGGAGTTATTAGATCACTCTTGGAAATTAATGGCCACATCTTGTATCTAAACAACAGTTAATTTTCCAGATTTTGCCTTTTGCAGAACTTTCCATGTGAGTCATTCATTACACCACAGAAAAATCAATTTTCCACAAAACAATTTAAATTTTCATTGGTGATTGAATGTGCTCCCTCAAAAATAAATTTTACACGAGTATACCATATCTCAGTGCAATAAAAACTCATTAAGGGTAAAATCTTAAAATCCACCTACTGTATGAAAATACAGATGCACATACAGACTATTTATATGATGAATTTATATTTTTTTACGTTTATAATTCAACTCTAAGCACACAGCATATCATACAAACTAATGTTTAATTCATTTGTTTTAAGTCACAATAACAATACAAACCTGAACATGAAATATGAAGAGAAATTAATGAATGTAAAAATACCAAGATTCATGAATTTCTATTCTATATGATAGGTATGAAAATTAATTTTCATGGCATGTTATTGTTCATGATAGGTTTCTTACATTTCCATGAAATGGTAAATATATCTAGCACCTTAGAATGGGTAAAAACTGAACAATCTAACCCTTATAAAAATCAACACTAATCATTTGGAATGACAGTGCTACTAATTCCAGTAGCATTGTCTCAAACAGCAGTTATTTGTGCTACAGAATAGCACATTTTTGATTGGATTCTCATGTAAAATTTAATCTTGGAAATATAGAGATCCTCAAATACATTTAAAAAAAAGGAAGCTTGTCCAATATCTTAATATGGAACTTAAAATTGAAATAAAAGTGTACCAGAAGAATCATGATCACTGTATTCATAGTCATTTTTCCATTTTCCCTCGATTTCTCTCCACACAATTACTTTCCTGTCATAAGAACAAGATGCTAAAATTGATCCAAACAATGGATGAGCCCAAGCAACCTGCCAAACAGGACCAGTGTGCCTGAAAACATAAAAATAATGTGAGTTTACATTCAAGTTTTAAAAACATAATAATTAATGCACCTTGCAAAATTTTGCATGGTGTTACAGCAGGGGTTCCCAATGGGGTTCAGGTGGACCCCTTGGGGGTCGATGGAAGTTTAAAAAGGGTGTAAAGTATTCCAGGGGTCTATTGGGGGGGTCTATGATAAATTTTTCTGTTTTAAAATTTAATTTAATTTTTTAGGAATGAAATTATATAATAATAATATCTATTTTAATATGTATAAATACAGATTTGCATAAGGCAGAGTGATCCATGCATTTAAAGTCAAATGTCATGACACTTTTTTATATGCCTCGAATGCCACCGTCAGCTTTTATTTGTATACCAACACTAGGCAGAACTGGAGAAATCTACTGGACCATAAACAGCACATGGGTCCTCCTGATTCAACCATGAGAAGCAGTTTTGTTTTTTTTCTCTTGGCGATGTTTATACAATTACAATCTGTGTTTATGAAAAATTTTTATACTTCTGAAATTAAAAATGTAAATAGTACAAAAATAATAAAACTTTATCCTAATGAACCACTTTTTCTAATTGTTAGTTCATATTCTTAGTTAAATTGCTATCTTTAAGGGTTTTATGTGCAATTATTAGTATTATAATTATATTGTATGCTGTATATTATAGAGAAAAATATGAGGGGGTCGATATAGTAAAAAGGTTCGGAACCCCAGTGTTACAGATAATTAAGAAAATTGTCAGATAGTTATTATCATTGACCTTCAGTGATAGGATGTAAAAATATGACATTAGAAAAACTGACAAACTAGTAGCAAACCAGAATAAATTTAAACCCTGATGACCTACAAAATTATTCATGGAAGAGTATAGGGAAGATACATACACACACACACCAAAAAAAAAAACTAACAGAATGCTATGATATTCATCTTCAGCATAACCAGCCTAGCCTTGGTTTTACCCTCAGCTACTGGCCTGGGTTTTGCCACGATTACAGGTTCTTCAACATGGCATAGCCAACAAAGATCTATGGCTGCTGGATATGTACATCCTTACATATGTAATCCCACCCACTAGGTCGTATTCAATGAAATTTTTTCCTTTCATAGCATGCTATATATGTATCTCTTAAAATATGAAAAGCATGAGGCTATTGCATATTATGATTGAAAATAAACAGTTAATATTTTATATATTTTATGACTGTATCACATAAAATATCAGGACATATATTATCAGGAAGCAATACTCACTGGTAACTTAAGCAGTTTATAACTATTGCTTTTTAAATTTAATGCAGTGCTCACTCTCTACTTTAATATTTACCTTAAAATTTTTATGTAACAGCACAACCTCATTTTTATCATAAGTAAGAATGGAACCCAATAAAACTCCTCTAGACAACTGTATTCATTTTTGTTTGAACCAAAAAATGACTACAAAGGAAACAAAAGGGATCCACTGTGAAAACTATAGAGAATGCTGCATCTGCTAACATTTGAAAAAAGTGATTTAAAAGGTTTAGGAGAGGCGAAATTGATGTTAATGGCAAACATGTTCCAGGAGAAAGAAAGAATTTCAGATCAAGTTTAGGCATTTTTATAACGAAAAGTTGGCAACGGTTTCAGACTTTTAACAAAAAAAGAATGTGAATTAAGATGGAAATGTAAGCTAGCAAAAATTATACTTATGTTAATAAATTTCATTTTGGTAAAATGGAGTACTGACTGAATGATTTAATATTCAGGTCTCACAATACCTTGGTCAAAAATTAAAGGAGCTTGCAGATAAACTTGGAATTCATGCATCAACAGTTTTTCAGTCATTAAAGTCATTTGGGAAGATTCAGAGAGACAGCAAATGGATTCCTTCTCAACTGACCAATTGGGCTATTTTTAGCAGATTAAACATTAGTTTATCTTTAATTCCAAGCATAAAAGTTTTTTAGAAGAATCATTATTCTGCTCCACTATAATGCTAGACCTCATGTAGTTGCTGCAACTAAAAAAAAAATATTAAAGTGGAAAATTCTCTTGCACCCATCTTACTAGATTTTGCCCCATTAGATTTTTATTCATCCAGCTTGATGCAATGACGTTGTTCAGTGCATGATTTGCTAATGTCAAAGAAGTCCATAAATAGATCAATCATTTCCCAGCCTCAAAAGATTCATTTTTAGAAATTGGTTTGGTTAGCTTTGGGGCACTAGAGTCAGTTCTTGCTATACAAGAGCTAATTAGACTCAGACCTAGTGCTTAAAGCTAATTACAAACAGCTACAAACATCCATACCAAGAGTAGGATTAAAACCATAGACTCTGGTACCAAAAGCTAGCATCCTAGCGATTCGACCCTCATTCGACTCTTAGAAATGGGACCAGACAATTACCTGAGAGGTTGCATTAAGTAGTGAAAAGTGATAGCATATATTTTGATTAAAATGAATGTATTTATTATTATTTTTTTACTGTTAATTAAATATATTTAAAAGTTCAACAAACTTTTGCAAGCATCTGATTAAACAATAATCATAATGTTGATTTTTCAATCATTAACTTTATTCATAGGTACCAGATGATAAATTGTCATTTTTTCAGAATAATGCAATTTTAATTCTCCAGAGCTAGAAGATCCACTCCAACTGATCAGACTGGGATATATTTAAAAGTTCAACAAACTTTTAAATATATCCATTTTATGGAATATTTAAAATTAGATTGTTAAAAACATTTGTTAGTTAATCCTAAACTGTATCATCCCACGTGATTTATTGGCAAATATGGCAATGAAATGTATATAACCAAAGCCAACGGATACTATGCTTTGTTTTGCTGATGATATCACCAGAAGATTCATGGCATAGCAGGTGGTAGATGGATCCATGTGAGGTAACAGTATTGCCATAGTATATCAAAGGCAGCCATGGAGTGCCAAAGAACATGCAAACTCAGGCTACGAGATTTATACATAAAGTGGAAAGTTTGTTTTACTACTCCATAATATGTGCTAGTATTTGAACTTGTGAAATGCCCCTGCAGTAGTTGGCTTTTCCACAACACAAAATTAAGAACCATGAAGAAAAAATTAAAAGTGCTCAAAATTCTATTATAGTACACCTATCAATATGCCAAGCCTTTGGCACAAAAAAATGGTTTGGCGAGAATGTAGGACTGTACAATTCAGTTTTACCCAAAATCTAATTATCCAATGACAAAAAATGCACTAACAATTCAAGCACAAATTATATTTATAATTAAGAAATTTATGAAATCATTTTTAAGTTAAAATAACTTAATGATAAAAATATGTTACAAATTTAGTTTTAAAAAATCATAAATTGCCTTGTTTAATGAATAATCCTTGTTATTCGTTAAACAAGGCATCTAATTTGGCATCTTTAGCAGAGCATAAGGATTGCAGTTAATGTGGCAGAGTACAAAACAGGTAAATAATTTATTTTAATTAGATAATACATTTTAGTAACATCTAAAATGTAATCTGTACAACTATAATTAAATGATATAAACAGATCAGAATTTTTTAATATCAGATCATTTTAAAACTTTGGAATTATCTATGCATATGAACAGCAATAGTTTGCCAAGTTCTCATACAACTTTTTTATTCTTATTGACAATATAAACTTTAATATTAAGATTAAAAGTAAGAAACTTACCCTTTTAAAGTAGCAACATGAGTCTGAAATTCCTTATCAACATTAAAAACCCTTACTGTTTTATCAAAGGAACAAGTTGCTAGACGAGTACCACAGTAATCCATCTGAGCATCATGCTAGTAAGAAAAAGATAGCACTCTCAGGTCACTAATACATTTTATTTTGACAAACAGTTTTCAAAGTAAAATCATCATGGGATATTTAAAACAAATGTAAAAAAAAAATAAGATGAGAGAAATGTTGACAAATTTATATTTTACATTTGCACAATACCTCATGACAGTGAAAGTTTTCACTCATTAAAAACTTAGAAATTCACTATTACCATAGAGGATATTTGTTATCTAAAAGCATTTACATAATGAATAAATAGTTTACAGCAATTATTTAGCCAAGTCAGACTCCAGCCCTTGGGGTGCTAATTCAAAATAGGAGCCACCCCCTTTCAGCCCAATAGCCTATTAGGACCTGGTGAATGGAACCTCCAACCAATGTACATTAACAACACAACAACAAGAACAGCAATTAAAAAATGAAGTAAAATAAACTCTCTAGTTCTTGACAATATTTAATGAGGCTTTCCAAATACCATTTGGAGACTTTAAGATATGCGACAAATAGACCAATTAGAATCAAATGCATATCTATGTGCATTGTGTTTTAATACAAATGATTAATAATATCTCACTCATAATAAGAACTCTAATTGGATTGTCAATAATTAAGATTTAGAGTACAATGATAAAATAATATTAAATATTATTAAGCATAAACACCAAATAAAAAAAAACTCAATGTCCATGGCAATGTATGAAATGAAAGCTAACAAACCTATTGGAATGAAACAAATCCAATTGCATTATTTACCAATTGCATTAAAAAATTACTCACAGAAGCAAAGACTCCTAATGTTCCCTAGCCTGATGAAGAATTATCATTAATATGAAACTATCTATCGGTTTAAATTTCTTTCAGTGGCATTTCTGAGTTGTCTATAGAGACTCTCACACCAAATGCTCCCAGGCCCAGTGGCATAGCAAGCATAATTGGTGCCCGGGGCACGATACCTTTTTGGCACCCCCCATGATCTTGGGGACCAAAAAGTCAAATGGTCTTATGGACCATTTGGCACCCCTCTGCATGATAGACCCTCTTGCCCCCCTCCCTCGCTATGCCACTGTCCAGGCGTAATGAAGAACTAAAGTTATAGAAACTAGTTGTTAATATATATATATATTTTATCTAGTTTTTAATATAATCCAGCAAAATCAAATGCTTCCAGTTAATTTATAGACTTCAAATTTCATAAATTAAAATATATCTATATAATGTTATAAAACAGTGCCCAAAATTATACATGAAGTTTTGTGTATCAGGATAACATGTATTCAGTCATGCATTTAGTGGCCAAGTTTTAAATTTATATACATCATAAAAATGTCAGAAACCAAGTTATCAATGTACCACCTTTAAAAGGGAAAATATAGCATAACAAAATATGGACTATTAAATGAAATATTTTAAACATTCATAAAAAAATGATAAAACAAGTACACAATTATAAAATAATAAAAAAGCTCTAGAAAAGAAAACATAATATTTAGATTTCAAATTTTGATTGAACACTCAGAGGTGCAAAAAAGCACTCTTACTTACGATCATCTCAGAATGACCAGTATCAACATCATGTATTAATGTAACCTATAAAATAAAAATGTCATATCAATAAATATGATGTTAACAATGAAATATATACTGATATTAACCATAACATGAATTAGAATGAGAAAAGCATATTTTATAATAAAGTAACTAGACAATCCATAAATGCAAAATAATTGCACTAGATTTGACTTCTACTTTAAATATCATAATATAATCACTGGGATAAGTCATTATAGCTAATTGTTGCACATACTAAATGAAAATTTCACTCCAAATATTTCATAAACATCAATGGGATGACCTCATTTCAAAGAAAGATGCTTATTTCCAGTATCAGAAACACAGCATCATTTGCTAGTAAATAAACATGCATATCTGCTCTACATTATTACTATATAAAGTGAGAATTAATACTGCCTTAACAGAACTCTATTGACAATAATGATTATGCTTATTAGCTTTCTACATGATATATCCAGGTCAAACTCCTCAAACTTGATTTGATAACAAAAAATATGTGTTCCTAATTTATATAAGATGATATTACAAACAATATTAAACAGACTCCTTATACAAAAGAAAATCATACAAGCCATACCACATTTGACATTTTTAAGGAGACTACTTTTCAAACAAATTTGAATAACTTACTTTGAATAAGTACTATTAACATTTTATTAGTCATTTATCTTTGTCTATACTATTATGTCAATCCTTAACTGTAATACATTCAGCAATATGGTTATTACAATAGCTATGAATCCACATTATGGTTATTACATTAGCTATTATCAAACATATAACAAACCAGTAAGATGGAACAGGGTAATATGAATTTCTGGTAGGTCACCATTTCATAAAAATTAACAGTATAGTAAACATTGATTATTTCATTATAATACTATACTGCATATAAAGTATTTCAGCAGCTAAATACTAAAAATGGCTTCAATTTACTTTTGCTTAGTTAAGTTTATATAAAAAATGTATAACAAAGTAAATAATTTTTTATATGTGTGGTACATGCTACAAACTCAGAAAAGTTTTTATTTGGGGAAAACAAGCAGATCATTTATGCTGTTCACTTAAATTTTACATTTTTTTATATATTTGACAACTTGTCAGTCTAAAATGCATATCATTGAACATTAAAATTAGACTTTAAATATGGAATAAATTTTTATCTTGGGAAGTCAAACATCACCAAAGTATTATATTTAAAGGTCAGAAGATTGCCAATTTTTCAAGCTTGCTGATAAATATTATCGACATTGATCTGTAATTTCTGTGCTCAGATAGTTTATTTAAACCCACAATTTTAAAGAAGAATTTTAAAATAATGACTTATTTTATTAAAGTGTAGCATAACACATCATTTCAAGTGAATTCAATCTAGGTTTCATCATTTCCCAAAAACTAGAAACTGAAACAAATTGTTCTTAAAAACTTTGATTAATTGTATATAATAATTATTTTGTAAAAAAAAGTACTGCTCCAGTTTACACACATAGATAAGAATATGCAACACTTATTTAACTGAATTGTATATTGCATATAAAAACAACCCTTCCCCCAAGAAAATGTAGGCAAAGTAAATGACATGTAAAGTTTCAATATTAGCGAACTGGCAATGCTGGATGCATACGATTTTCCACGTAAAAGGCGAAGAATACTGTCGTTGTACTCTTACAGAAATACGATAAATGATAAAATCATTAAAAGATGCAGCAAACAGCATGTTCTATCGCAGGTCGACGTTGTATATTCATGACTAAAATTTCATTAAAAGAAAATGACGGAAAGAAGAATAGGTTTTCAACACATAAGGTGCGAGGATACAAAAAAATAAATAAAAATTATACACTAAACATCACAAACCATTATTACGACTAATTACGACTATTTTTAGACTAGCGGAAAAACAATCTCTACGTTGACATACGAATTTCAGTGCCCTTTGCCCAGGAGTGAATTACTAATCAGTTATCAGATTGAAAACTTCTGCACGTCAAGTTTGAGTACATTCAGCTGTTTATATCAAGACAGAACACAGCTTTTACCTCTACATCGGAAACTTATTTCGCGACAGAAAACTGTCTGATTAAACGAAAAATAATGTTCAGTGCGCATTTTTTTAAATTGGTACGCTATATCTTTCCCAAAATTGAACATTTTCTTAGCACCGCAGGCGGTTTTCAGTTGAATCATTGTTTGTGGGCGGGGCCACAGAAAAATAATCTTAGTTTCGCTTTCTTTTAAAAATCGATTCCTATTTTAGATCGAATTTTTTATAAAAAGTACACGGATATAAGCCATACTAAAATTCCTTCCTCTCTTCATCTTAGTAATAGATAACGTCATTATCGTATGTTTTCCTAAAATTAACTAATGAATGTCGTTTCAGACTGTTTCACGATTAAATCTATTTTATTCGATTGTCTTATGAAGTGATGCGAAAGCGGAAGCGAGATTTTCAAAGCAATTGTTGCTAATATATATTACCATTCACATAGCTCACGAGAGACTTTATGGGAGGATTCAAATCAGTTCGTAGTTCTTCATGATATTCTTCCCATGAATATAGTTTTTTGTATCTCTAGTGAATAGGGTACATATTACAATAATAAACAAGTAGTTATTAAAATTTTGACATTTTTATCACATTGACTGTTTTTAGGGTCGTTATTAATATCTCTGACAATAAAATGAAAATCAGATTTTGAAACAACAAAAAAAAAAAGGAATTTTCCAAAAAATTTCAACACCTTGAAATAATTAACTGTAAAAATTAAGTTTGTGTCTCCGATCCTCAATTCGCCTCCTATCAACTCAATGACCCCATTGTTGTGGAGAAGTGTTATTTCCACTGACTTTCCCCAGAAATGTCCAGCTTAATGTTGTAGACCAATGATCCAGTGTGTCAGCTTGGAAATAATTTTGTTTATTTATTTTCTTTTCTTCAAAACCCAGATCTTTTAAACTTTTTTAAAAGTGATATTTTTGTCATACGTTTGACTGACTGTTCAATGAAATTCTTCCGAAAGAAAGTGTCAATGTAACAACTGACAGTCAGGTGCCAGGATCGAACTAACGTCTTCAAACCTCGAAGCAGGTATCCTTCTGATAGCACTACTCCGGCGTGGTGAGGCAGTATTAATTAGGCCGGGCGCAAGTTGAGACGCAGCTTAGTGAGGTGAGGCGACGCTGGGTGAAACAGGGAAGCAGGATTCAATGAACTGCGCGCAGGGAGAGCGAAAGTTGGGAGGCAGTTCCGTCTCAGCTGCGTGCCAGTGAGGGTGTTTAACAAAATGTGCGCGATGGCAATGTATATACAATCATTACTAAGTTCGGAATCTGATTCCGATGAACTCGAAGACCAAGTAATTTTAACATTACTTCGTGAAAAGCTTCCAAAAAGCAATTATCTGAAGAAAAGAAAGACGTTTTCGTCTTTTTCGTTCACCTTTTGAATGTAAAGTAAGCACTGTTGTGAAAATTGTAAAAGCATCTTGCGTACTGCACAACTATTTGAGAAATTCTGCAGTAGTGCAAACTGGAGGTGATATCCCCGAACAGGATTTGCCACAGTTCCAATTACGTCCACTGCATCAAACCAATGCACGAAGTGGATCTCAAGCGTTTTGGATTCGTAAAAAGTTCACGGAGTACTTTAATTCACCCGGAGGTTCAGTTCCTTGGCAGAGAGATTGCGTGTTAAATGGAAAGTACTGAGAATGTATTGTAATTAGAATATAAAAAATTAATCTTTAAAGCATAATACATTTATAATTTTTAATAAATATAATACTTTTTAAGCTTATTTTTTAATGTTGTAACACCTTTTCTTTTCTCAATCATTTATATTTAAATTAAAGTTACTTTTCAAATTCTGGTTAGATACTAAGTTTATTTCGGAAAAATTTTAATACCTACCTCCGAACGGAAAAGCATGTTAAAGGGGAACGTAACTAATTGGTAGTTCCTCGTAAATAAAATCATTCCGACAAAATGCACACATCTGTATAGAAAATATACAAATATACCTACAAAGCAGTTTTGTTTTCGCCGAAAATCTGCTGTACATAAAATGTTATCTAAAACAAATGAAGGGTGGAGCGAAAATCGGCAATAGTCCAAAAAAAAAATAAATTTACACGAAAATAAATTGAATACATTGTAAGTAAACTAATTCAAGAAACACTTTTGATTGAAAAAAACAACCGTTTTCCCATGTACCCTTCAAATAAATTTATCTTAATTAATTAAAAAATTATAAAAACTTACCACATTTTATTCCAATTTCTTGGGCTATTTCTTCCCAAAGCAGCAATTTTAATTTGACTTTTAAATAGTCAGCATGTGACGTGTCGTATAATATTTTTCTCCCTCGAACTGCCTCAATTAATTGTTCCTCCATCGTAGACTTCGATTTCAGCACAAATTTTCACTCGCAGGTCGTAGTCACTAGTGACAATCTGCGGCACGACCACAAACCTCCGCAGCTCACGGGCGCTCTCAAGCTGTGTCACCGGACCCTGCGTTCCAACATCCGGTGTAGTATTCACTTCTTTGTTTCACAGAATCTCACGATGAGTCACCCCACCCCACCTCACCCAGCTGCGTCTCAACTTGCGCCCGGCCTTACTGTCGTCGCAGCTCAGGACGCCACACACAAGGTCATGGACACAATATTAACATAATTTATTAAATATCTCAGTAAAGACTCTGACCCATCAGTTACTGCGGTCACATTCACCGCATGACACGTCTCTCCCGATGGGTCTCACCACGAACACTGACAAACAAACACACTTTTAAAAGGGTGCGCTGCTGCAACAGTGCTTGGAGTTGGTTCAGAACAATTACAGTGATTTTCCCTCTCATTTTCAGAAATGCCAGGGATACAGATATACGATTTAAAATATACGATTTAAAATATACGATTAAAAATTTTGCGTACACGAGACTCATAAACAAGTTCTCCCAATAAATGTATAAAAGTGAATTTTCTAAATCAGAAATAGTAATAATAATCAAGATATAAGAATATCCATGTCGTGTGATTGTCCCACGAAGAGTTTATTAGAAAGACTATCTTTGTTCACGTTTTAAAAGTATGAAATTAAGGCTCATTTTAACAGTGATGACGCCCGGTGGCGTAGTGGTTAAAAGCGTCAAGCTGCCCCACCACAGGTCCAAGGTTCGATCCTGAGAGTAGGCAAGGTCGACTCACCCTTTCATCCCATGAGTGGGTCGATAAAATTAGGACCAAGCATGCGTGGGAACTAAACTCTGGGGTTCCCCGTCAGGTTGACTACCTGACTGAGACATATGCTGTATGGCACCCCAAGCCCACGGTCAAGAAAGCACCGCCGGTCTTGGTCCACAGCGGACTGTTGCGCCATGAGTTTAGTTTAATTTTAACAGTGATAATATTTGCGAATGATAATCTTTCATGAGGACAACATCGGTCGATGTTTCTCTACATATTTATGGTAGCGTTTGTGTTCAGTGTAGTATTCGAATTTTTCCCGTAAAAACTGGCCGTCGTAGCCTTTATCCATTGAAGTTTCATTCATCATACCTTATACCACTTTAAAACAGGGGAAATAATTACGAAAGTAAAAGAAACGTTGCAACGAAAAGTAAAAGTTAAAGTTCGACATGTGACCATGTAACAAGTTTTAGGGACTGATTCACGACAAACACTTTTCTCCCGCAATCCTGTTTTCTTCCGCAAGTTTGCGGTGCGAAGGCAATTTGCCATTCACGACAAACGTGCAGAACGTTTTCTCCCGCAACACAAGGTCACTCCTTGCGGACGCTACGTAGGTCTCGCAAGCGAAGGATAAACAGCAATGGAGGACGTCATAGCAATCGGTAGGCTTCGGCGGTGGCGAATTAATTTATCATTAAAAAATGAATGGAGATTCCGCGATCCAGACGATCCATTTCAAATGAATGAAAATGAGCTCGTGAAACGTTTTCGTTTGTCACGAATGGCTGTAAGAGATATATGTGAGGAACTGAGACCACATTTGCGGTCTGTACACGGCGGTTATTCAATAGAAATGCAGGTATGTTCAATGTTTTGATTCTTATTCTTCCAGTTTTGAGCATATTAATTATAAAATAATTTTGTAAAGGGGACAGTACACCTTTTAAAATGGTCCATAAATTGATTTTTAGAATTTTATGTCATTGGATAGGGCATTTTAGGTCTTTAGATGTATTGATTTTTTTTTATCTCAAAGTTGAGTCAAATATTTAGTATTGGGTAAAGGTGTATTGACCCTTTATAAGCTGTTACTATGTTTTTCATTCTTACTTTATAATTTCCCTATGAACAGATTAATGTAAGAATACTAATATATGTAATGCTGTGTATATGATCGGTTTGTGAAGCATCGGTTATTTGTAATAACTACAGGGTGATCAGAAAGTCAGTATACATTTGAAAAAGTAATAATTCACGGAATAATGTAGGTAGAAAGGTAAAAATTTACACACATGCTTGGAATAACATGGGGTTTTATTGTAACCACAAAAAGTTCAAAACATGGCCAACAGATGTCGCTGGACAGCAAAACGTCAGTGACGCTGCATGAGAATCGTGTATAAAAGGAGCTGTAATGAGAGAGGTAATCAGATGCACCAGCAATCGCAGCATGTTGACATTGCCTGAAAAGGCACTGTTAGTGAAGCTGTACTATCAGAATGGGGAATCTGCTACTGCAGCTTTACGATCTTATCGCCATAGGAAGGGCATTCGAACGGGTAAAGGTCCTATGACAATTGCAGCTGGTGAAGAGAATGATTTTGAAGTTTGCGATGGACCGACATCAATAGGGATGCTAAAAGACAACATCCAACGCCAATGTCTCACCTTAAAGAGAGATATGCTGTTCACAACAGTGCTGTTCACAACATTGTTCCTCGTCTACAGCTATTGATGAGGAATGATGGTCGAAATGTTCAGCATTTGTTCTGAAGAACATAATCTTTGCTTTGTCATAATTTGTTATTCTAATTATTGCTTTTCTTATCACATGAAACGCCATCTATCGGCCATTTTTTGAAGGTTTTTTGTGGTTGCAATAACACCCCATGTCATTCCAAGCATGTGTGTCAATTTTTTATCTCTCTACCTACATTATTCAATGAATTATTACTTTTTCAAATGTATACTGACTTTCTGATCACCCTGTATATCATGTGGCTTAAATAGCTTTACTTATATACTTGTATTGTTTATATAGGTCCTCAGCAGCCTACAGGTCCTGGGAACAGGAAGTTTTCAAAGTGCTGTTTCAAGCAGAAACTTTTCCCAAATATCGCAGCTAACTCTTTCAAGAAATGTAAACAAATTTACAAAAGCTGTATGTAAAATTTTAAAAAATCATGTACAGTTTCCGCAGAAAAGTAATGAGCTGCTGCAAACAAAAGAAAACTTCTATTTAAACACTGGATTCCCAAATTGTGTAGGTGCTGTTGACTGCACACATGTGAACATCATCAAACCAACAGATTTTGATTGGTTTGTTTTCATTAATAGGAAAAGCAAATGCTCAATAAATGTGCAAATGGTAAGTAAAGCATGTTTATCTTAAACTATTAAAAAGTGATGGTGCATTTCCCATATTTCAGTCAGTGTATAACCATAGGTGCCCATAAGAGTACTTACAGGGGCAGGGGGCAGTGGCGTAGCGAGAGGGGGGCAAGGGGGTCTATCATGCCCCGGGCGACACACGCAGAGGGGCGCCAAATGGTCCCAAAATAACTAATTCTATATATTATATTATTATACGTTTTTCGGGGGGGGGGCGCCAAAAATGTATCATGCCCCGGGCGCCAGTTATGCTCGCTACGTCAATGGCAGGGGGGGGGGAACAACTGATGAGCACTAAAAAGCATGAAACTGGTCTTGGAATATTGTTGATATGCGAAGGACAATTTACTTGCGTATGTCTTTATCGAATTATTCTATTGATAATAATACTGAATAATATATTAGGAATATTGTGCAGTTATCCAACTTGAGTACATACATACAGGGAGATTATTTCAACATTTTTCATCACCTAATATTTTAGGGCTGCTTACATTCCATACTAACCCTACACCAAAGATATTTCTTCATACCTTTTCATCACGTATGGAATTGCATATCTCCCAAGCAAAAATATTTTTAAACTTATGGATTTGGACTGATATTAATTCCATACATTCTAGCATCCTTCTCATTTTCTGAATTATCATTTAAAAGTGTACACTGTTCTATATTTGTATAAAATGGAGCTTATAAAATGGAGCAAAAATTCAGGAAGTACTAAAATATAGTGTGGATTTCAACTATGATATTCATAAAACTTCTTGATATACAGATTTGAGTATTTCAAAAGTAGGAGATACTAAAGCGACAGAATCAAAAGAATGGATTCTAGATAAACCTACATACAACTGTCCATGGTTAAACACTGGATTTGGTAGGTCTAAACATGTATTGTCAAAAGATCAGCGGTTGTAACTTATGCCGCCACTACGCACACGCGGTTTTAAATTGCGGACAGCCGCTGTTTACATCCGGTAGTTGCAGCCGTTGCCATTCGAAGTGTAGAAATATCGTAGATTTTTGTGCCGCATACCTACGCGTTTTATATATAGGGATTATTTTAACCAGATATTACAATAATATCAAATTTTGTATTTTCGGAAAGTTGCAAACTCGGCGCATGGATAGTGATATGTTCAAAAGTGTATGTACGGTAGCGTGCTTTTCAAAGCGAATACCTAATATAACCGCAAAATATTCTTACATTTTTTTGAAGTGTTTTATTGAATATTTCTAAATTACCAGCACACGTGGCTTTCATATAAACGCAATATGAAAGCCACGTGTGCATATACAATATTAAAATATTAGAAATTCATATGTGTAACGTACATATGAATTTCTAATATTTTAATAAGGTTATGAATCCTTTTTTTTATTGGAATGTTTACTTAATAACCGTCTAGTTTTGACGGGTACCATCTAGTCATTTAGAATTGGCTAGTGTCCGAAAACTCATCTTTGTACACCACAAAAGTGATTGTCACAAAAATACTGTTTCAAATACATTGAGGAAAAAGAGAAAAAGGTGTTGTGTTCTTTTCAATTTTAAAACATTCAAAATACTAAAGCTTATATTTCTTTTATTTCAGGTATATGATAATAACATGAAGATATCGGATGTCGTAGTAAGATGACCTGGGAGCACTCATGACTCCTCTATTTGGAAGAGCAGTGCTCTCCGAGAGTTGTTTTTAAGTAAAGTTATCCCTGAAAAGAACTTCTTCCTTGGGGACAGTGGTTACCCATTAGAACCATGGCTGATGACACCATATTTGGATGAATCCTCACAAAGCAAGCAGAAATTTAATGAAAAACACAGAAAAGCCCGAAATGTCATAGAGCGCTGCTTTGGGGTATTAACATCAAGAGTTAGATGTCTAGATCAAACAGGTGGTACACTTCAGTATACACCTGAAAAAGTATGTGAAATCATTATCACATGTTCTGTATTACGTAACATTTGTTTGAAATATAATATTGAAAGTGCTGTACAAACATGTGATAATGAATTTGATGATACTGATGATACTGGAGTGTTCCCATCTGTGGAAATTCTGTGGTATTTTGGCGTGTAATCAACAAAACAAAGAAATGGTGAACTTCATACAAAAATAACTTAGTAGAATATTTATCTAAAACCAAAAACTAAACTAATCAGCAAAGAAATACATGAAATATCAACAGTTTTGGGAAAAAATCAGTAACATGAAAATAAAAATTAAAGAATTATTTGTTGTTTGGACATTTCAAACATGATCATTGTCAATTTTGTTGGGATAGAAAGTAATTTTAAGAAGTGTTTTGTTAGAAAAACTCAGCCTGTGTTACCAGTTGTTATTAGTTAGAAGGAAGATATTTTAACATAGTTGTTTTAATTAATTATGCAAACTCCCATGCTACAGCAATTGCATTTCACTGCTATGGCGTCCCATGCTTCTTTTTGTGGGAATTTCTTTACAAAATTCCCCCGAGATCAAATAGGGATGGGCTTCTAGCTCATCTAACAGAATAAGAACTTCCTCATTCGAAAAATTCGATGATCTGGCCATTATTCTATAAAATTGGATGAACTATCAATACACACGCGAAATGACACAACTGTTTGAACAAAAAACACGTGAAAAGACACAGTTGTTTTGCTAAATATACACGGTAACATAGACTCAAACTCAAACACGCTAAAAGCGTTCTCATTGGCTGATTTCCGATGAAAATTGATTATATCTCGATTATCACTCCGAGTTATCGAAAGATTCGGTTACTTTTGACAGCGTGACGTCAGTGGATGAGGCTGGCGGAAATTGTTTGTCGTGAATGGCTTTCAAGGTGTCTTCCCCTTTTCAATCGCAGATCTCCCTGGCTTGCGGACTGCAAGTCGTTGGCATTTGTCGTGAATCAGGCCCTTAAAATAATGTTCTTTAGGAATCTGCGGCTGTAAAACTTGTATTCATAACTTTATAATCACCAGCAGTACTGTAAAGCATAAAATAAACTGTTCCTCTCTGGTCGATGAAATGTATTTGTGTAAATATGTTTTCGTGCATATAATTTCTACGGTACAAGAGCAAATAATATTGCCGTTAAAATACTTGCTTTATAAGTTTGCCCTCTGAGTTTTTGCGTATACTTCAAGGAAAAAACCTGTAGTATTTTAGTAATAAAATTGCTTCTGAATAATAAATATGCATAAGATTAGAATTTCTATAGGTTACATTATCAATTATCTGCACCTTATGTAATACGTTTGGAATTTTTTTTCTAAAAGGATTGAGATATCACTTGGAAGGGATTACAAATATGACATGAAGGTTCTCTGAAACTCTTATCAGGAAAGGCTGGCTTTCTCTTTTCTTCTCTGGAATGGACTGGTCTGGATTGAACTGAACAGAACGGTTTGGTTTAGTTTGGTTTAGAGCGCTACGGTCAATTTTTGCTACACGAGGGCTAATTTGAACAGGACCTACTGCTTATAGCTGATTCCGAACGGCTACAAACGTCCATGCCAAGAGTGGGATTCGAACCCACAGACTTTGGTACCGAATGCCAGCGCCCTAGCCATTCGGCCATCGTCCGGCCGGATGGGAAGGGAAGAGAAGTGAAGTGAAGCTGAGTTTGGAAGGTAATCTAAAACAAGATGACCAGAAATAAATGATATAAGGATTTTGTACTAATGATAACGTCTTTTTGTATTTCTTGAACTGACAAAGGGTTTCTTACAAATATAACAGAGGCTTTATTTCTGGTATTCGTGTTTTGCCCATTCTGTTCTAAATATCACAAATTTATTGCATATGAAAAATATAAGTCGCTGTAAATATGAAGCTGCCTGTCTAAAAACTCTGTCAACTATGTCAGCTATGACAGTTTTAAGAAAAGAAAAATTAAGAAAAGTTGGTGCATATAGCTGCAATTTTTCCAGTGAAGCATGTTGCAACTCCTGAAAGAAAACTTTCAGTGGGAAGATGATTTGAAACCTACAGGTGAAAATTCCCTATAGAGAGAAAATTAACAACGTTTTAAATGTAAAACGATAGGAAAAAAATTCCAAAAGGAGTAGGATATCACTTGAAAGGGCTTACAAATATATTAAGAGGTTTTTTTTCTGGGCACGCAAAAAAAAGTTATAATTGTGAAATTCGTTATAAAATAGCGAAAAGATTAGTTTTGCCGCAAAATCTTTTAAAAAACGAGGAAAACAAACATATTTACTCTCTAGTTAATTTTCGAAATAGAACTGTTAAGATGCAGTAAGATACACCCGAACATAGATTGTTTGTGGACAACTGTTGACAGGCGACTAGAATCTGCCCTTCCACAATACGCACTCGGACTCTGGTCGATGGGCGGAGCCGCTCACTTTTCTGGCTATGATGTTGTTTTCGTCGCTTTAACTATGGTACCGCTGAGTAATTAAAATTTGTCCTATCCTGAAACTCCTTCCATCTTTCCAACTTTCTCGCTTCTAGCCGTTGCACTGTGCCAACGTGTTGGCCTGCTGTCCCCCATGTCGTGCGTTCGATCCCAGGCGGTGTCGTTTTTTCGAAATTTCCCTTTTTGCTATATTTAGCTTTCCCCTCTGGAACTCTACAATCAACTCAATACGAAATTGTATGACCCCGAAGAGGGCCCTTTTTTATGATTATTTGCAGTTCTTATTCAAGTACTTCTTAAGTGTAACATCTCTTACCAGTTCTCCTATCTGCTATGAACCAATTCTCCTATCTTAATAACTTTTGTACCGTGAAACCTAAATTTTTTAACTTAAATATTTTTAAACTAAAAAAAAATATTAAAAAAATATACAAGTTAAAAAAATTTGCATATATATACACGTGAGCCAGAAATCATGCTGTTAACATACATGTGCTTCAATACAGAAGTTTAAAAAAACCCGCAGAACCACCGTATACCTGTAACAGCAGAATAATGTACATATTATAACTACAGTCAAAGTTACTATATGGTACCAAAATGTTGAAATTCTCAATTTTTTTAATCGTTTATTTTAACACATTGCAATCACGCAGCAATTTGTCAAAAAAAGAAAAAAAATTACATATTTGCATTTATCTCCATTATACATTCAAATTTAAATTAGTAAATATAATATATTCATCATATAGTTCGTCTCAGAAGTGATGTTTGAATACCCATAGTCAGAAATTACACAAATTTAAATCCAAATCGAAATCCAAATCAAATTGTGTCTTTGCAAGTGCCTCTCCTGTAAGCAAGTTGTTAATATCAAGGTACGTGTGGTCAGTAGTTAAAAATTTAAAGTAGGAAATGTTAAAATTTAAAAGGTAAAAAATTAAGAATTTAAAAATTAAAGAAGTAATTTCGGTAAGAAATTAATTGACAATAAAATTAAAAATTTAAAAAGTTTAAAAATATACAAGTTAAAAAATTAAGGTTTCACGGTACATAGGTTATTAAGATAGGAGAATTGGTCCATAGCAGATAGGAGAACTGGTAAGAGATGTTACACTTAAGAAGTACTTGAATAAGAAGTACTTGAATAAGACCCCTCTTCGGGGTCATACAATTTCGTATTGAGTTGATTGTAGAGTTCCAGAGGGGAAAGCTAAATATAGCAAGAAGGGAAATTTGGAAAAAAACGACACCGCCTGGGATCGAACGCACGACATAGGAGACAGCAGGCCAATATGTTGGCACAGTGCAACGGCTAGGAGCGAGAAAATTGGAAAGATGGAAGGAGTTTCAGGATAGGACAAATTTTAATTACTCAGCGGTACCATAGTTAAAGCGACGAAATAACGTCATAGCCAGAAAAGTGAGCTGCTCCGCCCATTGACCAATCACAGTCCGAGTTCATATTGTGGAAGGGCAGATTCTAGCCACCTGTCAAATGTTGACAATTATTTTCTCGTGTTAGTTATTGATTGTATGGCAACAGAACGAAAAGTAGCAGTCCAGGAATTTGTTTGTTTTCTCAAAAGTATTCGTCGTCTGCAGTGCACTGAGCGTAATGGAGAGCAGAGAGAAAGAACATCTATTAGCTTTGAAAGGTTATCTATATTTAAAAAATGTTTTGCTGAATTATGTTCATACATTATGTGTTATGGATGTGCTGTTTGTAGGGCAAGAATGGTGGTTTGGAACACATGATAAGTTATAAAATTTGTCGTCCATCCATATATAAATAAATGATTTATTAATTTCAAATACACATAGATACATTTGTTTTTTTTATAATAGATTTAATGATTTCAATTAAAAATTGGTGTATTCCGGTAATTTATGAATACATTAAATTCACATGTAAATAGATATCTCTATCGATTAGCGAATTATTTTCCTAATAACACTGCCTGTGGATTTATTTACAACTGTATTTAGCATATTTATAAATGTGTTTAATCATTTACTTATATGTAGGCAGTTCTCCAAGTTGCAACATAACTTTGGAACTTAAATTTTTAAGAAGGCTTCAAACATATACAAAGTTTGTAATGTTCTCGAACATTATCAGAAAAAATTTCCCCTTACTTTGAAAGATAAATGCCTTTATTATCAGCATTATTTTAGACTACAATAAAATGGCCACGTTTCATAATTTAAAGCCTGATTGTTGCTATAATTGTTCTAAAGTCTTAATAAGGTCCAATTTTGTTCTAAAGCTCTAGAACAGTGGTTCCCAACCTTTTTCAGCTGGCGACCCACATTTCCTTATTGGAATACCTCCATGGTCCATTGGTCCATGGTGGAGTAAAAAACCTTATTTGTATCGTATCCCTTCCTTATGTATATATAATTTACCATCAAATATTGCAAAAATAAATAAATAAATATATATATATATATATATACTTTTTTGAAGATACAGATTGATTATTGATAAACAATTTTTATTGATAATTGTTTATTGATTATTGATAAACAATTGTGTTCTGATTTGAAAATCATTGACAAAATATAAGCACTTTATAGCAAAACAGTTATTTATTTAACAATAGATATACGTTTGCAATATATGCAACAAGTGGTTTCATACTCATTAACAAGTGTTCCTAGGTGAAGATAAAAACTACAATTATAAAAGTACACAAAGACCAATTTAATAGTTGTAGGATTGAGTCGCAACATACCTGTAACCCTTCCGCAACCCACCGGTTGGGAACCGCTGCTCTAGAACATCCCTATTAAGAAATAATACATTGTGATTAAATTAAACCATCTCTTTTAAGAACTTTTTTTATATGATGATATGATAAGTTAGGAGCATATCATAACATCACTTCCCATTGATATATGATAAAACATTTTTGGTGTAAAATTTCAGTGTATTTTATAGGAGAGGAAGATGAATATTGAGGAAGATTTTTTATGTTTGCAGTGTTTGTTGTAATGGCTTTAAAGACCTACAATGTCAGTTGAAGGGGAGGACCTAGATGAATCTTCTCCATATATACTGGTGTTAGCTGTAAAATAACAAAACCAAAGTTATACTAAATTTATGAATAAAACAGTTAAATTATATCTGCTGTAAATGGGAAAAAAAAATAAAGAACTTTAAAAAGTTTAATATAGCCTTATTTAAATGCATTCTTGATGCTAAATCATTGACTGTAATTATCTTATTTGTATGTTTAATTTAATGTGCTTTTAAAATGTATTCAATGAATAAACTAATAAACATTTTATCAATGAATAAATACCTTTTATTTATTAATGTATATATATATCTTTTATTTATATGTAATTTATTTTTTTAAAATCTAGTGATGCGTCTTACTAGACCATCTTTATATACTACTCACCCCATTGCAAGTGATTCTAGATACTTTACTTGTAACCTTTTGAATGGTGCCTTAAAGAAAGACCTTGGTTCACCCAACAAATTGGAGTACTTTAGTTCTGGAAATTTATTGATGTTACCTCAAAGTTTTGGGTAAGTTTGTATGATTGTCTATGCCTTAATCTACTATCCATGTTTCTTTAATATATAGCTTTATTTTTGTTCTGATAATTATGTTCTTTGGAAACATATAATACAGTATCCTGTATGCGAAATAGCATCAACCAAAAAATATGTTCACCAGAGTATTAAATTGCTGATCAAAGGAAAATTCATAAAATATGAGAATGAAACTTAGACGGAATTTTTCTCATCTAGTTTATTAAAAATACTTGCCCAATTATTTCCCCCCTCATCAATCATACCTAGCTGTATATTTTTATCTTACTTTACCAACTATAGCTATAAGAATTTACTTCTGTCAACAGTGTATAAGGTAAGATAATAAGGTACTTTCCCATTATACCAACCTGTTAACTGCAACACAAAAAAGTTACCTGTTGCATTCATACCTTCAGTATGAGAGAATCTACAAAAATCTCCAACTCGTAATTACTCCAGTCAACTGTCTTACATTGATAAATGTGTCGCCCAGTGGCTAAGTGGTTAAAGGCATCAGCCTACCACGCCGGGGGTGCGGGTTCGATTCCCGCATAAGACTTGGCTGTATTCTGGGGAACCGGTCAGTCTTCCGCCTGCAAATGGAGCCCTGTCTAGAAAGGGGAGCTGCAACCCATCGTCCATTGCCGGTGTGATCGTTTGTCAATAAAATTCTTCTGTGATTGTATCATTTGTCTGTTGCTATGTCTTCTAGAATTATATATTCATATGAACACCAGACTGGGGTGTAATGTCGTCATCCCCCAGGGACATTAGCCCCCCCCCCCAAAAAAAAACGATAAATGCTTTTGGCATAAATTTATAGATGATAATCCATCGCACCAGCAGTTTATAAAGCATACACACATTACAAATGGTAAGCAACTTCCTTCCATACATATGCTGATGCAAATCCCCAGTTTTTTACTCTAAAATATGTCTTTCTCTCTGAAAAAAATTTTCATCGATTTCCCGTTTTCACACTTCTGTTTTGATAGTAAAATACCAACTTCCTGTAAAAAGTTATGCACTATTTCTCACAAATAGAAAAATCCTAGAGTGTGTTAACTTTCAAAAGCACTATTTTCAAAGAAGACTAATATACAAAGCAAAATAAACAGTTAAACGTCTTTTACCGATGTAGCACTAGCTATTTCATACATATACTTAGAATTGTTTTATCAGTAACACTGTGGATATAAGTGATCAAATCCTTGTCTCTGCAAACATTTGAGAATGACTTTTCCTCACCAAGAGTTGCAGTATATTGGCGACAAGTCAGTATAATGGGAAAGTACCAATAATGACTACATTATGAATATATACTGACAATCGCTTTCTCTGTAGTGTCTATTAGCAAGTTGTTTGCATTGCTGTTGTCACTAATAGTTATAGATAAAATGGTGTATGGTTGAGAGTGCTATGGCAGTAGTGTAGCGAGAGGGGGGCAAGGGGGTCTATCATGCCCCTGGCGCCTCTCGCAGAAGAGTGCCAAACAGCTTCTTTCTTTTTTAACTAATTCTATATATTACATTACTGTATGTTTTTCAGGGGATGCCAAAAAGGTGTACCCTGCATGCAGTTATGCTTGCTACGTCACTGCGCTATAGTCAGTTTTTTGCTACATGAGGGCTAATTAGACTGGAACCTACTGCCTAAAGCTAATTCTGAATGGCAACAAACATCCATTCCAATAATAGGACTTGAACCCACAGTCTCTGGTACTGGATACCAGTGCCCATGCCATTCGGCTATTGCCCGTCTGTAATGTCTGTTTGAAATTTGTGTAACAAAGAGTGACCATAATGCTCTAAACTGAACCAACCAGTGAACTACTACCTGAATGTTATACAGAGGCTGTTCACACATTTTTTTAGACGATGTATATTGTATTCACAAAACAAAATTACATAAAATTCTTGTGTTTTAAATGTTCTATTTGACATCCCTTATTCTGAACTATCTTTCGACACCGCAATTTCCAGGATAATAATGCCTTTTGAAGTGTCAGAAGAGGTATTCTATCCCATTCCTCCTGAACAGCTTTCCAGAGTCCTGTAAGGATTTTGGGACGACGTTTGGATAATGCAGATTTTAAAAGTCCGAAAGCACAAAAATCCATAGGTGATACAGCGGGAGATTTAGTAGGGATATCAGTGAAGGGTATGGCCTTGATACCAGTTTTTTGTTCCATTTCTTTTAGGAAATTTACAGTAGATTTTGATGTGTGACTGCTAGCTTTGTCCTGATGGAGTCTCACAGATTGATGGCACTGTGGGTAAAGCGATGGTATTTCATTCAGAAAAATTGGTGATAAAATATGTTCCTGATAGTATTTGGAGTTAATCTTGACATTTTTTTCCACTCTCTTTATTTTTAACTTGCCATTATAAGAAAAACCAGCAACAATCATGAATCCCTTAGAAAAACTTTCTTTCGATTCTTTGAACTATGTACTTAAATTTTTTTCTCCCCTTTTATGATAATAAATGGCTCTTTTTTTGTTGCAATCATTTAAATACACCCATGATTCATCTATTGTGACAATTGTTTTCCATTTTTCTTTGGATAAGTGTTTCTCATATAGAATTCTGCAGCGTGTCCTGCATTCAGCGATATGATTTGGAAGAAGACGATGCACATTGCATTATTTCGCTTTCTTAAGTTTTAAATCAACATTTATCATTTTGTTTACAGTGGACACCGAGCATTTTAATGATTTTGCAACTGTCCTTTGACTAGGGGGATTTTCTTTTAACATTAAACAATGTACCTTTGCAATAGTCGAAGATGTCCATTTTTTCCTTGGATACTTGTTTGGAATTTTTGTCCCACTTGAGGCTGCAATTTGATGTTTTTTTCTTTTTTTGTTGACGATATTACCTATCGACGCTTTAGATATCACAAAATCATGACTCTCACATCGTTTTTGGATAACGGAGTATGCATATTTCTCTTCGGAAAGAGCATAAATGTAGCCTTCGAACCACTGCTTTGTTAAAAACGTCATTATGTATAAAAACAAAACTTTCAAGCCGCAGACGATAATTTTGACTTTTGAAAACATAGTACAATTGCAATTATTTCTTTTGCAGCAAACGAATTTTTATTACCGCTTACCAAAATCGTCTAAAAAATGTGCGAACAGCCTCTGTACACTTATGTTACACTGCATCTAATAACACCAGTAAAAGTGTCTAATAACACCAATAAATATTTTCTTAATAATTCTTTTTTGATTCATTCATTTATTTATTTTTTCCCAGGAATATTTATTTAGGAGAGACCTTTTCTTGTTACATGAGTGTTCATAATGATAGTCAGCAAACTGTTACAAATGTCAGTGTTCAAGTAAGTTTTTTTTCTCCTTTTTAATGTATTTAAAAACTTCTGTAAAACATACAATCAATAGAGAATTCTGGTGGGCAGGTGGGAATGAGATTCAAATTCATGCAAATTCCTTTAGTTTTTTTATTCAATATTAGTATATTACCATAGACATTTTATTAAGTCTAATAGAACATCCGCACTTCGAGTTTTAGTATCTGATAAATATAGTTGGTCTTAAAGGTTATGGATTTCCTCAAATAACAGGTTCAGTTTCAGTTAAATAAACCATTGTTGAGTGTCTTTAAAATAAAAAATAAAATTATTGATGGTCATAATTGGTTGGTTGGTTTGTTCAAATAATTTACTTCTCTGGATATTTTACTTTCTGATTTAAGCGTATGATTATTTCTAACAAGTTTTGGTATTTGGTGATAGCCTTCTAAATATTAATCTAACTATAGCATATTTTTAGCTTATCCCAATGTATAGATATTTAAACTTAGTTAAACTATTGTATGCATATTTTTTGTGGGTATATGCAAATCTCACTAAACTTGAATTTACTCTCTGCCTAAAGTTAAATTCACTTTAGTCCACTGTATTTTAAGCATAGAATTCTATTAGTGTTGGAACTTTTCCTACTCTTACCCTAATTTTTTATAAAGATTGTTTGAATTTTCCTCATAAGCACTTTCTTACTTATGTAGGCTGACTTGCAAATAGGCATGCAGAAAATTGTTCTCACTGGGCATAGAGGAAATTATAGTTCAGTTACAAAATTGAATCCTGATGAGAGTGTAGATGATGTTATTCATCATGAAGTTAAAGAAATTGGAACTCACATGTAAGTTTATTTAAATATTATCTTATACATACATTGGAAATATCTATATTTTACACCAACTGGCTCTATAGGAGAAATATGTGCATTTTAGATATAATATCAATTTATTTATTTGATTTTATGCTTTCTATAATTATATGTACTCAAAATTGTGGCGAGTACCATAACATAAATTAGTATTTAAATTCATGTAAAACAGATAGTGATAAAAAACAAACAGAAAAAAACCCAGTTTATCTGCTAAGTATTTACATGATGAAAACCTCCTTTTCACAAAATAGAAGTTTGTGCAGATGAAAACACCTTGTAAGCATGTGCGGGTACGTTAATTTTGGCATTCCTAAATTGACAGAAAATGCATTAGTTTCATGTAGCTGTGAGTCATGTAACTTTTGCTTGTGCTTTGATTGAGATTTCAGATAGAAACACTCTTATATGGGCTCTAATGGCCTAGACAGGCCCTGATGTACCAAAACCTTCAAGCCTCAACCTGAACCCACAACCTTATCTTGTGACTCCTTCATTGGTACATACATACCATAACTTTCCCAATTAAGTTTATCATAGGTTGTTTTTAATTTCAGTATGCAAAGTCAGCTGTCACAAAGCTATTTGATATAGTGGTATGCAAAATCTAAAAATTAAAGAAAAATCAATTACTTGTGGGATAGGAAAGCTGATGAGAGAGATCTGAAATTATATGACATGAATCTGTTCTTTACATTCTGCAGAGTTTCATTATAAAAAGTTTTGATAGTAGTTTCAAATTAATACAAATGACAAGTCATAGTATCTCCATTATCTTGCTTTGAAAATTCAGAATATAGTATGATCTGTTCAAACTGATATACTAGTATTTCATTGTCTGGTCGTAGCATTAAATAGAAAATTAATAAACTAGCCATGGAAAATTAACTCTCATTCTTCTAGGAAGGCAGATTATGGCTCTACCAAATCTGGGGAGGGGCTAGCATACTGTAACTTAAAATCCTAAATCATCCTTTTCATGATCAGTATATTTTGATTTGGTGAAATACTAGCCTATTCACTTGAATGAATTGGATCATCAGTTTCAAAGAAACGAACCAGCAAGTAGGCTGGATTAGGTTATGCATTATCATCTATCAGAAGGAACTCTTGGCTAGAAGCATCACTGAGAAGTCTAACATGTAAATATACAACCACATCTACATTTCTTAAAGTAATTACTGAATATCTTTAACAGATATGCAGGTGGTAACCATTTATCAAAAATCTTTTCATATTTAAACCACCACTGTAAAAATTGGCTGTAATTTGATAGAAAGTTGTGTGTTCTAGGCTAGCTCTTCATTTCATCAGTGAAAAAAATTATGCCCAGTTTATTTGGTTTCATTGGTGATGAAACTAAACTATACCAACTTAAGTGAACCCCCGGCCCCCTGGAAGAAGAATGAAGGGAGACAGTGCATCAATTTCCTTTCATACAGGCGATATTCATTTAGCAGCATTCCAACCCAACGTTCTACTAGGGGTATTGGTATGGTCAAATGCCAGTTATCTTGGAGGTATAAAAACAAATTTGTTGAGCCATAAGAGATGTTTGTCTTCAGATGCAGTAATGGCCCTCAGATGACCTTAATATTCTTGAAAAAGAGCATGTCTGGGGAAAGGATGTTGCACCTATATCCCTGTGATTGGCTTTTGTGGAATATTTAGTCTCCAGCGATTTCAAACTGTGATTAGACTTTTTTCTGTCTGCCATTGACACTATGGCTGACTCCATCAAAATAAAATCTTAAAGATATCGTTAACAATATCTAAGTGCTTAAACCTATGAAAAGCAAAAATATGTATGCGAGTCCTAATGTGCATTTGGTCTTAATTCACTCACATGCTCCTAATTTGAGTATTCTGCATGTTTATAGATGTACAGGCACATGTTTCATATACGCAAAGTTTAATTAAATTTTTAATCTATAACTCTTGTCTACCATTTCTCATGTTATTCTCTACTTTTGTATTTCATTGTATATTGTAATCAGTACTGTTATATTTCGATACTTTTAAGAGTCAAAACAGTTTAAGTGTACTTGTATCCTTATTGAATTTTTTGAATGAGTTATAATATTTCTCCATTTTTGCAAGCTCCAAACTCTTTTATACTTCCCTCTGTCCTTAGGATCTTGTCAAACTTTGTTACTTTTAAGCAGGTTATGAAGAAATCAAGTAATCAAAAAGTTGGAGTTTTTGGAGATGATTTAATTATTTTCTCCAAATATTATTTCTGTAAATGAATTTTCCAAGCCTTGAGCTCTATGATGTTTACCCAGGCAGTGTTACCCTAGTTGTTCTCAATTGAAATTATATTATTGATGAGTGATTTAATTGAATGCATACTTTTATTCTCCCTAGATTAGCATGTACTGTCAGCTATACAAGCATGAACAATGAAAAGATGCATTTTAGGAAGTTTTTCAAATTTCAGGTAATTTAAATTTATTATCTTTTAATTGCCTAAAACTTTTGAATTTTTGTTAATGGATGATTTTTCATGTCTAATAATACAATATGTACATAAAAAAGAAAAAAAATTTAGTTTTATACCTGATTTATTCTGTCTTTGCCATAAAATCATTATCTTCCCAATTTTTCTATCGTTCTGTTTCCCTTTATTACTGCTGTATAAGTAATAAAGGGAAAGAGGAGAGTACTTCTTTAGAGTACTATAAACTCTTATCTGAAACTGCTTAGAATTAAATGATACTTTCATTTTGGATAGCTATTAAAGTCAGTAACAGGTTGCTATCTATTTTATTAAGCAGGAGCACTTATGATTAAAGAATAAAAATCTTTTATAAAACAAAATACAAAATTGGTAGTAAAATTTTAATTGCAGTTTTAAAAATAGTTGATAATTCTATAACAATTTATCTAAAATGTTATTGGTTTTATATTGTGTATAAATTTTTTTTTATTTGTTAGAAGTGACTCATTTTATAATGATGCTTAAAATTATTCTTACAATAAAGTCCGTTGATGCTGTTCGCCACTTTTAGTTTTCTTCATTTTTTAAGCCTACTTTCCTTTAAAATGTAACTAATTCATGAGGATACAGTAGGAACATTAAGGTGCTGATTTTGTTGGAACAAATCACTGCAAGTCTCCTCTTTTTTCCTATTTTATATTATAAAAAGTGGATATGGAGTCTAAAATTATTAGTTGTTAGTATTCTTATTCCTCTTGAGTTTTTTCTCATTCAACAAATTTAGTACAGTTAACTGACAGTGAAATGGCTTTTCATGATTTAGATTCTAGCTTGAGTTTAATTGTTTTGTATATCTAGATGTATAGATTTTTTTAAGCTCAACAATTTTTCTTATATAGTTTATAATTCAAGCTGATTTCACTATTAATAAGAATAAAGCATGGATTTTAAAAAATTTTATTTGTTAGTATAACTATACAACATGAAAAATTTATATTTGACTTTAATTTTCTGTTTTCCTTTTGAAATTGTTGCTGACTTAGTGTGTAATTTTTTTTCATTCTGATGGATAGAATTCCCTTTAGATAAATACTGGAGGGTACAATGTGGAATATGTTGATTCATTTACAAAGATTATTTTCACTAAAACCAAAAAATTTAATTGTTATTTTTATTTTTATTCTATTATTATTATGAATGGTGCATTTTGTAGAGTGGGAATAGAATAATTTTTTGAATTGGTGCAGATTATTAGAATGAGGTGATCAGAATTTGTTAAAATTTGTGTTGACCTAATATTTTTTCTTACTTTACTTTTAAAATAAAATTGGATAAGAATAAAACAGAAAAAATCATGCCCCCCCCCCCCCAAAAAAAAAAAAAAAAAAATTCTTCTTGATTGCTTTAAGTTATTTCCTTCAATTTTTTTTAATAGTCTATAGTTTCTTTGAGGGAGATTATAAGAAAAAGCTTGTATAATTGTCATAATAATGCCCCTCCAATAATTTTGGAATTTTAGTACTAAACTACTACTTGGGTATTCATTTCAGCCATGTGTAAATGTTCCGTAGTTTTAAAAATTAAACAGATGAAAAACTGGAAAAAAAAATTCTGTAATTTATAAAAGTTATGCTAAAGTTACTGTTTCAACATTGAAAATGAAAGGATTTCATTCATTAAGAAATAATTATGAAACATTTTCCTGCAATTTTTTTATTATTATTCCTGATTCAGAAGGTACAGAATAGTACTGTCACTTATTGTTATCAATAGTTAAGTTTAAAATCATGATTATCTGTAACAGTGAAATATGAGTAAATTTCACTTTTGGTATTTTTATGTTAAAATTTCAAAGATTTACTTGTTTCATTAACATATCAGTGAAAACAAGCTTAACTTATAGTTAAAGGTTAACTTATTGCTTCACTAAGCAATAAGTTATTTTTAAGTCTGGTTTTGAACCAAAATCTTGTGCAAATTAGATTTTAATTTCCTTTGCTAGTTTTACCAAAAATGATGTCTGTTGAAAGAATTCAACTGTTAGTTGTTATACAAGGTTTTAGAGAAAGTTTGATCCATTAAAAAAAAGCATTTTTGCATTTGTCAGGTGGAAGCACTACTTTTTTGTTTCTCTTCATAAGAGAGAGACTTAAATTATATAGTCAGAATTTATGTCTAAGAAAAGAATTACGAAAAACTTATATGTTCAATTTGTGTGTTATTGATCTGTGTGTGTTCTAATTATAATTTTTTGTTTTTTCATTTAATCTATCTAGAATGTATAGGCCCTTAATTTTTATGCAGAATTTTTTTTATCGTTAATTATTTAAAGTTTTCTGTAAACTCATACTCTTGATGTGCTATTTTTCTTTTCTAGGTGTCGAAGCCTCTTGATGTCAAAACTAAATTTTATAATGCAGAGGTTAGTATATGGTTTAATTATTAGTTACTAAGAAAATTCTGTAATTTGCCAGTATATGTAGATAAGTAAATTGTTTCTAGCTTTCTATTTTGTTTCTTTGTATATAAACTATAGAATGTAAAATCTTTTATTAATTTTATTTACGCATGAGTTTCTATGTAGCACAAAGTAGTGTTGCTAGAAATTTGGTTAATTCTAAAAGCATGATTTTGAAATGCTTAATTGTACTAAGAATATTTACTGTTGTTTTGATAATGAGATATTCAAATTATATTTTGAATATCATTCATTTGTTTTGAAGACAATTACACATGTTTGCATCACAAAAAATATTTGTTTCCCTTTTTTTATGCCATGCATTAATGTACAGAACATATACTGTTCTTAATTATTAATTTCATATTTAGTGACATCAGTTGATGTGAATTATACCTAGTAGATTGAGAAAAATAATATAACTTTTCATGTATGTTATTCAATTGTTCACCTTAATTTAATATGATATAATTATATTGAAATTCTCTTTACGAATATTTATGGAGAATATATTTCATTATTTTAATATAAAAGTTGTTCTTTTGATCTCATTATGTATTTTTTGTTTACTACTCATCCAATTTTCTTCTAACATACTAGGTGTATAATCTTATTCAAGACTTAAATTAAATAATAATGTCATGTTCCTGTTTTATTCAAATTATTCATTTAATTTACCTTATTATTTTATGCTGCTGTCAATAGTTTATTATATCTTTTAAAGTGTCACTTCTAAACCATATACTATTCTTCCGGTTTTCTGCCAACATACTTGGTACAAAAAAATTATACATGTGTTTAAATCTTATTCGGGATTTAATTTAAATTGGCAGCCCCATTGCTCTAAATAGAGAAAATTTTATTTTATTTTTGGAATTACAAAGACTAACAACAAAAGACTAATAACAAAGATTACTTATAGAGTACAATGCTTATTGAACTTTAACATTTCAGTCTTTGCATCAAATTTATAAACTTTTACTGATTGTCAAGTGTGGCCAAACAGACTTAGTGATGAGAAAATTTTCAGCTTTCTCCATAGATTCTTCTGGTTTCTGAACATTGGGAAAAAGATTTTGTTTAGTTTCAATAAAGCAACTTGAAGGCAAATTGTGTTGTTGGCAAAACTGTGATGGCAACTTGTAATACTTCTCGTCGGCTTGGGTAGTGACTTTTTTCAGATTGGCCTTGTTGATTGAAAATTATTGCTGTCAAAAAATGTAGTAGTTTTTATTATACTTGTTAAAATTCACTGTTAAATTTTTTGAAAGGGATAAACATATCAAATATCGAACGTAAACTTTAGTCTATTGGCAACAAAAAAAGCTGCTTATTCATTCAACAAGACAATTATTTTGATACCCCCATAGATGGTATCCCCATAGATGATATCCCCATAAATGGGGAATTTGCCACTCCGCCACTCACAAAACATTGTCCCAATTTAATTTTTTACTTTTACTGGCACATCTACAAAGGTGCATGGTAAGAGCTTTATTCTGATACCTCAACCATACTTTTACATTGAGCCATTCTCTCAAAATAGGCTTCAATATAAAAAATCTTATAGAAATAATATAAAGTCAATAATGTTATGTTCCTGTTTTATTCAAATTATTCATTTAATATGTCTTTTTATTTTATGCTGCTGTCAATAGTTTATTATGCTAACTCCTAAAGTTTTACTTCTAAGCCATATTGACACTCTAAACTTACTTTCAGAATTTGTTATGAAATAAATTCTAAAATGCATGCCATTAACAGTGGCACAAGATGCTTGTCCCTTATTAATCCTTGAAAAAAATGCACTTATTTTCTAATTTCATTGAAAAGTAATGGTTTTCTTACTTTTTGTAGTTGATTTGTAGAAACAGCATTTGAATAACTTGGAACTAGACATTTTTTAATTATTTTTTTTTTATTTAAATGTTTATAGAACATTTGGAAATTATAATTATACATTGGTTCTTGTTATTCCAACTTAGTAATTTGTATATTAATATTTTGACTAATATGTAGATATAGACTTTAAATTACCCCAACTTCCTTGTCTTTTTTTTTTCTCTGGCTGGTTTAACTTTTCATCCCTCATTTACTGTTGTTGGGAGATTTTGAATATTTCATTGCTTAAAAGAATTTAATAATGTATGCCTTTTTTTTTATTTATATAAAATTTTTAAGCTAATTATTATTCAGTTAATAATTTTTCTGTTAGTGAATTTAAGATTAAATTTTGAATTGCAAGTGAAAAAAATTCTGCTACTTGGGGCCTGCAATTAATAGACTCACATATAAGATTAAAACATTGGTTTCAGTATGGGAAGAAATGGAAGTGCATTACAGAATGACTCAGAACTTCAAATTATATCTGTTAATAAATGTAACTATTAATTTACACACAAATATAAAAAAAATAAAATGTTTTTGGCTGACTTTGAAAATATTTCCCTAGCTGATCCTATTGTTTAGAACCTATCCTCCTTGATTAACTAGTTGATCTCTTTAAATGATAAAACTTGTTATTTTTTGCCAGATCTGTGGTGGAACAGTTTGATGTTAGTATGAAATTAACAGTTTCTTCAGCTTTAGCACATCTTTATTTACTTATTACTTGTAGTGACCAGAATGTTTGTTAATGGAATTTACAAACTTTTAGGGCGTTAGAGGGGGGGGGGGTATATAAACTCATCTCTTCATTGAATATAAATAAAATTGAAGATGCCTGCTCTCTTCTCTTTTTAAACCATTTTAACGAAGTTTTTTGCAGATAGTCATCTAATTTATCAACTGGCATATGTTTGTGTACTATTGTGTTCATATGTTAATGTACATATGAACTTATTTGTAATACTAATACTGATGTGAAGTTATTTAAAATGTTTTATTTAGTTTAAATATGCACTCATTTTAGTTTGCTGTTTTGCATCTGTAGGAGTAGGCTTTATATATTATAGATTCTTTTATTATCTTCATTATTTTTGCAATACTGACTTACAATACTAATTTTATTGAACTCAAAACATAATTACTAATATTTCTAATTTCTGCTTTATTTATTACCTATTGTTTTGCTTGGTTTTCTGCTGGAAATAAATATTACAGTTTCTGATTTAACTAATAATATCTTCTTTGTTTTTGCATGTTTCTGTGTCTACCCCTGCATTGCATGTTTCAGGATTATGTTGTAAGTTTTTCTCATGGAATAGTTTGCTAGCTGCATTTAATGAATTGATTTTTAATATCTAACCATTTTTATTTAAATAATCATGTTGTCATGTATGTAAGTAATTTTTCATTAATATATTTTTTATGTATAATTTTAATATGTCAAGTAGTTTTCTTCATAGAATGATTTCGAAGTCATTACCTTATTTTGTTATTATGAAATGCTATGTTAAAGAAATAACTTACTATAACATTCTGTAATTACAAATGCATTGGGGGGGGGGGAAATAATCATATTAAACTAGTAGGCTGTGTTAATCATGTTCATTTGCAGCTAAAATGTTAAGTAGATGTTAGTACTGTTCATTGTTCTATGGATGCTTGTTAAAGAACTTGTGTGTACTGGATTTTATATATATACATATATATGTGTGTAATTATTTGAAAAAAATATGTAAGGATGCATTAGATGTTATGTTATTAACATCTTCTGTTATTAACATACATCCTTCTGTATTTTGAATTTTGAATCGTTGCTGATTTTAAAGCTCTCTACTCAGTTGGCAACAAATATGATTGCTCATGAATTTCCTCCTTTTATATATATTAGAGATCCCTAATTAGTTGTGGGCTCAAGGTAATAGTAATCATCTGACTGTGCTGCCCACTTTGTACATATTGCTCTGTGTAAAAACAGCTTGTTTTAATAATGTCTGAAAACCAGAAAAAAAGAACCTGCGATTACAGTGGTACATTTTGCTGTTTTATGTATAATGTAAATATTGTCAGCAAAAGAAAAAGATAGTGACCTATATAAACAATGCAACAAAGTGAACAAGAACTTCTAATGATGTTCATACCATTCCTTGGAAAAGGAAGTAAATCTTTTAAAACTTAATTACTTGTTTTACCCATGGGTATTAATTGGGCTAAAAGTAATTATTATTTTAAATGCAAACTTAAAAAAAGTTACAAAAACAGCTTAAAAATTTAATTTAAAAAAATCTAAGAAGAATTTTTCAAAAATCTTTCTTAGTACACCCCTACACTATAAGAAGAATCACCATGCAAAATTTCAGCTCTTTAGGTCCAGCAGTTTGGTCTGTGTGTTGTATGTCAATCAGTGTGTCAGTAAGTTACGGAACTGTTTTATATATAGAGATATGGAGCTTAAATTTATGTCTAGCTCAAGCTCATTTTGTCTTACCTCAAATTGGTTGTGTGTTGATATGAGACTCTTAAATTTTTCAAAACTTGAGTGTTTGTTTGTGTTGACTATTTTCCATTATAATTTAAAAATGACTATTTTCCATTATAATTTAAAAATGAAGAACTGTGTTTCTTAATTGCTCATGATAAATAAATAAATATCCAAGTCCTATCATGATTGTTTTGTGCCTTAATATCTAAATTTTAGATGCTTCTCATATTTAAGTTGTCACCACTCTTAAAAACGTTTGTCATTTATTGTAATTTGCTTTTGTTTTTATTCAGTTAGAGATGTATTTTTTATTTACACATCAAACATGGCTACTTGTATCCACTTAATTTGAAACTTAATTTTTACTTAATCGTGTACAATATTGTAATTGTACACTATTTTACCCTTTGAAGGTAAATGTTAAATGTGTACAGCTAATGAGAATTTTACTTATTGTTTCTTTTCTTACCTTTTTTGATAAGTTATATGATTTTTTAAATAGTGATTGTAAGGTTTGGATTTTAGTCTGATGAAGTTTATTTGGAGGCACCTCTGCAGAATATTACATATGCTCCTATGTGCTTAGAAAAAGTTGCTTTGGAACCATCCTCAAATTTCACATCTCGACAACTAAATTCTGTTGAAGATAAAAATGGGTAATATAGTTGTTTATGTATAAAATAGCTTCTAATATTATTGAATTATTGCAGTTTAACAGTAAAAAAAGGAGTAGTTTACCCCATTTAATATCTTATTTTAGTTGGTTTCTAAAATTTTTTTCATACTTTGGCTTTTAAAATTTTTTATAAGAAGTGCCAACTATTGTCATGACAGTGTCTGTGTTGTAATTCATTTATTTTCTTTCAGTTATACATTTCATTTTTATAAAGAAATATTTAAAAAGTCCATTGCCAGATATTTATACCTCCCATTTAACTTTCTCAATACACTTAAAGTAATTCTGCATAGCATCTGACTTATGCCAAGAGTGTTATGATATTCTTCCCTTTGAGAAAAGTATTAGCTTTCCTCTAGCTTAATAAAGTGCTCTCTTGGAGGAGGTTGGGATATTGATATAAATTTCTAGCTTGTAGAGTGCAAGTCCTTACAGCTCTTTATCAAATATTAGACACTATTCTATGATAATAAAGGTCCTCTCCCTGATACTTATACAGTGAATTTAACACATACCCTTCACTGTGACTGCCTTTTTTTTGGGGGGGGGGGATTGTGAAGAAACAAGTCACAACTCATGAAGTAGTTACAGAGGGTGTTCACACATTTTTGTAACGATTTTGACTTTCTCTATGATTAAAATTTAAATGAACAAAATTAAAACCTAGCTGGCATCAATTTGGAATAGGGTTTAATTATTGTCTGCATCATAAAAAATATTCTTTGCTTTAAAATGTCGCTGGAAAATAAACAATGGATTGAAGGTTATGTACTTGAACTTTCTGAAGAGAAATACTCTTATTCAATTATTAAAAATGGTGTGAAAAGCATAGTTTTCATATTTCTACACATAAAATAAGTGACATAATTAATAAAAAAGGAAAGAAATGTAAAAGTTTACATTTGACTGTGAAAATTAACTTGGGTTAATGGTTGTTTTAACACCTGTTTTCAAAAAAGACATTCCATCACTTTACCCAAACAATCTTCATTGTGTTAAGTTCTATCAGGATAAGGCTACAAGCCATACCTCTAAATCTATTGCTATATATTTTTAGAGAATATGATAAATGTAATCGGATTTGAGGCTATTCCATTTAAATGCTTCCCACCCAAGTTTCCTAACGTGTCTGCTATGGATTACTGTGCATTTGGACTTTTAAAATAAGCTCTTTATAAGTGGCATCCTAAAACACTGGATGGACTCTGGTTGATTGTGGTCAAGGAGTGGAACAAAATCAACCTTGATATTTTAAGAAAAGCTCTTTTATCATGGAAATCAAGATGTAATATGATAGTTCAACAACAAGGCTATCAGATCAAAATATTAGAAAATAAAATTATTTTCTTTGTTTATATATTTCTTTTTCCAAAATTGTCACAAAAATGTGTGAACACCCTCTTTATATTAAACACATTTACTTTCCAAAAGGTAGAACTGAATGAAACTCATTTAATTTTTAAAAATTGTTTATGGATAAACTAGCATCTAGTTGCTTGCTTTTAAAATGTTACATCTTTTAATCACCTGATGATTTTTTCTGTTTTTTTTAAAGAAATACTCCTGTACTAATGTTGAAATGCTTTGACTATTTTCATTAACAAATATCAAAGGAAAACACAAAAGTAGATCCGTTTGTTAGTAAATGCAGGTTGTAGTAAAATCAGTTCTATTTAGACATAAGAGCAAAGTCTCGTGTAGTACAGAAGGTCTTTCGCACTTTATGGAAATGATTTTGATATTTAAGTTTTATGTATAAATACCGTATTTTTTATGGCAATTTGCTTTTATCTGATAGCCATGGTTCTTGACAATGGCTCTAGCTCAAATTTTTCATGAAAGTAAACTTTTTCTTAGTACTGTCATGTCAATTTTACCCCATTCCTCTTGGACCGTTTTCAAAAGTCCGTTCAGTGTTCTTGGATGCCGTTTTCCTAAGGCTTGTTTTAATAAACCGAAAGCTCAAAAGTCCATTGGAGAAGCGTCAAGTGATTTTACAGGTATTTCATTAAATGGGATACATTTTATTCCTGTTTCTGATTCTTTCTTTGCTAAATAAGCGGCTGTTGATTTAGATGTGTGACTAGAGGCTTTGTCCACATGAAGCTTAACTGTATCAATGTCCTTTCCATATGAGGCTAGAATTTCTTCTTCAAAAATTGGCTCTAAAATATTCTTCTGACAGTAGAGTGAATTAATTTTTGCTCTACTTGAGACTTTTTTTTAATTTTAATTTGCCGTTGTAACAAAATCATGCAGCTATCATGAATTCCTTTGAGAACTTTTCTGTACACTGACGAAGCCATTTCGTATGAACATTTCCATCAGTAAAGCAATAGAAAATTGATCTTTTTTATTACAGTCACTTAAATACACTCATGCCTCATCGAGTGTTACCACGAATTTCCATTTTTCAGTAGCTAGGTGTTTTTCATATAATTTTCTACAATTTGCTTTTCTTTCAGCAATATACTTTGGCAAAAGCAGATGAACTTTAGGTTTAAACATCTTTTTTAACTTCAAATCTTTATGAATGATTTTACTTACAGTGCCAGAAGACATTCCTAGTTTCAATGCAATGGATCTTTGAGTCGGCGGATTTTCTTTTAGGATCAGAGACTTCCCTTTCTTGATATTTACCTGTGTTTGAACAGTCATAGGATAAGGTTTTGCATTCATATTTTCATCTTTACTTTCAGTTAGACGTTTTTCCCCTTTCAAACTTAATATATTATAAATACCTTTTTTGGAAATGCTATAACCATGATTTTTACACCGCTTTATAATTTGTTGATACAAATGTTTCTCCTCAGAAAGTACAGTTATGTAACCGAGCCATCTGTCAATTTTAGGAGCCATTTTCAAAATAAATCTTTTATTTTACATTCCAATCAAAACAAAACAGTAGCAGACAATTATTCTGAAATTGCCATATTTTTATCTCAAAATGCAAATGACAAAAATAAATTACAAATTCGTTTCCATAAAGTGCGAATGACCTGTATATAATTACCTTTTATTTTTAGTCTTACTGTTGCTAAATTGACATTCATTTTAGAAATGAATATCTGAATGCTTTCACTGTCATTTTGAAAAATAATAATGTGATTTTATTAAATATGTTTGATGACATTTGTATATTTCATATTTTCTCCTTTTCAGATTAAGTAGTTTTCATAAAGAAATATACTCTGTTATTGTATTAAATGTTAATCTCATAATCTGAAGACCTAGTTATATTATTACAGTAAACACCTGTTGATTTAGAAAAGACATATAAGATCTATGCTTAATGATACGAACTTTTAAGGTTTTGCTAAACTGTTCTGTTAAACATTTGAAAAATTTATGTTATTGAACATGAACAACAAAATATACTGTATTATTGCTTATATTATTGAATTCTTAATTATCTACTTTCTCTGGTGGCCAAGAGTTGGTTGAAAAAGCATACTTAAAGTCCACTCTGTCCTGAAGACAAGATTTTCTCTCTCCTCCTCTTCTGTGGTTAGGCTTTTGTACTGTTCTTAACAGAGAGAAATATCAGAGAGATAAGATACAGTAATTTGCATTTCTGACTCCATCATAATCTTTGTTTAGATGTAAATAAATAATTTAGTTTAATGTTAAAAAAATAATACGGTAAAGGGAATTTTTTCTACATTTTGGTTTGTCATTTCTTATTGTATTTTGGTAGAATTGTTATCAATAGTTGGAACTGTTATTTTGAGATTAAAAAATTATAATAAGGAAATAAATTGGTTCTAAAATATTCTTCTGACAGTATAGTGAATTAATTTTTGCTCTACTTGAGACTTTTTTAAATTTTAATTTGCTGTTGTAAAAAAATCGTGCAGCTATCATGAATTCCTTTGGGAACTTTTCTGTACACTGATAAAGCCATTTCATAAGAACATTTCCGTCAGTAAAGCAATAGAAAATTGATCTTTTTTTATTACAGTCTTTTTTATTTCTTAGGATACATCCAGTTTTTGGTGGAGTCAATTGTTTAAATCCTCTTGACAGTAGACAGTATCTGTTTTGTTTAACACCTAAACCTGAAAGTCAGGTTAATGTAAAGTTATTTAAAGGCATTACAAGCATTGGAAAATTGGACATTGTCTGGCGTACTAGTATGGGTGAAAGAGGACGTCTCCAAACATCACAGCTGGAAAGAATGGTATTTTACTTTAAAATCATACCTTTGTTGTTATCCAATTTTATTGTTCTACTTTTTAAAAAAGTTTTTTAATTATTCATATGATTGTTACTATTTTCACTAGATGATTTTTAAAAATCTGTATATATATATATATATATATATATATTTATTTATTTATTTATTTTTTCCATCTTAGGCACCTGGTTATGGAGAAATTCGAATGTCAGTTGAAGAAATTCCTAGTATAGTTACTTTAGAAAAGCCATTCCCTGTAACTTTAAGAGTTACTAATGCATGGTATGTCTTTTAGCTTTAATATATAAGTTGGATGTTGGAAAGTTTAGATATTAGAAATAATATATCAACTAATAAGAATTCTCTCAAATAGATTTTATTTGAAGAACAAACTGATTTGATTAATTGTGAGTTGTACATATTCAATATTTTGAATATATTATATTTTTAAATGTTTTATTTGCTGTTATATTTTTTAAAAAATCCTATTTTAATGTAATATTTTCTTGTATTATTAGTTTATTCTAACTTTTCATATTCATTTACAAAATGCACCTTTGAAATGATTTTTTGTTGTTTATAAATCTAATTATAGGATATAAATGCAAGGTATATTCTAAAAATAACAATAAAGAGTATATAAGGCCATTTTTGGATTATCCATTTTTTATCAGTTAGTTTCGATAGATAATCAGTGTATATTTTACATGCACTTAAAATAGGGATTTTTTCCCTAGGAATCAGCATTATGTAGTGGATTTCATTAAATAAAAAAGCTATAAGTAAAATTCATAATAAAAATGTAATATTTATTATATTTTAAAATTTTAAATAATTGTTCCATTAAATAATAATTTTGTTTAATAAAATTATCTAAAATTGTAAATTTTAAATAATTTCATTAAATGAAAAATAAATAAGTAGACTTCATTAAATTAATGTTTTTCATTTACTTTCAGCGAAAGAGCTTTAGATTTGGTTCTTACATTGCATAATACTTTTTCAAATGGCATCTTGTGGCAAGGTGTATCTGGGCAGAAACTCAATAAATTAGAAAAGAATTCTTTTGTTACTATACCTCTAGAGGCCATTCCTGTTAGACCTGGACTTCAGGTATTTCATATTTATTTATTTTCGTCTTTTTTATATTTATTTTGTGGTCATATTAGTTATATAATGTTATAAAATATTTGTATTTCTTAAAAAAATATAAAGTAATTTTTATCATTTTATTTACATTATTTTATAATATTTTAAAATAATTTTTGTGTGCCTTTTAATTTTGGGAGTTTTTATCTGCCTTCTCATTTCTTTGCCAAAAGAAAAGAATTTAATTCTATTAGTATAATGTATGAGAAATTACTAATTTGTTTAACATTAAAAATTAGGAATATTTATTTATGTTGTTGTTTCTTGACTTCCAAATGAGTGGAATAGTTTAGATGAAAATATTTAAATTTGAATTATATGACATTTAAGGAAATTAATTTGTAGGGAAATGCCTAACCTTATAATTTTCAAAAATAAAATTTTTTTAAACTATTTAAAAAGAATTGTTTTATAATAATTGATTTCATCATTTTACATTGAAAGAAAATAGCATGTTCTCTATAGATAAAATTTTTTAGAACTTGTAGTGTATTTTTTTCTGAGTCATTTTCTATGTTTCTACTTTTAGTTTTTATTCCAATGCAAATATATCTTTTTTTCATTTATAGATGATATCAGGGATAAAAGTTAAGGAATTGTTCCTGAAAAGAATGTATGATTTTGATGAAGTTGCACAAGTATTTGTTTCTTCTGAAAAAACATAAAATTGTTGATCTTTGAAATTTCTTTGAACATTGAACAAAAGATAAAGTATTAAAATTACTAAAGACTCGTGAAGTATTTGGAAGTGAATTTATATTATGGAATTCATTTATACATATTTACTTACATATGTAAATTTTATAACTGCTTTTATATGTATGTAAATACTTTAATTTTGGTGTATTAAGATTTTCTAATTTCACAAAAGACATTGATACTATTTCTTTTGAATTATTAGTTAAAATACTGAATATAAATTTTATGTTAAAATTAATTGTAGCTTCTTTATAATAATAAACCTGTTGAGCAGTAAATTTTTTTTAAATTTTGATTCTGACATATTCTTTTCTTTGTATTATACCTTACTTCAGTTTTTTTTTCACATTTTTCTCTTTTGTACCCTCAAAACAACTTCTTCAAAGAAGTTTGTCTCAGGGGATTTATTCATTTCATAGCCATAAATCACTTTGAAATATCTTGGAGTTGATTGAAAACTGCATATGCTCTTAAATAAGCATAAATAAGTTTTCCTGTATGTGGAGTGTACAACTTTCTCCAAGTTTTTTTCTCTTGTCTACTGAAGAGTCTTATATTTGGAATACAAAAGAGAGCAGAGCAAGCCAAGTAATATTATCTTCTTATTTAGAGTTATAGATTGCAAATATGAAACCATTTTAACCCATCTTATTGCTTAAAATTTCGTACTATTTCAAAAGAGGTTTAAAAGAATGAAAGGTATATTATTCAAATTGATTTGTTGAAATTGCCAGTAAGGATCCCTTTTCTTTGTTTCTATTTCCATGAGATTTTATAAAATTAAAATCTCATTTAAAACTTAATAAAAGTGTATATCTTAGTTAGATCAAGGGTAGACTACATAAAAATTTCCATGTCAATAATTACAAAGTTTTACTATTTGTATAATTTTTTTTAACTGAAAGGGAACTTTGCTACTAATTATATATCAGTAGATGTATTTAAATTTTTGTTGAATATTTTATTGTGTTTTTGTAAAAACTAGCTGCATCATTGCAAGAAAAAAAATGTACATATGTACATAAATTTTCATTGGTAAATATGTGAAATTTATATTTTCAGTTGCATATTTATCATGTAAAATTGAAACAAGAGTTAAAAAATTTAGAATTGATAATTTTACTTGCATATTCAGGATATATATTTATTGGAATATGAAACATAGGTATGATAAATTTTGTTTCATATTAGAAAAGATTTGTTTTAATATTCTATTTAATTGCATATGCCTTCAGAAATAGAAAATAAAAGTTCAAGGGAACAATAGAATTTTAAGAGAGCAATGCTAGAAAATTCAAAGGATGTTAATATTACCTTGATTAAGGGGAGATTTCACTGGTCATGATTTTTACACTGAATTTCAATATTTAGATGAACCGTTCTTGTAAATTTCCATTATCATATTTATTGAAAAGAAAGAAACCTGATTCCATGATTTATATATTGCCTTTGTAAACTGTAGTAACTTGTAAATATTTTAATAAATTATTTTGATTTATTGAAGTCTTTCCTTACTTCTGTTTTATTTCTCCTGGACAGCACACTAAGCTAGTATTTAAAATTATGTATATATTAACATATGGCTGTTCCATTTGTAACTCCCATTCTGTAGGATGGCTAATGAATGTTTGATTTTTTTTAAAAATTTAAAATATTTATTCTGCATATTCCATACAACTAAAATGTTTAGCTAAAGCATCTCACTTTCTCATATTTATCCAATTTTCATTTAGATTTAGGGGTAAAGTATCAACACTTTCCCCAGATAAAACGTTTTAAACTTGGAGTCTTGAATATTTCTTATGCTCCTAGAGGGCAACCGGATTATGTAACTTAGCCAGATGTAACTCGATCAGTCGGGTACGTTACCTGAGTTGCAGATAGCAGTAGCCTTGCATCTGTGTGTGTGTCTAATGGGCGTTCATGCCTGTGTGTTTTGTAACCTGTAGTTACATTAATAAATTTTTAGCTGTTTGACATCGTATTTATATTTCTTCCGTCGTACCCATTACTTTTGAAGCATCATCAAAATACAACACTCAGTGACCCTTATGACAACTCTTATTTCAAACTGATAATGAAATAATCAGTGAGATGTCAAACTAATTGAGAGATTCCCTGTGCTATTAGTCCACAATATCTAATACCAGTAGGGGCTGAGCACGTGTTCTACCACCACAAACTGTCTAGATGAATTTAAAATACAGATTGGCAAATCAAGTATTCCAATAAAATGCAAATCAGCTTTCAATCAGTCGTGTCCCGCCAGGAGCCTAAAAAACAGCAACTACTGCACTGCGAGGTATGTCAGGGTCAAGAGATGTGTTTTCAGCCAGGGCAGCCCATTTTTTTTTACTGTAGACGATAATAATATTTTTAGTCCTTTTTGAGTTATAATTTTAAAGAGTCACGACGCGTGAAAGTCATTGGCTTTATTACTGTTCGAAGAACTTACGCTCCAGTTTTTGCCAAAAGTCCACCCTTTCATCGTCATCTATACCGCAGCGAGCAGGCGCCAGCTGGTTGAAAATTCAGCCATTGAGTTTTTTAAATATGGTTCTGCAGTTCATAACGCGGGCACTGTTGATTCGTTGGTTACGATCAAGCGCCCGTAAAGCCTAACTGGAGTCAAACAAGATAACTGCTTTATTGATGGAAAATTCGTGCACCGAAAATTGTTGCAGGTTTTTTTTGCAGCAGTATTCCAAATGATCATCGGCAAAAAGGGCGGAGTCTGAATTCGGAGATAAAGAATTGGGAAGGTCGTTTATATATATATATATATATATATATATATATATATATATATATATATATATAGGAATCATAACAGATCCTCCTGGAATTTTTGCAAGGCTCTCAATCTCCAAACTCGGACATATGCAGATTTAGAATCCACATATGCTGCTAATGCAAATCTTCGATGATCCAGGGTATCTTTTATACATTGACTGAAAAGAGCCACCTGCAGGACCATTCATTGGTGCTATTTGAAGCTCGCCTGAACAGGTGTTATTAAATTATTGTTTTCCAGTTGCCAGTCCAGTCGGGAAACAATCATTCTCGCCATGATTTTTGATAAAACACTTGTCAAGGCTACAGGGAGGTAGCTGTCCAAAGAATTAACTGGTTTGTCTTTTTTTAAAATGGGAACAATAACGGCTTTCTTCCATGCGGTAGGCCAGCTTAAATTATTTAGGTCCTGTAGGATCCCAAGGGCATGTGGTCTTAGTCTTTTCAGATATTCTGTATTATTGTCTGGTTCTGGACTCCTACTACTATCCTATTGGATTTGTTATCAGATTAAGTAAATATATCCTTGTTTCAGTGTAAAGCAAGAGTGAGTTTAAACAGTCAAGAACTTTTTGGGTTGTTTTCAGGAGCCCTGTGGCCCACATTTACTTCACAAATCGGGTGGCTCATTTTTAAATTCCAATCGACTTCTGATTCTACGGGCTCCGATACAGAAGGCCAGTGCCCAAGTCGGATCAGCCGCTGACTAGCGTAGAAGATTCATATCTTGGCCTGCAAACAATTTGCAAATGAACAATGCATTCGAAAGGTAATTTGTATAACTTAGTAAAAAGAATAAACCGTTGGTTGGTCGTTTGTTTAGTAGTACAATAATATTTAGTTACAAAAGCAAACGTGAAAACTTTTTTATCCTTTCTTTTTAAGACTTCATTTCAAATTCAGATGCGAAAAGGAATACTGATCTTTTATGTGTTAACTTCTGTTAACACATAAATTTACACATGAAGGCTTGAGACGGAAATTAAAAGAAGAAAAAAATGTTCGATTTTCATTTTATGCTGGTAGCAGTCTCCTATGATCTGTGTGAACTATTAGTCGTCAATTGCAGTTAAATGTTTGGTTATTCAAACGTGGGGAATTAAAGTAAACGCTGGCAAATGTGCCGCAGTGTATTTCACGGGTAGTTCTATCCCCCCAGATAATAACTTCTTTCTTAATCAAAAGCGGATTCCCTGGGCTGACTCTTACAAGTACCTAGGTGTTATCCTACACTCGAAACTAACCTGGCGTCTACAGATGAACTTGGTTCGGAAATCTAAGGCTGCACAGAGTTCCCTTAGCTATCTATTGACTTGGAGAAGTCACCTGTGAATAAAAATCAAGTTGTTTCTTTACAATGCCTTCGTTAGACCGATTATGACTTATGGGTCTATTGTTTGGGGCACCGCTGCAATCATTCACCTCAAGAAATTACAAGTAATTCAAAACAGAATCCTACGCGATTGCGTCTCTGCGGAGAGGTACGTGAGTAACGCTACCTTCATATTGACCTCAAGATTAGGTCCTTGCTACCCGAAATTAAGAAACTTGCTTGGAAGTTTCATAGAGGTATTAATTCTATTGAGAACCCTATACTTCATTCGTTACCGACATGCGACTCGAGTATCCTGTCGTCGGCAAAGTGACCCATGTTCCTACTTTACCGGCCGGATAATACTCTCCCCCCCCCCCTTCCAAAAAGAGGAGGAGATGACTGTTGTTGGGGTTCTTGGTTCTCACGGATTTCGCTCCTTCTTCTTTACTGGCAACTTTAATCGTCCAACTTTAATCCCCCTTTCGGTTTGTGAAGTTTTTCTCTTCTTTCCTTTTATCTTTTCCGGTGGTTACTTGGCTATCCCACTTCCTCACATTTGATGAGAATTTGGCCGCTTTGTTTTCAGCCGTATGGTTGGAAACGAGGTTTTTGTTTCCTGCTATTACTAGGACGTCTTTCTCTTCCCATTGCCGGGTCACTTCTGCGCTCCCCCCCCCCCAAATTATCCTTTGTTATCTGGCTCGCTCGGACGCTGTCCTGCGTGCCTGGCTGAAGGAGCTGTCATTGTCAAAGTCCCTCGCCTTCTGCGAGCATTGATCTCCCCCCCCCCCCCCGGATGAAAGCCTGCTGCAGTCATTTTCATCTCGTTGTTGTTTTGCGGAGGAGTTAGGGCCTGTTCACATAGGAGTCCGTTGCGTAGCGTTACGGGAAAGATGACGTTGAGACGAAAATAAACCAATCATAGGCGTTAAAAATTTCATTGCTAATCGTTTGGAGGTTTGTCAATGGTTAAATATATTTCAATACTTTAACGCTCCGCAACGGACTCCTATGTGAACAGGCCCTTAATCTGGCGTGCGTGCTCTTCAACATGGAAAGCAAAGTGACCATTAGAAGAATCATACTTCGATCATAGCATCGTACAGTCGGAGGTAACGCGAAGGTCTTCGATCCCCTCCCCCTTCCGCGATAGATACTCTGTCAACTACATAGCTTTGACTTTGACGTTTAGTTATTTTACTGTGATTATATACTTGCTACTTTTAACAGTGGAACATGAGTGACTTAATCACATGTGTAATCACTTGCTTCTTCATACACGCGATTGACACCAAAATCTAATAATAAAACTGTGACGTTGGAAATGTGTTGAAATAAATTTGTTGTTTGAATCTTAATGATTCCATATAATGTACTGTTGTAGACACTTATATTTGTCTTAAAATTTGTTTATATCCCCAACGAATTATTTTTTGACTGTTATTTCTCCGTCTGAAGTTGATTTTATCAAAAAGTTTAATGTTGCTCAGAAACGAATTTAATAGAGAAAATCAAATAGTCTTTGAATGGTAAATATGATTAATTTATGAAATCTTTTATTTAAGAGAAGTTTAGACATTGCTGACATAGGCAATAGAATAATATTTTTTATTATTTTTAATAGAATATTTTTTATTATTTTTTATTTCGGTGTTCATTATTGTGGCCATTATTAGTGTGCCATTTGCTATGAATAATTTAAGTGATTATCAAAAGCATGTAATCTCTTCAAGAATGCTGTAATGATCAAATCTTTTTAGTGATTTGGTCTTTATTTGCATGTAAATCTTAATTCTTGTAAAGGATGTAAATGACTCATGTTGAGGAAGTACACTCATTATTTATGGCTCATCTTTTTTACCTTGTTTGCTTTAGCAACTTTTTGACTTTATGCCAAATTTTGCGTCCTCACATTCATGCAGGATAGATCCTATAACCTATGGTTTTCCTAAAGAATTTTCTGTTTCTAATAAACTCTTCAGTATTTTATGAAAAGAGCATGAAAAAAAAAATCATTATAAAAATACCAGTTATTCTGTTCCGTGGCTCTGCAACTATTTTTTAATTTTGACATTTCCTTAATAAAAATGTTTTGTGGAGAGTTTCTTAGGTCTATTAATACCATATATCAATAATATCTACAATTTTATTAAACATTTCAAAACATAAAATTATATTTTAAAATTTTCCATCAATTTCCATTGCCTCTTCTCCTTTTTTATGCAGAACAAGTTTTCTTGATTTTGTGGTAGAAAAATTACAAAAATGTATTATTGAAAAGCATGTAAACCATAATCTTAATTTGTGTTTAGCATTCATTCATGTATATTTTTAAATTTTTTGCATTTAATTTTTATATATGTAATATGTTTATGTAGCTGTTCATAATATTATATCCTTTATTATATATTAACAACACTAATATATTTTAAACTCTTTACTTTATGAATTATATTGATCTTGTTAGTTTAAAATCCTAGAAGATTAAACTACAGTACATATAGATTATGATTCTGTGAAAAATATCTGTTTTATTGAAATGCAATGATAAATTTCTTGTAAGTGTCTCAGTTGTTCAGTTACATTGTAATTTACTTTTAGGGACGTATTGGAATTCACTTTTTGAAGGATTATTGTTACTTTAACTGCTGGCTATTGTCAAAGTGTAGATGGCAATCTCAATTTGAACATGCACTCTCAAATCAAGGAACCTGATACTTACACTCTGTTTGTTGGTGAAGGGGATTTCTCTTACTCTGCTAATTATATTTTGAAGACTGGAGGCTACAAAGAGAGAGTATTTGCATCTTGTCTGAATTCTGGTTCTCTTACAGAAAGACAGCAAAATAATATTAAAATTATAGAAGAGAATGGTAATTCCTGTTCCTTTCATAAGTAGAAATTTAATTTAAACTCAGTGTAAAAGAGTATGTCCTCTTGATATCTCATTGTATAATATATATGCTATATTAATGTATAATAGCAATAAACAATTAGAGACAAATTTAGTTATCTGAGAAGTTATATATTGTTATATATATACAGTAGATTCTTGATTGATTGTTCTCTGAATAATCATTTTCCCGTATGTGTCATTTGTTTCATCGAGTTCTGATGATAACTTTATATTTTTCTGCATTTATCGTTTAATGCAATAGGTCCCTTTAAAAAGATAGATGAAGGTTTCACTGTATATATATATATATATATATATATATATATATACAGTGGAACCTTGATTGATTGTTCCCTGAATAATAATTTTCCCGTATGTGTTATTTGCTTCATCCAGTTCCAATCATAATATTTCTTTGTTATGTTCCTGTATCTATAGTTTCCTGCATTTATCGTTCAGTGCAATAGGTCCTTTTAAAAAAGATCAATGAGGTTCCTCTGTATTAAAAAAAAAAATAAAAAAATAATGCAGGAATTTTTTAAAATAACAAAATGGATTTTATTTTTCACAACCTTATGAATTGTTAAGATATAAGTATGCTGTCTATACTGTATCTCTTTATATGTCACAGCTTTGATTCAAAGTGCCAGAGATAATGCTTATTAGCTTAACCATAGAATATTATTCAGACTGTTTAGTAGGTGATGCTGTTGAATGCATTGTGCTGGGTTGTAGGTATAATCAATGGTTATTTGACCAGGCATTATGTCCTGCCAGTTCATTTGGTGGATTTCTAGATACTTTTTTTGAGACAATCTTTATTATGGTATCATGTATGTAACCATGCTATTTCTATATGCATCTACTTTTATGCATATACTTTTAAATTTGGCAGTTTGTACAATACCATACGGTTGAGTAAAAATTGGTCACCTTGCATTCTCTTAATCCAAACTTGTCCAGTGGACTGGCAGATGATGTAGTAAAATTTGTTACTCTGTATCCCAGTTCTCTGTTGATCCATTAATAAGGTTTTTTCTATTCTAATTGATGCTTGCCATATATTTTGTTGATATTTGGCTTGTTGGCCACTGCTTAGAAGTCCATTGTTATAAGCTCTCTATAGCCATTAATTCATTTTGGAATTGGTGACGATTAATTATGGTTTCTATATATTAATAAGCCACCCACAGGGTATAGTGATTAGTGTTGCAAGCTTCCACACAGTGGGCTTGAATTCAAATCCTGAATAATGCTTGGTCATTACCGTGTTGTCCCCTCATAGCGAGCAATGCTGGCTTACATAAATGGTGCTCCCATAATGAAGTAGCCAGCAAGACTTTGTGGTGAATAACAAAAGGTGAATGTCTCATGACAAGGGCCTCCACATTAGAAATATATATATATATATACATATATGTATGATATTTTAATATAAAGTATTTGAAAACTGTAAGTGATTTTGCTTGTATTGAAATTAATAGCTTTAACCCTTACGTCGGCTCATTAGTCTAGAAGACCGCTGTTGCACCTGTTCTGAAGGGTGGGATGGTGGTGGGGTAGATCAGACTGCTGGGGTTCTTCAGTTGGGTCCTGACCTTCAAGTATAATACATTGGAGATTTTCGCCCGCTCGTAGCTTGTCGGTAAATTTAATCATTGTAAAACGTAGTCAGTCTTTTGGACCAATGAGCTTTGAACTGATTTTAATTTTTGCCAGTCTGTATGACTGATAAGCCTTGAACCGTACTAATTGTCTATCAGTCTGCATGCATTCTATTTCCAAGATCTTTGTTTTATTGTTGTAGCTAGCATGGCTGGAAGAATTCCTGCTGTTTCACAACCAACCAGACATTTTGTCTCTCTCACACTATCACAGATTGAGGAGTAGGATTCTAAAATAGTTTCAGATGACGCCTACATTCCAAACAATTGTACTATTCTTCCTCAAATCTCCGATAATGAGAAAAATAGTGATGATGAAGTTCTTTTACAACATTATGAGCAGATTGTCAGTATTTCTGAACAGCAGCAACAAATCACAACACTTAGCTTTGAACAGCTTTCATCGACCAGTCATGGTAACGTTGATATTATTTCAGACAAAGAGAGTGGCGGAGGGGATGTTGAAGGAGGGGACGGAAATGATGGGGTCACAAAAAACGAAAATTTGCCATAACAAGTGATGATAGTTCTGATGATTCAAGGTTGAGGACAGATAAAAATCTTGTAAAAGTACTCAATATCGAGGGAAAAAAATTGTTTTACTTGGAGTTCCAAGCCCTTGCATCCTATAGCACAGTTAGCACCTTGTAATGTAAAAAAAGTGAGAGTAAACAAGTTGGGGGTCTAGCGCAGACTTTGAGGTACGAGCATTTTCCAGAACAAGTTTAGCATTTGCTATTTACTGACAAGTTGATGAAAAAGTCGTCAATCATACCAATAGCAAAATAACAAAAATACGCTCACACATCGAAAATCCTTCAGATCATCATTATAAGGATATTACATTAGAAGTAAAAAATGCACTCATTAGAATTATGATTCTTTGTGCAATTTTTAAATCATCTCAAGAATCAATGACCTCATTATTCTCTTTACAAAATTTTCTATTTCTAAAGTTTTGATACTAATGTTATTTTTCAAATTGTATGATATATACAGACTAAATTTTTTTTTGAATAATCTATTTTTTATTTACCCTTTTCAAAAATGAGAGGTGGCAGTAGTTTTTCATTAGTGACTTATAACTGCGAAAAACTTATAAAAATAGGAAAATATCCTAATTTTATAGCATGGTGGTCTGTGAGACCAATGAGCTGGGGAACAGTATAAAGACAGATGAGCTGACGTAAAGGTTAAATAATTTTTTGTGTGTAACTAATATGATAGAATGTATTTTTTAATCTCTATGATTCAGGATCAATTCAAATGAAGGCTGTTGCTTGCATTCCAGACATTATATAAACAAACACATACACACACACACATATATATATATATATATATATATATATATATATATATATATATTGTCAGTTTTCTGTAAAAAGGGCGAATATCTATGTAAATTTATATACATATTCGCCCTTTTTACAGAACACTGATGGTATATATATATATATATAAGGTGCATCTTAAAAGGACAGAAACTTTCCAATTTTCAAAATGAAACTAAAGTCAGTTTTGGCAAGAAACAAAATTTGCAGGTAAAGAGATGTCACTCGAGAACAATACTTTTAGAATCCTTCATGTCATTGATAGTCTGAAATTTACTTAAAAAATATTAAGTGTTCAAATCTTAGCGTTTCTTAAGTTTAAAGACAAATACTTATGCTGATCTTTATGTGAAATTGGCTTAGCAAACTAACATTTTTTGTCACATGCCATTGTGTTATAGCTCAGTATATAGTTTACTAAAGACACGGAATTGCTAGCCTTCACTTAGTTGTAGATATGCTATGCAACTGACATTTTTCTGGTGAGGAGGTGACCAAAATTAATGACTTAAAGCTAATGTATTGCAGGTTCGAAAATTTGTGGAAAAATAGGAAGGAGTAGCACATTGATTTATAAAATGTTATTGAAAAATGATAATGCCTCTTAAAAATGGTCTGAAAGGGCAAGGCAAACTAACAGTTGATTGCTGTATTCCTTGTCTCTCTATCATCATGCTAATTTTTCATAATTGGATAACCTTTGAAAACTTTCACAAAGTTAGTGATCTCACATTGTGTATGCAAATGAACAACAATTCTCATGTGTGATAGAACTGAAGGAGAAGATTGAATAAAACTAATTTTGAATTAAGCTATATCATATGCAGACTATGGTAAACTGCAAACCTAATAGAATTTTTAGTTATTCTGAGTAATGGTTCAGTTTTATAAATATGAAGTTGGATGTTCTCAATGCTTTTGAGACAGCTTTTTGCCATATTTTATTTGTAAATTAAATTGAAATGGTTACATTCACGTCAGAAACATTGTTCAGATTCATCTTGGATTACTTAATAACGATATGTGGATACCATGTTCAGTGTTGTTTTATTTAATATTTAATGTGGGATAAATTGATGTCTCTCTTCTTTTGATATATGTATATGTACAGGGTGCAGCAGACAGAACGTTCTGATTTAGAACGTCAATAACAAAAATACAAAGCAAGATAGAGAAAGAAATCTTCTATACCTGAGGAAAATAAAAAAATTAATTTATTAATTATTATTTTATTATTTATTTATACTCTCAGAACGTTCTTTCTGTCACACCCTGTATATGTTTTCAGTTTTGTATTAATATTTTTAATTTATTACTATAAATGCATGGGATGATAATGGATGTTAACTCTAAATATGTAGTGCAATTATGAAGTTTAGAAATAATTTTATAACCTGGAAAATTATTTGTAACCTTTAATTTTGTAACCCTTTGCTTTCAATAAAATGACCCCATTGAATGTTCAGCATTTGCTACTCTGAAAATGACTACCATTTACTATTGAGTTACAGTCAGTGAGCATATTCATAAAACCAGGTCATTTTAGATGAAATCTACTTATTTTAAGATATGAATAGGTATAAATTTTCTACTTTATGTAGTATCAGTTTTTTTATGTATATTTATTTCATATTACTTTTTTTATCAAATGTATGAAAGGTAAAAATGAGGGGATATTAATTTAGCTCAAGTATGTATTGACTATGAGATTAAAAACATGGGAATGAAAGCCAGTTATCTGGAAGTCTGTGATTATCTGCATTTACTTTTGTTGTTTAGATAGAATTTCATTTCTGCAGCTTGTCCCATTATTACTTGCAGAGCTGTATTCGTATTATTTTGTTCTTTTGTCTGCATTGCATATTATTTTTTTGTATAAAATAAAATACAAAATGTTTATAAAAGTAATATAATCTAGAGTATATTGGAAATTTTGCATTTGTCTTAAAATTTTTTCCTTGCAAAATCATATACATTTTTTTAAAAATTTTTAACTCAAGCATGGTTTTTTTCTTCTTTAGGAGGACTGGTGTTTACAGATGTGGATGCAACTCATCTTGAATCTCATCCTAAAATAAATAAGTTTCGCTTTTCAAAAATAATTTTTAACTTTCCTCATGTACCAGGGAAGATGAATATTCGAAAAAACCGTCAGCTTGTTCAGCAGTTTTTTTTCAGGTTTAGTGTTTTAATACTTTATGCTATATAGTGATTTTTATTTTTCTTTGGTTTAAAAATTATTGAAATGAACATTTTTCCTCTATACCTTAATGTGATGAAAGTTTTTCTACTAAGTAAAATAATATAAATTAGAATAACATTTTACTTTTGGAGTTCAAAAGCTATGTATTAGAAGGTCTCCCCATTATGGTAAAGATATTTTTGTCCATCGAAATATTCCATTTTGTACAGCTATTTGAATTTGACGTGATTTTAACTGATAATGCAATACTAGGACTTTAACATTATTAATTTATTTTGGCACTATAATTCCACAAACATTTCATGTGTCTCTAAACAAAAAATGAGTCAGTCTTAAGTCATTTCCTGTGATTTTCAGCTATAACTTTAATTTATAGTTGTACTCAGTTGCATAATAATGGCTTCCAGTTATACTTTTTTTTTGTCAATTCATTGTTAAGGAAATACTTCCAGAATGCTCTATGCTTCTTAAAAAAAAAATCTTTGCTTTTTCTAAACTGGGACTTTGCCTAATTGTTCTGAATGATTGGGTGAGAAGAGTACAATTTTGCCGGGTTTAACTATTCATTTGGTCATTCTCTTCCCTTCATTTTTTAAAGGATTGTCCAATGCCAAATTGTAACTGTTTTGAATATCATAACTTTCAGAAACAATCCTTTGTTTAAGGATTATGTCAACTCTGTTGACAAATAGTTATTAACATTAAACAATTTTTCAGTGGTAGGTAAATTAGGCTTGTTTTCATGAGTTAGTTGCAATTTCAGCTTTTATGTATTTTTCCTCGGATATAGGAAATTGCTGCAATGTGCAGCTTATTATGCAACCATTTACATAACTCCACTTCTTTTCCTTTTTTCTGTAGTTATTGTTTTAATAAATGGGGCTTGTGGCGACCCTGTGGTAAAGCGCGCTGGTTTTCGGTGCTGAGAGTGCTCAGATCGAATCCTGGCGTTGCGCCGCTAAAAAGGCCTCTGTTTGTGTCATCCCTTTATAGGGGGTAATGCTGTCCGCCTATATGGTGCCCCCATAATAAAATGGGCAGTAAAATTGCGGCATAGTATAGGCCAATGTTTGATTACAAGTGCCTCCGCATTGGTAAAAAAAAAAAGTTTTAATAAATAATTTTATAATTTTTTTGTGTATCCAATTTTCTTTCTTTCTATACATAGTGTTTTTAACATTTTTTTTTGTCTTGTTGCTCACTTAAACATATAGTTAAATTTCAAAAGCACACTTCAATTATGATTTTAAAAAATAGAGCATACTTTTTTGATTTATTTATAAAATAATTTAATTAATGATCTTTAAAATGTTTCTCTTGCACACCTAAGATTTTCTTACAGCACACTGGTTAAAAATCACTGTTCACTCTCTCTCTCTTTAAAATTTTTTATAAATATAACAATCTAGTCTTTCTATATCTATATAATGTCTCTTTTTTCAGAAATATTTTTAGTATATAATTTTTTGAAATTGTATACTAAATATTTTTAGCATATAATTTTTTGCTGATGAAGGATAAATTCTAGAGTTTTACTATAAAACTATGCATGTATTAGGTTATTTAAGTGCTATTCTGTATGCTCCTGTTTAATTTGAGATTGTTTTTAGTGCTGAGAAGATTTTGGAGGAAATGGGTACAATACATATAACTCTATGCCAAGGTCAGGGTGGAACAGAAATAGAGAAAGTAAAAAGAAAATGGTGTGATACATGGCAAATTGTAGGCCTTGCTGCATCTGCATCTTTGATTTTGTGTGAAGTCAAATGTTTTGATGTGAAAGAATTTACAACATATAGATGTACAGGTTTCAGGTAGCGTACTAGATTTTTACTCTGTATTATTATTTTTTCATATAAAGGAATAATCAAAAGTATTGCAGCCTTTATAGAAGACCAGATGCTTTATATGTCATTGTTTTTATCTAAATTTTCATATCTTTATTTTCATATGAATGAACTGCTCTATCTTGAACATTTATGTATGATAATCTTCACTATGAAAGTTTGAAATTTGACGTAAAATTTATTTATATGACTTTTTAAAGAATATGGTATAACCCACTAAAATAGTGATATTTAAGTATTTTTGAGATATTTAAAGACATTTAATTTATCCAGTATAATGCATCTGTTATTAAATTTTTGCATTTACCTTTTAGTGTTTTCTTTTCTAAGAATCATTGAAATTTTTACAACAATAATCAACATTATTGAAATACAATATCAATTTCGATTTCTTTGGGCTTGCTTTGGACACCAGTTTAGCTGCATAATTTTTTATTTTTTTTACTACAAAAAGTGGGAATGATTTTTTAAAATCCTGTATACTCTTTTGTAAAAAAAGATAGGTTAAAACTTGTAATTGAGTCATATTTGTTTATCCTCACATAATATTTATTAATTAATTTTTAGAAAAAAAAATGTAGTGAATTTTGAAGGCTGTATAGAGTTGATTTTATGAAACTCTATGAAAGTTATATGAGAGACATATATAGCTTTACAAATTTCTCAAGGAAATATCTTGACTAAAAATTTAAGACTTTGTATGTTTGATATGCCTTTATTATATCTGAAATACTTGTAACTCTCTCAATTTATTTTTAACTTTTTCGGTATTTAACCAAGGTTCAAGGCATGTATAGCTGATGATATTTTTACAAATGTAGATAGGTAGATAGCAGTAATGGTTCATGAATAGTTCATGGTTTATGAATAATACATTTTAATCCTGAATGTACATGTATTTTATGGTCTAGTGTAATCAGTGTTGAATGTAGTAAACTTTTCTTAGCTGTAACAGTTTTTTTTTAATGTTGAAAAAGTCATCTACTGCACTCAATATGATTTGAGTGGTGTGAAGATTTGTTATTCTATTCTTTTCATTATGTTTTCATTCAGCTAACTTTGTTTTTGTTTTTATAACAGATTGATTTGGGTGAACCTCACAGCATTTATAGAAACAGTTTACATCTTTCTTCATTTCAGTAGTATTATGATTTAGTTGTACCTATAATTAATGAACTGAGTTTGCTGCAAAATTTTTTTTTTAGTTAATGGTGATTGCATTGTGTTTGAATTTTGTGCAATTTTTTCAGCCAATAACTATAATTTAAGCTTTAAAGTGTTGGTTGATGAATGTAATCCTCTTTTTTTTCCCCATATGAAATGCCAATTAATATTGAAAACTTTTATCTAAAGTATGACTTTTTTACAAAGAATTATTACATGAAATATGTATTTATCTCAACTGTCATAAGTTTTATTGCTTATTTATGTCACCTAGTCCAATCTTCATTTTATAAGTTCTTGTAGTTTTGCCATTTTTTTAGGATGAGGCAAACTTACAGTGTGTTGATACAGTTTTACTGATGTTGCTTAGCATAATTTTATGATTAATATAAAAATAAATAATAATACAGTTTCTATGTACTTTTAATTTTGTAGAGGTCTTGAAAAACCTTTCAACACAACTGGAGCTCTAACTCACATTTTCAAACGTGGTAAATCTGTTGAAGTAAGCATAGCAAATAAAAAAAGAAGTGCAAGCATTATTGATATTTATCTTGAAGATTGTACAGCTCTTCATAGGTAAGTAACTTGTTTTTCAGTGCACTGCTAAGTGTTAAGAATTTTTAATATTATTTAATTCTTAAATCTCAAAATTTTTATTTTGAAATTTTGAATGTTAACCATTGTAAGAAAAATAATTGAGATTATTAGTCTCAATTTTATGTGCAATCTTGTGTATCCTCAAGTTCATTATTCTTTCAAACTGAATGCTTTTTATTTTGGTGACAGTAAGATATTGTTTAATAATAATATATATATATATATATATATATATATATATATATATGTGTGTGTGTGCGTATTAACTATGAGTAACTATGAAATGTTATTCTTTATCACATATTCTAGTACATTTTGCATTTGCCTTCTCTAATAAAATGTTGATAATAAATTTAAGAATAATTAAAAAAAATAATGTTATGTTGGTCCTTTATTAACATTGAGCAAACTGAAATGTTTTATATATTGTAATTCAAGCTTCTCCTCTGTGTCAAATTCTTTTTTATGCTCTGATTTTGTTTCTAGTAGATTCATTTATGTGCATATTTTAAAGATAATTTAAATAGCATACTCGATTATTTTGTATAATTATAAGATCTGTGAAAAATTCAATCAAGCTTTGCTGTGAAAAGACCGAGTTCAGGATGAACAATACATAACTTTAGTTTATTTTTCTTACCTTCTTGCCTTAACTGATTTTGAACTGCAATGAGGAATGCCTTTATGCTTTGTATTTTTTTAAATTAGAGAATGTATCCCTAAATGAAGGAATGAGCCTAAAAGAGGGCAGTTTACTTTTTCCTGAGAATTCTGCTTAGTGCTTTTTTGCCTAAACTCATGGATGATGAATCATCTAGAAAATAAACTCTTCAACCCTTTCCAATTCACTGTTACCAGTTTGGTAACACCCCAAATTTCCCTTTTCAAATGCTGAAAATAAACTGTAAATAAAATGAAAATTGGATTAAATGTTTCTTTTAACTTTCCTTATCAACACTAAGTGGGAACACCACAACTATCAATCCATAATTTTCCTCTCAGTCAAGTTTTTAAAAACCCTTATTTTTTTTTCAAAGAAATTTTGCAGGTTTTTTTTCAGATAGAAAAAAAATTCCTATGTTTTGGAACAGATGTGCCAGACGCACCTCCCTTGGCGACAAAAATTTTTTGATGCCAACTAGTCGCCAAAAATTTTTTGCTGCCAACTTGTCACCAAAACAGGTCTACGCGGACATTTTACGCTTAAAATAATGGATATACACAAAGTATCAACAGCAACCCAAATATAAAAATAAATTTAAAACAAACTTACCAATGGCAATAATAAACTTTCAAAAACATGACACAAATCCAAAACAGCTACTTTAAAACATACATGAATATATCTAAAAGCGGCTGTATTAAACTTCAAAACCTTAACAGAAATGCTTAACCGCTACTTTAAAACATACACAAAAATATCTAAAAACGGCTGTATTAAACTTGAAAACCTTAACAGAAATGCTCAACAACTTATTTAAAACATACGCAAATATATCTAAAAACGGCTGTATTAAAATTCAAAACCTAAACAGAAATGCTCAACCGCTACTTTAAAACATATGCAAAAGTATCTAAAAACGGCTGTATTAAAAATATATATCTAAAAACGGCTGCATAAATACAAAAACTAAACCTTAAAATTAATGAGAAATTTGTTAGGTGGGCGGCCCCCCGCTAAAAAAGTCAGTATAATACAACTAGTCAGTCCAACTAATAATAACTAATTTAAATAAACATAAAAAACACCTTGGTTAAATATATATTTCTTCATTAAACATATATTACAGCACAAATTCAAACAAACAATTTCTATTATATTGCCTCTATTTTAGACACTAAAATCCTCTGATATTTCTAAATTACACTAAATACTGCACAGATAATAAATAAATGAACAAAAATAAATTGAAATATACAACCAGATTATTGTATCCAAGCTGCATCCTAGCTGAAACTTAAAAGCTGAATTCAAACATAAACGAAAAATTCAAAAACCGTTGCCACAACATAATATTACTACACTAAAGAACGTTAAAAAAACCCATTCAATGACGCAAAACACAAGACACACCCGAATCTGGCAACAACAAAATCCTAAAAGTAACAAAAACACGAATTGGCAACACCAAAGAAAAATCTACATCTAATACTATCCAAAATACGTCATTAATATTTCGCAACAACATGGCCGCCATATTATATCACGTAAACAAACACTCACAATTAGCCGTTCAAACTGGGTTGCCACAAAATAACAAAATCTCGCCAAAATCGCATGGCTGCCACACCAAACACAAAATCACCAAACTTCACGAAATCGCCAAACTTAAAAAAATTGCTAACTGGGCAACGAGGTGCATCTAACACATCTGTACCGTTATTTTGTTGGCTGAACACTAATCTCTTTACTTCGTATTATTTTTTAATTTTTACATTGGAAGCTTGTCTAAAATCAAGCCATGAATTTATGGTGTGACCGAACCAGCAACACTGAGTCACAAGAGTGCATCATCTCATATTTCACTTGAGAAGGGTGAACAGAGCTGCATTGTCAGCAAGGGGGGACTTCTCAAAAGGATGTTCCTTCTCAGAAGTCTCAAAAGAGTCTCTGCACTAGTCTATTGTCGCACTAAAGTGGTAATGTCAACTTTTTGGTACTGATGAAACAGTTTAGTTTACAATGGGGTGACCGCTCCCTTGGAATTCCATGTGAGGAATATCGAAGTCATTACAAGGTCAAGGATAATTTTATCAGTTCACTCTTGGATTTACACTGAGCAGTTGTATTTTTTCACTTGCTTTTATAGAACATTAGCTTTTGTTAGCTTTGTTTTACTTTTGCATATTTTTATAGATAGTTATTTGTATATATACAGAGGCTGTTCACACATTTTTTAGACGATGTATATTGTATTCACAAAACTAAATTACATAAAATTCTTGTGTTTTAAATGTTCTATTTGACATCCCTTATTCTGAACTATCTTTCGACACCGCAATTTCCAGGATAATAATGCCTTTTGAAGTGTCAGAAGAGGTATTCTATCCCATTCCTCCTGAACAGCTTTCTAGAGTCCTCTAAGGGTTTTGGGACGACGTTTGGATAATGCAGATTTTAAAAGTCCGAAAGTACAAAAACCATAGGTGATATATCGGGAGATTCAGTAGGGATATCAGTGAAGGATAAGGCCTTGATACCAGTTTTTTGTTCCATTTCTTTTAGGAAATTTACAGTGGATTTTGATGTGTGACTGCTAGCTTTGTCCTGATGAAGTCTCACAGATTGATGGCACTCTGGGTAAAGCGATGGTATTTCATTCAGAAAAATTGGTGATAAAATATGTTCCTGATAGTATTTGGAGTTAATCTTGCCATTTTTTTCCACTCTCTTTATTTTTAACTTGCTATTATAAGAAAAACCAGCAACAATCATGAATCCCTTAGAAAAACTTTCTTTCGATTCTTTGAACCATGTACTTACATTTTTTTCTCCCCTTTTATGATAATAAATGGCTCTTTTTTTTTCTTGCAATCATTTAAATACACCCATGATTCATCTATTGTGATAATTTTTTTCCATTTTTCTTTGGATAAGTGTTTCTCATATAGAATTCTGCAGCATGTCCTGCGTTCAGCGATATGATTTGGAAGAAGACGATGCACATTGCATTTTTTCGCTTTCTTAAGATTTACATCAACGTTTATCATTTTGTTTATAGTGGACACCGAGCATTTTAATGATTTTGCAACTGTCCTTTGACTAGGGGGAGTTTCTTTTAACATGAAACAATGTACCTTTGCAATAGTCGAAGATGTCCGTTTTTTCCTTGGATACTTGTTTGGAATTTTTGTCCCACTTGAGGCTCCAATTTGACGTTTTTTTTCCTTTCTTGTTGACGATATTACCCATCGACGCTTTAGATATCACAAAACCATGACTCTCACATCGTTTTTGGATAACAGAGTATGCATATTTCTCTTCGGAAAGAGCATAAATGTAGCCTTCGAACCACTGCGTTGTTTAAAACGCCATTTTGAATAAAAACAAAACTTTCAAGCCGCAGACGATAATTTTAACTTTTAAAAACATAGTACAATTGCAATTATTTCTTTTGCAGCAAATGATTTTTTATTACCGCTTATCAAAATCGTCTAAAAAATGTGTGAACAGCCTCTGTATATATATATATATATATTTTCTTAGTTGTAAATATTAATTGTAGTTAGTTTATTGTTATTTTAAATTTTTTTGCAATGCCTAAGAGAGGCCTGAGCACTTCAGAAGCACTGAAACTGCTTCACATATTGCCTTCAGATAGATGCGGAGAGCAGTGACACCAAGGAGTATGTTCCTGAATTGTGTGACGATTTACATGTCACCATGAGTGATGACGATGAAGAGGTGGATGATCCTTCGCAACCAGGTCCATCTACTCAACTCCATGTAGCTACATGGATATGAAGAAAGAGGCTGATAAAGACACTTCGAGATTTTACATCAAAGAGTGGGCCAGTTGATGAACTTTGGGAATTGCCAGAGAAAACACCCATAGCATTATTTAAAGCTGCATTTACAGATGAGCTGATGGCACATATTGTCTTTCAGACTAACCTGTATACCACTCAAAGTGGAAATTCTTTTTCTCCCATCACTCATGGGGAATTATGCATATTTTTGGGGATAAATCTCCTTATGGACATAAAGAGGATGCCTAGTTATTGAGATTACTGGGCAAATGAGGAAGTTTTTTGTGATGAATTTATTAGTAGCTGTATGTCATTACGAAGATTTTCATGGATATTGGGACACTTACACTTGAATGATAACCTTCTAGAACTGAAAAAAGGAGGTGAAAACTATGACAGACTTTAAAGTGTGTCCATTTTCAGACCACCATTCAGAAAGATTTATTTATGTGCTTCATCCAAGCAAAAATCAATCCATCGATGAATCCATGATCAAATTTAAGGGTAGAAGTTCCATCAAGCAATATATGCCAAAAAACCCCATAAAACGTGGTTTCAAAGTGTGAATGAAATGGAACAACAGTAGTTTTGCATCTCAATTTGAGATATTCTCAGGGAAACAAGAAGTCATTGAGAAAAACCTTGGAGCAAAAGTTGTGAAAAAAACTGATGGAATGCCTGCCCAGAAAAAATCATCGATTATTTATGGACAATGTTTTTACCTCATATAAAAGTTTCTGCTTCTTGGAAACAAAAAACTTATGCATGCGGCTCAGCCATTATGACTAGAAAAAATTTACCAAATACACTGCTTGCCCAGGACAAACAACTAAAAAGAGGCAAGTTCGACTGGGCCGTAAATAATAATTTAATTTGTCTCAAGTGGAAAGACAGGCATTGTGTCTCAATGCTGTCTTCCCTTCCTGATGTAGCTGATGCTATTAATATTGAAAGAAATGGAAAAGATGGCATGAAAGGGAAGATAAATTGTCCAAAAGCGTTTTCCACCTACAACAAAAATATGGGGTTCGTGGACAAATTCGATCACCTCAAGTCCATTTACAAAGTAGATTGGAAAAGTAAAAAGTGGTGGCATTGGATCTTTTTTCATTTCCTCTGTGTAGCAATAATCAGTTGTTATATTCTGCACAAAATGGTGACTGATAGTGAGATTAACACAGCAAAGCAATTCCGCCTAACTTTGCTGTATTCACTCTGCGAAATGGGGAAATCTGAAACCTCATCATGGAAAAGACCAATGTATTCAAGCCCTAAAGATGTACCCTATTACAAATTGCGAGTTTCTGAGGAGAAAAGATTTAGCAACGTAGAACACATATCGGTGGAGGGAACATGTAGGAGATATACCTACTGTAGCATGAAACAGAAGCCCCATACATCAAGATTCATGTGCAAAACATGCATTGTTGTTTTGTATTTCTTCAAAGGGTTTGCTACATGCTTTGAAAAGTATCACAAAAAGAAGAAGTAGCTCATAACCAAGAACTTTGGGGGGGGGGGGTGGGGGAGGGGGTAGCAGGCCTCCATGTGGTGCACCCTGGGTAACTCTAAATCTGCTACAAGATCCAAATCTAGTCTTTTTTAATTAAAGCCAAAACTTTTTCTCTGTTGCGTTCTTCACAGGAATGCTTGCATTTTCTAAGCTCATGTGACCCAGTGTTGCTGCTTTGGTAACACTCACAAATTTAAAATGGTTGGTGCAATTTTTATGATATTATATGTACATACTCCTCTAGGCCTAAACAGACTGCCTACAGTTTTTTTTTTTGTTGAAATTCCAACTTTAAAAGGTAGTGTGCCACAAAGGATTAATTTCATTTTCAAACAAGTAAATTCCTTTATGCCAATTTTTGGAAACATCAAAAAAATTTCTGTAAAATATTTTAGTCTATTAGTAATATTATTATGTAGGTTACTTTATTCAAAAACTGATTCATGAAATCTACTCTTTCATAGCTTTTCATGATGCATGTATTCATTTTCACTGTTTTTCTTTGTCATATGACTATAGAGACCTGTATCTTTCTTACTATATTTTTTTGAGATGTACCTTTAGCAACAACAGGGATCTATAAATAAGAGGATTTTGTTAAGAATGTTAACTTGCAATTTTTTTTTCTACAAACATTCAAATTAAGGATATATTTTATGCAACTTAAGATTAGTATTTGATTTAGCATTATAAGTTTTGTATGAGAAAATTTGTTTGAAGTATTGTAAATTTGCTTTGTATGGCTATTCCTTTTCACAGGGATCATATACTCTCTCATTTTAATGTTTTTGAATTCACCTCAAGTATCTTTATACAATACCTTATATATATAAAACTCTTGTTGAATGTATTCCTATTTCATTTTATATTTTGCATATTGATGAACTTAATTTCTTGTTTAGACTATTTTGTGTAAAATTGTGTATTTCCTGCAGTAATTTGTTTTTCACATATAATTTAAATACACTCAAACTTGTTTTATTTTAGTAGATATGGATCACATAAAAAATGTATATGAAAAAAATTACACAAAAATAGCTTAAAATAACTTGAAATACCCATTTAGTTAATTTCTTACTTTTCATTACTTTTTATTCATATTATGTATTTTCATGGACTTTTTTATGTATACCACACAAAAACAAAAATACTGCACAAAAACAAAATAAATCACACATAAAAAGACGGCACCAAAACAGGGCTCAGTGTACTTTCATTGTAAAATAAATATTCTTAAATTTTGAAGACAACCTTAATCACTTTTAATTTAGGAGGAGAGGGGGGATAAGACTCCTAATAAGTGTTCTGCGTTTCACAGTATACAGTGAATTATGAAATAGTTTCACAGTTTGCAGTGAATTATGAAATGCCTTTATGTTGCTGTGTTTAGTAGTGGATTTAAGTTTATATCAAAAGCAATTTTTAAAAACCCATTGAAATCAGTATTAATGTTTAACTCTAAAAGCTATAATATGTTTGAGTTATTTATGCAATTTCACATGAGTGTGACAAATTCATAACTGTTATATTGAAAATGTTCACTATGGAATTTTAGACTTTGTTATCAGTGTGCAGAAGTAAATAACACAATTTTTATAATTTCAGGCATATTTTTAAAAATAAATTTGTAAGGTTAAAAAATTATCAAGGTTTCATGTTTATTGATTGCTCAAAGAATTTGCTCAAATGTAATTATTATCTCTTAAAATAATTGTCAATATTAATTTTCATTTATTAATAACAATAAAAAATATATATTCAAGCATTACTTTTTTGTTCATTCTGGTGTGGTTGCACCTTCTTCCTAAACATTTTAAAGAATAATTTAGAATAAAATAATGTAATAAGAAATTTTCCTTCAATGCTCCCCATTTAAGTAACTTGAGTAGTAATGTTTTGTCCTTTACAATTTTTCTAAGATAGAATTAATGCTTAAAATATAATTAAATCTCATCTGCTAACATTGTCTATTGGACATATCTCTTTTTTTAGTGTATTGCTTTCCTATTAATTATAATTTTAATAGTCATTTACACAGTGACATATGGCAGTATTTAGTTTTATTTCATGAAACTTTTAAATATGCATTGTCTAGAAATTCTGTGTCGAGGAAAAAATTTGTAAAAGTTATTAAGATATGAAATATTTTTAATTTATATCAGAGGTTTTTCCCCACTGAGTAGATAATTTAGCTTCTTTAGAGTAGAACTTCTGAGAGCAAATAGAATAATACTTAGATAAATAAAATCTAATCATTATAAATATTTTGGTAAAAGTTTATAAAGTTTTACTATTTTTGTTATTGAATTTTATAACAACTGAAATTGCAACACTTAGAAAATAGCAAAACTAATGATTCTTTTGTAAAAATCAAAACCCTTGTTCTTTTTCATACAAATATTAAATTTTTATTTATGCATGCAGATGTGTGTGTTAGAGAATGCATATAAAAAATATAATGATTCGCATGTTTTGGCCATTGAATTTTTTTAATGCAAATGTATGCAATATACAATTATGTTTGAGAATGCATTTTTATATTTTACATAGTCTTTTAAGTGAAATTTCATATGAATTTTTCTCAATTACTAATTAAATACAAATAAAATTAATTTATTTTATAAGTAGTTGATAGCTGTATATTTGAATTGTTATTAATTTATGTATTGCACTCTCTTATTTTAGGTTTATTAATAAGAATTTCAGCCAGCCATCTTTTAAAGTTTTATCCATTTTGAATGATTTTTGTAAGAAAATATTTCAACCAAGTATTCAAGTAACTACTGATGATCTTCTTTCCTGTCAAAAATTTTCATCATTAAATTTTGATTCATTTTATAGTATGGATATTGATTATTGTGAAGAATGTATTAGTAAATTGTATACTTTATTCTTAAGAGAGAAGAGTTCTGGATTTGTTACTTCTATTTCTTGTAACCTCTGTTGCTTGAAAAATATCAATCTTGCAGAACATCCTATTCATCATCTTCTTTCCTATTTTAGTGATGATGCTGAATCATTACTAACTCCTTTACCTATGTTTTTAAGGCATTTAACACAAGTGTATACTTTAAACCAGGGAAAAAAAATGTGTGTCTCTGAGAATGAGAACTGTTTTCCCAATCAAAAAATAATTTCAAGCCTTATACATGATAACAGAGAATCAGTCTCTAGAAAATTATCAGCAAGAAGTATTGCAAATTTATATGCAAAATATTCCATTCATAAAGGTGATGAACTTTTTTTCTATTCTGATGTTCAATTTTTTCTATCAACTGATGAAATATTTGATAATAATATTAAGGAAGAAGATAAAACCATAAAAATTGGTACAGTCCTACAGTTTGACAACAATTTAGAAAAATTTACTTGTATTTTGTTGAATCTTAATACTTTGGCTTGTTTGAAATATCATGTAATGGATCATAGGATACTACTTTCAGAAAAGTCCTTTTATTGTTCACATAAAGTACTTGGAACTGTAGAGGAAGTGTATAGATCTCCCAGTCTTTATCCACCAACTTATGTGCATGATACAAGCTTTTTTATTGAACAAGACTTTTGTGAAAATCTCTTTTTTATGGTAGTTAATAACACTGTTGGACTTTTAATAAAATCTGTTAAGTTGATTGATTCATATTATGATGAAAATGTGCAAAAACAGAGTAGATGCTATCGATTTTTATATCAATCTTGTGATATGGCTTTATCCAAAGAAAATGCAAATGAAATACATACACTTTTTATGCGAAAGGCTTTACAAAATTCATTAAATATTCGCTTGAGGTAATATACAAAAATATATACTGCATCAGAATGGTCATTCTTCATTCTGTAATGACACTTGATTAGATGTCTCTCCTCATATATTTTTAAATCCTTAAAGTCTATTGTTTGAGCTAAGTCTTATGCAAAAAATAATTCTAATTATGAAGTCATAGTGCCTTACACTATCTAGTCATTGCAATTATGAGTTATGACCATACATTCAATATCAGTTGAGTATTCTATTTCTTATTCCCAAGTGCCTGTAATTTGGAATTGAAAAAGGCTGATAGATTAACAAATCTTTTTGAATGTACAAATTTTGCTTCATAATGTGATATATGAGGAATTTACGTCTGTTATGTTTGTATCCAACTGTGAGAGTTAATTTATTACTATGTTTTGAATGTTTTTTAATGGTGATTTAAGTTTTCTTATCTTGTACATTTACTGCCATTTGTTGACATAAATTATAATATATTTTTTGTAGTTGATCCAATGGCAGTTACACAATAAAGATTTTTTGTATATCTATTCTTGAGAAAAATAAAATGTTTGTTAAATTTAAAAATGAATTTTTTTATTAGAACGTTAAGTATTCTAGTGTGACCTTAATTTGTTAAGGAATGCTAATGTTAGCAATTCTCAGGTGTTAAAATAAATATATGTCTTACAATTATTTTTATAGCATAACTTTATATTATATGTATTGCTGTAATTAGTTAAAATATTTAATTTTTATGAAATATAATATGGCAATTTAATTGACCTATAGGTGTTGCAACTTTATAAGGTCATCGAATAAAAAATTGTTAACTGTAAGTGTAAACTTTTTAAGTGATTAGATTTTTCTGGATTTTTTTGGTTTTATTATCATTATGATTCAAAAATAAAAATAAGTTTCAAAAAGTTAAAAATGTAATGAACAGAGCAAAAAATGATGTTCGATACTCTAAATGTATGGGTTATGTAACAGTTCTAGAGATCTGTAAATAATCCAACAGAGATAGATAAAAATAATATGAAAATAGACAAAAAAACAAACAGAAATCAAGCACTCTGGGCATCCACGCACCAATTGTGAATTTGCTATTTCAGTTAATTAACTCACACTAATAAACAAATTATTGGCCTTCATTTTAGAAGTTGATTACACTTGATATTAGAATTAAGATACAGTGCAAATATATGATGAATTTTCTGTTGTTATTTATTAACTTTGAATTTGGCCATACATTGTGCTGTTTTTCTGATGTTTTGTGTTGCTGTAAATAAACATAATCTAGTTATATTTTTTAGAAAGGTTAAAATTTACAGTTGCATTAAAAACTGTGAAATTTTCTTATTCGGGTAATTTTTTTAACAGACTAATTTTGAAACTAATTATATTACATCTTTTCAAAATAAAATTTTCAAATCTCTACTATATTCTTTTTGATAATTATTGCTTCTTAGCATAAAAGTTAAATTTGATAAAAAGTTAAAATAGAAAAATGATTAATAAACTGCTATCCTAAAATACTTTTAAGTTTCCATGAAATCAATTTGAATATTTCAAATAATTTATAAATTTATTCGGATTTCATTCAATACCTGATTTTTTTTATGTATAATAAATAGATTCAACTTCTTTCTTTTAGCAGGTACATTTCTTTTAGTATAGTTGTTGCTAATTGTCTAATATGAAGTAACTAGAGGCATTCATACATACATTGATCTGTGGATATTTCTACTAATTAGTTTCTTTTAATTTATGATTTAATGTTTAGCTTTGCATTCTGTTAAGTTATTTTTACAAAAATATATTACATAATTTGTTTTTGCAAAACTTTTTTTCTTTACTTAGCCTGTTCTCAGTTAAATCATTAATGATGTAAAAATGCATGTTATACATATGTTGAATCAATTTTTATGAACCTGAAAACCTGTACCTAGGAAATTTATATTCACTTCTTAAATTTACTTTTTAAATTTTATGCTGTAAAACAAAATATATTTTTATGTTTGTTCTTTAGATGAATCATAAGCCATTCATAAAGCATGCTTTATGAATGAGGAATTTAAACAAATACTACTTTAATTGATTGAGAGATCTTAAACTTGATGCTTCTCTGCTGAAATTTACATGACCATATTTCTGCTTTAGAGTGGATTTAAATTGTTGCCATCCAATGGGAGGGGGGGGGGGGATTGGGTAAATTATATAATTTTAAAATCTACCATATTCGCTGTCTTAATTTGAAATTTACTACTTTGAGCATCATTAATAGTATTGAAAAAACTTGTTTCTTATTCAGTTTTCTAATGCAAATCATAATGACTCAACAGTACTAAATTATCTGAGAATCATGTTTATCATAGATCCTATTGAAATTCACTAATCGTAGGCTTTTTAGATAATCGTATCCAGCTATGTTCATTGGTGCAATCTTATAGTAGAGAACTGAATTGTGCTGGAAGTAAGAAACATTTCTCGGCATATTCAAGTGAAAATATTCCGAGCATAAGATTCCGAGACAAATGTTGGTTAAAGCAAATATCTGTGGGGAAGATGCGTCAAAGAATTCATCGAGTGCACAGGAGCTCCTTATGAACGAAAACAAGCCTTTGGGAATGCCTTTAAAGCTAGCCAAACTGTAACACAGGTTTCGAGAACAATTATTTTGTCCGACTAAAAAAGGTGTTTAAGCCACGAGAAAGTAATATTGCGTAAGTTTCAAAGTTGCTGTGGAAGGGTCATAATGCCACAAAAGGACTTGTGCGTTTGCCTTCTCTTAAAAAGCAGCATAGCTGTTTGTGTGTGCTTCAGACGCCTACGTTTCACTCCTTCTATCTTTCTATAATAAATAATAGAACTAGCCTGTCTCGTTGACTGAATTAGGTCAGGTTATTCGCTGAAACACATTTTAAAATATATATATGAGTTTACCATTGGCGTGTCGGACGACAGAGGTGTAGAAAAAACCAAGAGGCTGGTACCATTAGTAGTAGTTCATAGAGGAAAAATCCTGTTTTAGTGTTTCAAGAGGGATTTTTGAATGTGTCAGATGGGACCCGACTTAGCTGCGAGGCCTTCCAGGTTGAATCCCCGTTGGCGAAATTAGGCAGCAGACAGACACTCTTCACCACTACCCCACCAAACACCCTTGTGTTCCTATCCGAGATCCACAGGAATTATAACACGATTCAGGAGAAACGTAGTCAAACGTATTTGGAAGACAGCGCGGATTGGCCCAAAAGTGAAGGACACAACGGTGAAGCAAAAGCTAGTTGCTACAGCCAAAAGCAAAACGATGGTGAATTTTATGCGCATGACACGGGAACGTAAGAGCCAGAAACGGACGAGAAATAGAAATAAATAAATAATAATAATAATAAAAAATTGGGAATCGAAATAGTGGTTGTCTAGGACAGGCATACTCAACCTGCTGCCCGCCAAGCTGTTATATAAAGGCATGATACTCTTATATTCTTTATCAGGTGGATATTGTTGTAAATATCTGGTGATCTAAGTTTTAAAAAACCGTAACAAAAGCTATACAAGATGGTATTGACATTTATCGAGAAAACTGTACGATAGTTTTAGCTGCCTTGTCTCAGGAATTTAAGAGCAGATTTCAGGATTTACTAAGTATTCAGATTTATCTGTTTCTTGTAGAAAATCTCTAGCACTTGGAATCAGCAATTATTACACAACTAGCTGCTCTGGAATGCGATTATGCAAAGCTATTTGACAAATTTATTGAATTCAGGAACGAGACGAATTTGGAAGTTTATTTTTAAAGAAAAGAGAGGGGGAAAGTAGTACGCCGAATTTTGGGAATTTGTACCTGAAAAATATGACTACAAAAATGTGTCCCTGTTTCTCACGTTGTTCGCATCAACTTATCTTTCAGAATCATTCTATTCCAAAATGAAATATGCGTAGAACGTATTAGAGATCGGCTTACTGATTCTCACCTTAATGACGTATCGAGAAAAGCATGTAGCATTTTTCTAAAATAGTCAAAGGTTTGTCTCAAGATAAAAATCTCATTAATTTTTAAATAAACGCTTGGATGCATTTGAGTTTTGAGGTTTATTTTTTACATTATTGTATTATAAGGTATGGTTTACTATGTTGCGGCCCGTGTTACGTAGCAAACATATGAATGTGGCCTGAAGAAAGAGAGAAAGGAAAAAAAAAAGGTTGAGTATGGCTGATCTAGGAACTAACCTGGGCCGATAATTGGTGCTGGTAGAGGTGTTTCAAGAGCGATTCTGCTTATCTGCTGGTGTCGAGAGTATAAGGACCAGTCACAAGAAACAAAAGATGGTTATTTTTTTTTTGGGAGGAGGGGCAATGTTTGTGTTTTTTCTAAAACATTTTTTAAATTGTGAATCCTGAGAGTATTCATGCATATACATCACAATTTTTGTTGGTTACTTAGTTATAGGAGAACCCAATAGGTTAATCATCTCTGCTCCTAACGATGGGAGAGTAAGGGCCTGTTCACATAGGAGTCCGTTGCGTAGCGTTAAAGTATTGAAATATATTTAACCAATGACAAACCTCCAAACGATTAGCAACGAAAATTTTAACGCCTATGATTGGTTTATTTTCGTCTCAACGTCATCTTTCCTTTAACGCTACGCAACGGACTCCTATGGGAACAGGCCCTTAGGGAATGAACGTGCTTTAGCTATGCTCACGAGGTAGATGCTTGCGGCGGCAAAAACCATGCAGGATGGGTAGTTCTTTTCTAAGACAGTGGACTAGAACTTTGCGATCTTTGATTATAAAGGTCGCCCTCACGAAAAAGTAGGGAGTCACAGAAGTTCTGAAAAGTGAGGACATATCCCATGGAATGACTTGAAAATTATAGTAGTATCCGAATTACATTCATCGAACATGCTTCGAACGCTCTCGGAAGACATGCATCTCAGAGAGAACCTCCTCCTTAGTTACTTGATGCTAGAAACTATCCTAAAAATTTAAATACGATAAGAGTCTGATTTCACATTTGAACAGTCCCATAGAGAATGCTTGAAATCGACGAAAATCATGCCCTGCTCCTCGAAATGATCACACTCATATACTACTGACTAGCTGAAAACCCGTACTTTGCTACGGAGTACATACAACGGTCCGGCGGAGTTAAATACAACGGTCAATGTATGCAATTCATGTCAAATATATATATATATTATATGATAAATACGACGATCAATGTATACAATTGATATATATATATATATATATATATATATATATATATATATATATATATATATATATATATTTATTTATATTTATAAGAAAATCGTAAAGGATAATTTTATAGACAAAATAATGTAGAAGAAAATATTCAAATTAAATCTAATATAAAGAATACTAAAGAATATAGTACAGTTAATATAGTACAGTTTGTAGAACATTTCTTTTACTGTACTTTAATATTTTTTTGGATAATGTCCAATCGTCTGCCGCATTAGCAAGGAAAAAAAAATATTTTTTGTTTATTTAGTTGTTATGCACGTGACGATAAATTTATTTAAAGTACCAGAAAAAGAAATCACGTGATCAGCATTTAATAAATTAAATTCTAAAAATTAATCTTTAAAAATTCACCAAAAATCAGGAAAGGGAGGTAAAGATTCGAAAAAAATTTCATTTTAAAGGAATTTTTATGATCTTTCTCGTGATATAAATTTTATAACCCTCAAACTATTATTTTAAATGCAAACGTAAAAAAAGGTAAAAAAACAGCTTAAAAATTTAATTTAAAAAACATCTAAGAAGAATTTTTGAAAAATCTTTCTTAGTGCACCCCTGCACTATAAGAAGAATCTCCATGCAAAATTTCAGCCCTTTAGGTCCAGCGGTTTGGTCTGTGCGTTGTATGTCAGTCAGTGAATGAGTCAGTTACGGAACTGTTTTATATATATAGATTATGCCCGATTCGTATGAATGCGGAAGAATACATTTTCTGTTATACGGTATTTCTCGATGTATTTGACATTGTGTTCCTTTCTTTTGCTGAATATTCCTCACATTTCATTCGATTAAGCATGTGATAAATATAAGAGAAGCACCGGAATAGTGATAGGGCAGAAAAACAAACAAGCTTAGAAGACCCTTTGTAAATGAGCAATGAAAAACTCCACGCATTTAAAAAGCCGATTTGGCTCTCACCATCAGGAACTGAGCGTAACGTCGCACACAGTGCGAGCATTGGTGATAAAAAAGCCTCTTTGCCACCATTGTTGCTGCCTGCGTGGATGTGAGGTATTCATAGGATGCTCGCCTTTTGCTATTACTTCAAAGAAAATTGAAAGATGGATAAAAGATTTCGTACAATCATTCCACGTATTGAGTAGATCGAAGTTCTAGAGAGGAAGGTAAAGAGAGTCAGAAGAAAGCCATATCATTCTCGTAAGGGTAGGAACACATAATGTTGTATGAACTGCCCCATTATTACGGTTCTTTAGTAATTATGTCAGAAATACACTGAAGTGCCACTGAATTACGGATACCTACCTAGTAACGAGTTGGGCCTTCTCTGGCCTTAATAACGGCTGCCACACGACGAGGCATAGATTCAACAAGTTTCTGGAAACGTTCCACGGGAATGGCTTTCCAAATATTGGCTAAAGCTGTCCATAATTCAGTAAGGTTCTTTGGTGCTGTGTGATGGCCTTTCACGCCTTGTTCCAAAACATCCCAAAGATGCTCAATAGGATTTCAGTCTGGGCTTCTAGGTGGCCAATTCGTGACAGAGAAGTCAGAGGAATGTTCATCCAACCAGGCAGTAGCCAACCGGGACTTGTGAGAGGTACAGTTGTCTTGCTGGAAAACTCCAATACCGTGCGGATAACAGAACAGCATAAACGGATGGAGGTGATCACTCAGCAACTCTACGTACCGAATTGCATTGAGGGAGGTTGGTACACGCACCAAAGATCCCAAACTGTGCCACGAAAAAACACCCCAGACCATGATTGAGCCACCATGCCCTTCTACAGTTCCAGCCAGGTATGCAGGATACATGGCTTCATGAGCCTGACGCCATATTCTCAGCCTCCCGTCGGCGTTAAGTAGTCGGAATCGAGACTCATCACTCCATGCTACTCGTTTCCAGTCCTCTGCACTCCAGTCTCTGTGCTCTCTTGCCCAGGCAAGACGTGCAGCCCGATGGCGAGTATAGAGCAATGGTACTCTCGTAGGTCGACGGCTCCCGAAACCCATACGGTGAAGCGAGCGTTGCACAGTCCGTTTACTGACTGTACGACTGGCACCGTCATTAAACTGGGTGGTAATTTGAGCTAATGTTTGGCTTCGCTGGTTACGTACAATAGGCCTGAGCCGTCTCTCACCACGCACTGTCAAGGCTAATTGTCCTTTGCAGTTTGCCCGATCGCTAGTTTTTTTTCAACCATCCATGTGTTTTTGGTATACTCTTGACACTGTCGACCTTGAAAATCCTAGCTGTCTGACGATTTCGGAAATTGAATGGCCCATGCGTCGCGACCTACGATTTGTCCGCAATCGAAGGCGTCTAAATCAGGCAGTTTACCCATACTGGCAATTCCAACAACTAATTCAGAACAACCACAGTACGCGCTATATATGCAGTTACCACAGCGCCCTCACTTGCGCATACATGATGCGCAGCGCTACACAATTTGCATAGGCTTTGCTATCCCTAATTCAGTGGCACTTCAGTGTATTTGATGTGATGTCGGAGTGATTGGGATGTAGTCTCCCCCATTTTTAATAAGATTTTTCTCTTTGTTTATATCAGATTTTAGGTTTGGCTTAGAATGTGTGCATTTAAGAAGTGAACACAAGATTTGGTTCAACATTTTGTTCCTAATTTTTTCTTTTTATTTACTATGATGAAAGCCTCTAGATCTTGAAATTAGATTAGAATGGCAATGTTTTATTTAATGATTTAATAAGAAAGTTCTTTGCTTTATTATTACTCTAAACCAGTGATTCTCAAACTTTTTTTTCGTCACGGTACACTTTTAGTAATTAAAAATTTTGGCGGCACACTAACAATAAGATAAATTTGAAAGAATTTTACTTGGATAATTGATTGATGTACCTATAATATATTTTGTAAAAATAGCATACAGAATAATTCGCAGTGGCGGCATACTTCAACACCGCATTTACACAGTCGCGATTGCGGCGAGTCGAATCGCGGGAGGCGACTGTGTAAATGGTGTTCTCGCCGTTTCTCCTCGCCAATCGTGGTGCTCGCTTCAGGAGCGGTTTTCTGGCACGAGTCAAAGGGACGAATGGCGGCAGATATCAGACGACTGGCTGATGGAAGCACAAATGACAGCAAGAGGCGTGAATGTGAGAACGGTCATTCACTTCGATGCAGGAGCGTGACTAATGTCTCTCAAATGTCTTGCAGGTGGCGCGATCGCGAATGTGTAAATGCGGCACAAGAATTTCGCGGCACAGTGGTTGAGAATTACTGCTACCGGGTGTCCTAAAAATGACCGACGATTTGAAAAATCAATTAAAGAAAAACAGAAGGCGATAGAAATATACGGTTTGCTGCATTCTGCTTAGGCAACCAGGGAGTTTATTCTCACCAATTTTCAAAATTAGTTACAAAGTTCGTCAACAGATGGCGCTGCCGACTGCGAAAACTATAAAACAATGTTTTCAAAGCAAGAAGCATACGCAAAGTGGCAGGGATTGGCCTCCCTATTCGCCAGATTTGAAACCATGCGATTTTTTTCTTTTGGGGTACTTGAAAAACCAGGTGTATCGTCACAATCCACAAACTGTAGATGAACTGGAACAATACATACGCTTGTCAGAACATTCAAACTGAAATGTTTACACGGCCGTCTGCGAATTTTGTCCTCAGACTGCGCCACGTTGTTGCTGCAAACGGTGGTTATTATGAAAACATTGTTTTATAGTTTTTACCAGTCAGCAGCGCCATCTGTTGATGAACTTTGTGATTAATTTTGAAAATTGTTGAGAATAAATTTCCTGGTTACCTAAGCAGAATGCAGCAAACCGTACATTTCTATCACCTTCTGTTTTTCTTTAATTGATTTTTAAAATCGTCGGTTATTTTTGGGACACCCGGTATATACAATCATTATACGATTCAGGTAATTCTTGTTATAATACAAACTGAACTGCCATTATCAATTTGACAGTAGTCATTGACTCATTTTTAGAGAAACCTATGCAATCTTTTGAACAGAACATATAAAAAGGACTGCAATATTTCTAAACTTCTCAGGTGAGAAAATGCGGGTGATATTGCAAAACTTTTCTATTTTTATATAGTTTAGTGTCAATTTTAATTCAAAATTATTCAATAATCTTATTTAGCGAAGAAATTAACGATGCCAATTCGTCGAAATACGCGTTAACAAAGAACAGATAAGAAAACGTTATTAATTAGTTAAAAAAAGGTTAAATTAGTTAAATTAGTTTAAAAAAAGTTATTAAAAAGTATTCATTACTTTACTTTTTAAATGTAAAGCAATGAATACTTTTTATCCTAAAGAAACTGTAATAAGCAATTATTGTTTTTACATATCATTTAAGTTTAGAACAAACTGAAAGTCTTCAATCGTTTCAAACGTGCTTTACACAACTGATAACACATTAGAAACTTTGTTGCATGTAATTTTGGGAGGAAAATGCTCTGTACTTATTTTGCATTTCTCCGTTTGCGAAAAGTATTGCTCTTATTGCCGTAATAACCTCATTTAACGACTTTCAAGAAGCATAGACGTCACATTACTTTTGAACATTTATTATAAACATAACCAAGCTTTCGGTGCTATCTCAAAAATGCTGATAAAAAACAATTTTTCTGCCGTGAAAGCGGGAAGGAGATTGTCGATCAATGTTCTTGGGAGAAAATTAGATTAATTACTCTTTGAGTCCGATTTTAGGAGATTTTTCAGAACAAACTGATCATTAAAATATGCAAATGATAGACTTGTTTGGCTCGTAATGAACTTATTTAAACATTCCATTCTTTGGTTTGTGCCGTTACTGCATATTTCTTAAATTCTATTCTAAAGCTCTGAGTTTTTGTTTTTTCGCTGCCTGAATATATCACGTGTTTTATAACAATTTCAATTAAATACTGTGTTATAAAGTTTTAAGCAGAATTTTGCTGAAGTTAATGTTTCGTCAAAGGGTAGGGGGCTATAAGTTTCTGAATGAAATAGGTTTATTACTTTGTCATTTCATCACTCAAAATGAAGGAGAATTGTTTTGGTGATCTTGTAAGCCGTCGTACAGTTTAAAAAGAATTCGTAGAATCAACAGGAGAAGAGGAAAAATATCAACTTATTTGGGCAAAATATGTATAAAATTTCCGATTTTATGTATGTTTAAGCAACATCATTGTACAAATTGAAACTACTTGTAATTATCATCCCTAGAATTTATATATCAGTTCTTTAGCGCTCAAATACACTGCTGGCCACCCAAATTGCAACACCAAGAAAGACAAAAGATATCACAACAAAATTTATTTTGTAGATAACATGTTGACCAAGTATCAAATGATTAAATTTATAGACTTCTGTGAAGTGTGGTTCCTGCCAAAATCAGTAGCCAGAGTAGCCGCCACTGTTGGAGATCACCGCTGCCACACGCCTCGGCATTGATTCAAAGAGACTTTGGATGAGTTCTTGGGGTACAGCAGACCAAGCAGCTTCCACACGTTGCCAAAGTTGATCTGCTGTGGCAGCTGGGGATGGAATCTGGGTCAATCGTAGAGCAACCATGGACCACATGTTTTCTATCGGCGAAAGATCCGGTGAGCGAGGCGGCCAGGGAAGCAGTTCAATCTGGCGATTGACGAAGAACCGTTGGACAATGCGTGCCACGTGTGGTCGCGCATTATCCTGTTGAAATATGGCTGTGGGCAAGCCCTGAAGGGAAGGAAGGACAACTGGCTCCAACACCTCGGAGATGTAGCGCTGGCTGTTTAAAGTACCGGCAATGCGTACTAGAGGTGTGCGAGAGTGATATCCAATACCGCCCCATACCATAATACCCGGTGCAGGACCAGTGTGGCGGTGCATAACGCAGCTGTTCAGCATCCTCTCTTCACGGTGTCTCCAGACTCGAATGCGACCATCGTGGTGTTGCAGACAGAAGCGTGACTCGTCAGTAAAGACAATTTCATTCCATTCTGCCGTCCACGTCCTTCTGTCATCGCACCATTGGCGGCGGAGACGTCTGTGGTTCTGCGTCAAGGGTAGACAAAGCGATCGACGTCTTGCGGACAGACCACTCTGCTGTAAACGGCGTCGAATGGTACGCGCAGACACTGGTTGATGCGTTACAGACTGCATGTGCTGTGCTATGGTTCGTGATGTGACTGAGCGATCCGTCACTGCCATGCGCACAATTTGCCTGTCATCACGAGAAATGGTGCGCTGAGGTGGATGCGATCGAACACGCCAGTCCGTCGTACCCTCCTGCATCCAACGATCACATATCCGCATTACAGTTGTTTGGTTTCGTCCAACACGACTACCGATTTCCCTGAAAGATAATCCACAATCTCGGTAGGCCACTATCCTTCCTCTGTCGAACTCGGATACTTGATCAAAAGATGATCGCTGTTTTCGACGAGGCATAATTGATCGCTTTTTTGAAAAAAACCACAAGAAAAACACAATTGCCGAAATTGAAATCTTCGAAATCTCCAAGCCTTAAATAGCGCTTTGAAGTGGCGCCACAGGCGCACGTGATGTGCGTCTGCGCTGAAATTCTAATCATTTGCATATCTCACATCCGCTAACGCATGTTGTAAATTTCATGTTATTTGCATGTTTCCTTCAGGGTGTTGCATTTACAGTGGCCAGCAGTGTATATTTCTGTGATTGCTATAAAAGCCAATAACTTGGTATATTTAAATCACTGTTTTTGACTTAAGCCCCTTATACCGGGCACTATAGAAATATTCTTTCAATAATTTAAATAATTGGAAATTAATATACGTAAATAATATGCAAAATATAATAAAAAATGTATCAATTTAAATCATTTTAGTTTTTTTCTGACTTTTATAAAACAAAGCAAAATTTTAAATTTTAAACGCAAGTTGTTTCTGTTTACTAATTTTCATTCTTTTAATGCGGTTTAAATAAAAATTTAATTTTAAATTAAATTTCTTTTGCCGATCCAATACACAAATTTTCTTCTTTATACACAAAACACAACGCGAGCGACCGTGAGCGATAATTCATGCACACACTGGTTCTTTTAAAATCCGTCGCACTTCCGAAATTCCAGCACGGCTGCTTGCTTGGTAATTACGTTTCACTCGCAGTAAAGCGCGCATCATTCGCTTCGCTGTCGAATTCTGCAGAAAGGATCACGAACTTTCACTTCTGGATTTGACTCGATGACACGAATTCAGGATCGGGATCAGGAATCAAAGTACCAAGGAATGGATTGGAAATGAAGATTTTCGCACGGATCACATCCTGCCGGACCATTAATACAGTGTTGGAAATTGATTTATGAAATCATGGTTTTTTAACAAAAACTTCTTTAATATTCATTAAAAATGAATGAACTTTCATACATTATACATGCTACGTATAACAAATGATTTACAAAAATAAAATTTCATACATAATAATAAACAGAAACATAAGGTCAAAAATTAGATTTTCGTAACATACAAACATGGAAATTGATTTATGAAATATCACATTTCATTGAAATTAATAGTTAGTAAAGCCGCCTTTCCACGTCAAAGTTTCTTTTACTCTACGTGGCATTGATAAAACAATATTTTGAATGTACTTCTGATCAATTAATTTCCAGTTTTGACGGACTGAAGCTTTCAATGCTACAAGTTTATGTGTACTGCATCCCGTCTGCATAAACCATTCGAACAAGCTGTCCCCAAACGTTTTCGATGGGGTTCAGATCAGGACTATTAGGTGGATGATCTAAAAGAACAATATTCTGTTCGTCAAATCAATCTTTCATTGCTTTTGAAGTGTGAATACTTGCATTGTCTTGCATGAAGATGTAATCTAAACTATAATATTGCCATGCAAATGGAAGAAAGGATTTTCTAAAACTAAACTGTAATCATATGAATTCTGACGACCATTTATAAATACTATTTCACTTCTGCCATCATAAGCAATCGCTGCCCAAGCCATCAAACTTCCGCCACCATAATTTTTGTTGAATGTAGATTTTGGTTCTTTTCGGAGATCTCTCCAATAATACCCTAAACCATCGGGGTCATCCAAATTAAATTTCTTTTCATCGGAGAAAATGACTTTCTTTCAATTGTCGCCCATTGTCAGGTACTTCTCACAAAACTGAAAAAGCATCTGCTTGTGACGCAGAAGTATCTTTCTAGATTTCATCTTCGACCATCTCAAGCTCCATGAAGAATGTAAAATTTGCCTAACTCTTCTAGAAATAACAGGAAGTGATAGATCTGCACAAATCTGCTTTGAATTGTGGCCAGTTTTTCATAGAAGCTGAAGAATCCCCCTTTTCTCCATCTCAGTTAAACGTGGATTACATTTTTTGTTAAAATTTTTGCCAAATTTGCTGAATCTTTTCTATAGTTATATATCACACTAACTGGTCTTTTAATTAATTTACTAATTTCCAGAACAGATTTTCCACATTCTAGATATGCATCGATTTTGGCTCTTTCGTCCACAGACAACACCTTCCGTTTACCCATCTTGAAAAGTATGGCTGAAACGTATTGCGTCCAATATATAACGCTTTTTATGTCTACTGCGCAGATTACGTTACTTTGTTTTATGCAAATTTTTGTCACATTACTTCAGAATAGCCAATGAAATGTGATATTTCATAAATCAATTTCCATGTTTATATGTTACGAAAATCTAATTTTTTACCTTATGTTTTTGTTTATTATTATGTATGAAATTTTATTTTTGTAAATCATTTGTTATACATAGCATGTATAATGTACAAAATTTCATTCATTTTTAATGAATATTAACCTTTTCCTTACGGGGTGGGATAGCATGTATCCCAAGAATACGGGCCCAAGAATGAATATATATATATATATATATATATATATATATATATATATATTATATATGTATATATATATATGTATATATTTAAATGTATATATATATATATATATATATATATGTATATATATATATAATATATATATATATATATATATATATATATATATATATATATATTATAACCCCCTTAATGGCCGTTTGTACAAAGGGGGTATGAAGTTTCCCATTGTAAAGAGAGAATCGGAAAAATGGACCCTGTAAGCTAAAGGTTAAAGAAGTTTTTGTTAAAAACCCATGTTTTCATAAATCAATTTCCAACTCTGTATAAGGAAACTAATCGGTCGACACTTTCGGCGATATTCAGTATCAGAGGAACGGGCATTTACGGCTTGCAGTGGCTTCTTGGGTTAAATAAATGTAGTCTGGCTTGAGCAGCATAAGTTTAGTCAAACAATCCAGTTGGTGGGAATAATTCGTTTGTTCACTTCTGCACATTATGCTTATTTACTTGGTCAATATAGAATAGGAAATATAAAAGACTGGAAGATATTTGCATATTTACAAAGAGCAGAGAGAACGAGTAATGGCGACCATTCAATCCATATACAAACTCCCCGCAGTTCGACACTCACTCTAGCACACTGGAAAGTTCGTTTCGTTTGTCCACGAGATTATCTGGGGTGCAATATGCCCACGACAGCTAAGTGCCAAAGAGAAAACTGCGGGAAGTTATCCGAGAGGAAAGACAATATTTAAAGTAGGGAATCTATGGAATAGCGTTAACACAGGTTCGGCGTTATTATTACACACACACACACACACACACACACACACACACACACACACACACACACGCACGCACGCACGCACGCACGCACAATGATAACACCCCACCATTTTTCTTGTCGCGTATTCTAAATTCTCAATAAAGCACAGTCCCTATTCCAAATTGTGACCTAGGAATAAATGAACTAACCAGCTAAATTATCCCTTAACCGCACGCGCGTTAAAGTTATTTTTAACCTCCTACCCACTAACAGGCACGTGGAAATGAATCATACCTTCACGTGTCAATCATGTGTCCGTTTCTAACCAATTATAGAATTCTAAACACCTAGCGCCCCCATAGTATAAAAAGAATTTTCGTGTGTTCTCGCTCTCTCTCGTTCCTTTGTCCCTTGTTCGCGTACTGTTTCCTACTATATTATGATGTAACCGTATTCGATACTCAGGCCCCGGCAGGCCCGGTGGCTAGCTTGTTTGCATCCTATGGTCTAGTTACCTGCTGTCAAGTTACTTTGCTGAAATGTCTTGTGCGGTGTGCTGTCTTCGTTATTCGGATTAAATGAAATAGTTCACGGACTCTGTGCTTCTCATCTCTGTTGTACGTCCCTTCAATGGCTCTCCTCGAGTGTTTTTTCCGCAGCAACCACGTGAATCTATCACCGTACCGGTCTGTTAAAGATATTACTTACTTACACGCACACACACACAGACACACACAGACACACACACACACACACACAGACACACACACACAGACACACACACACAGACACACACACACACACATATATATATATTATATAATTAAAAGAAAACAAAGCCTTAAATTAAAAAAATGAAAAATGGAAAAATATCTTTTCAGCATTGTTTCATTATCATTACACAATACTTTTATGCATAAATTTTATCTATGCGCGAAGCATTATTTTTCAAAACATTGGTAATAGTATTCTTTTATTGCTATTTTTAACGATTCAGGAACAAAATGTTTTGATTTTTTTTGATTAACTAACTGTAACAGTAATGGAATAGTCAGACTTTTTTCATTTATGTTTGAAATGCAAAAGAATTAGGAGAATGAAGATATTTTACATCCCAAGAATCTTCATACAAGTTTATTTTTTGGCTGAAGTTTAATTAAAATTTTTTTCCCTTTGCACTCGTTGATGAGATAAAAAAGCTATAAAATGTATTCCTTTATTGGATTAAAGAGTGAAAAATAAAAGAATCTTAAACATCATTGCTTTAAAAACATCCGTACATGGATTCCTAGCCTATAGCTTTCCAGAAAAATTGTAAAGCTATTTGGAAAGGGAATTTTCCCTTCTTCCTGCTTTATAAACAATAAAGAACTAGAAAATACTACTCTAGAATATTTATTTCTAAAAATTGAGATACATATTCAAATATTTAAAAATAAGTATTCAATCGATGTCGTAAAGGACAAATGCTGTAACACTCATACATTCCACCGTAACATCCAGAGAGAGAGGAACGATTTTTTAAAAAGAAATTGCTTCATTAAATATCAAAATTTGTAGTACTGTTTTTTTTTAGTTTGTGTTTTTTAACTCCAACAACATCTTTCAAAGCTTGCTGCTCATTATCGAGTCCTCTTGAGAAAGCTATCATACATATCGTCGTCCATTGTCATTGTAACTCAAAAATGCTAATTTTTTTTCGGAGGAAATACTTTACATTAGTATAGGGGGTGTGCAGAACCGTGAAATCAAGTCGGGAAAAACTTGTGAACGGAACCTTTGAGGGCTTAGGAGAAAATATAATTATCTAAAATCTATTCCCCAGCTACTAACATGTCGGCAAGGCAGTGTTGAGAAGATTCCGGTCTTAATTGCTTTGCCATATTATAGGATTTCAGTCTTACCCTCCCAATACAAATATGCAAATGTAGTAATGTCAGAACCTCTCTTGTTTTGATGGATTTAATTTTCATGGTGTTAGAGAAATGAAATTATATTTTGCGGGAGGATTTTTAACTTCAATTTGACTTTTCCCCTGAAGTAGCGAAATAAGCAATATATATATATATATATATATATATATATATATATATATATATATATGTATGTGTGTGTGTGTGTGTGTGTAAGTAAGTGAAAGAAAAATTGTCTGGAAATTATTCTGAGTAGTCAATAGTTTTTAAAATTTTTCTCTCCTTCCGTAAAGTCAAAATCTTCATTAAACATCTAGCGTATTCATTCGGATTGCTATCCTTGTCGAGGGTGAATTTATAAATAATCTGTCTGATATATCTGTCTGATCTATAAAGAATCAAAATCAACTTAGACCTTTTCCCCTCTGAAATTAGAGATTTACATTTCTAAGTTTGAAAAAGGCCAAAAGTTATAATTTTACTCGAATTCTTTCAAGTAACAAGAGTCTTGAATATTTCATATTGCTTTTTAACGTTTTATATTTGGCTTGTTTACCTTATTCCTGGCTAAAATATCCTAAAACTAGAATCAAACATCCTTATTTGTCTGAATTAAGGAGGTTTTTTTTTTTGTAGTATCCATTTACACCACCATCTGAAGTTTTGTATAATTTGTTTGATAGCATAGAAATGTATAAATCCCACCGTCACAAATAAAGATGATTTAAGAGAACGTTGAACAAAAAAATGTTAAGAGGATAACTCAAGGATTTAAAAAGAGAGAGAAAAAGAAGAAGAAGGAGATGCTCAATTACAGCCATTGATCCAGGTTTCGCCTCGAATACTACTCTTCAACGTGACGTCGCCTTAGAATATTCTTTAGGACCTTTAGGAATTATTGTAGAATCTACAATCCATGGGCCAAGCTCCCCATTGTAGAATAATTTAGCAATGCACGCAAAACTTCAGCGATCAAATGTAAAAGCGAACACAGGAAAGAGAATAGATAGTGGGACAGACCAAAAACGCCTCGAGAGTTCAAGGAAATAATCACGCAGCCTTCGAATACGCTGAAAACAATTCAACTTTATTTGCCGAACTACTTAATTTTTAGTGGTGACAGAATTTATTTCTGTCATTTTAAAACCAACACCTAAAGCTCATTGATACTTTATATCAATATTCTTATATATTACATACACATACTTATGTATGCTTGTTATTATACAAAGATTTATTCACTTGAATCTTTATGGAATAACTACACATAAATTAGATATCATTATACACTATATGTAATAAATTATATATTATTTTACACATAATGTAATTTATTATTAATATAATTATCGTGTTCATGTCATTATATATCAATCATTTTAGTATATCATGTACATACATACTCACATTCTTATATTATGTTCATTTAGATGAATGAAGGAATGACGCTTTTTGAGGGAAGAAGCTTCTATTTTTGGGAAGGTTTCTTTTGATCGATGTGTAATTTTTTTTTTCTTATGAACGGGAATAATTGTGTTTAAAACGCAATCCGTCTACAATCACATACAAAGTTGTATGTGCTTGCCATTGTCTTTTTACAAATTGTTTGGGCACTGTTATTGAATAAAAATTGTTTATAGAAGTACACATACTCTTTCAGTCCAGTGGAACCATATATCTGTCATAGAGAAATAAGTATTTAGAAAAACAGTTATCTGGAAAGTAATTTAGATGGGTGGTGAATCTTTAATGATTATAGAAAACTAAACGCGATAAAGGAGTACGTGATACACCCTTCCGGCGAATAAAAATTTATTACGTAACTTAAAAACGTGAAAAATACAATATAACATTAAATCTAACTTTGGAGCACATCCAAATGACCACTGAGTGAGAAGATATTTCTTAGACGTCTTTCATTTCATAAACTATCATGAGGGCATTCGCACATTTGCTTTTGGCATTTCGGAAGTACGATTTTTTAAAAAAGATTGATGAATGGCCGACTACAACTAGCTTAAGGTAATAGAGCACATGTAAATTTAGATGACAGAATAAAAGCTTAGAAAACTTGATAGTCATGATTTTTCTGTTGAACTTCGATTCGTATGGACATTAATCTGTGAGAGAGAGAGAGAGGTCTCTTTATATATTTTTTTCTCATAGGAAATATCTTATTTTGGGTCTTTATATAAATGGAGATAGATTTGTATTAACTGCTTATCAATGACAGTTGTTTATTTTAAACTTTTTTCTTCACATTTTGAATTCCTTCTTTGATTTGACAATATATCATTTGTAGAATGTTAGGTGATTAAAAAAGACTGAAGCTAAAAGTCGATGAAACCAACCCTATTATGGCACATGTATATAAAGATACATAGATAATAAGAAAATTTGCAATCGGGGGGGGGGAGGGGGGACTAAGAGTGAAGAACACACGGAATCTTATGATAGTCTTTATTCCAAGCAAGATTTTAGAGATGTCTTCCCTTCAGGCGTATATAAAATGGTTAAACCCCTGGTGGTCAAATATGACCACCAGGTGTTGGAATTTTTTAATTGGTTAGATCTCGTCATAGTAAGTGTCTTCCTGCAGTTCATGTGATCAGGGTTGTGGGGCGAGAATTAAGTTACTTAATACACACTTGGGGTCGAGGTGGCCTTGCGGTCACGTGCTGGCTTTTGGTGCTGAGGGTGCTCGGATCGAATCCCGGCGCGCGCCGTTAAAACTACTTTCATGTCTAGGCCGGATGTGGGCACGTTAAATCCGTAGACCGGAAAGTCTCTCTAGGAAGGTCAGAGAGGGTGGGAGAGGGTACGATTCCCCCAGATATCGCCCCTGGAGGTGCTCGGTCAAAACTGACGTGGCAACTAGCTAAGACTGTCTCCGATCTTTGTGGTGCTATTCAAAACGGAGCCACACACTTCAGCCCGAAGCCTATATAGACTTGGTCTGGAATTACATTCATGATGGATAAAGATTACATTCATGTATCTTTATATACATGTCCCATATGGCACATGTATTATGGCACATGTATATAAAGATACATAGATAATAAGAAAATTTGCAATCGGGGGGGGGGACTAAGAGTGAAGAACACACCACAACAACAACAACAATACACACTTGATTTTAAGTGTTTATATCAGTCATTTTGATATAAATTCTACCTGAAGACCATGGAACAGGAGCAATTTTTGGCGGTTCGTGAGTTGATAACTTGCTATAAACAGGGCTTATTTATTACTACTTAAAGTTAATGGGACATCCATATGGTATTTTGGTAATAGCTGTTTTGATATCCATATATGTTAATCTGTATTAAATATGATCACTGAGTGCAGGGTTGAGGAATTTCCAGTGCCCAAAAAAGAATGGCGGTACTTTGCTAGAGGGCTAGTATAGTTTTTAATTTAGGTTGCTCATAGATACGTAAAAAGAAAGGTTCTGTTCTATGTGAGGAGAGAGGGAATTTTGGAGTAAGCAGCAAGCATCAGGTAATATTTGGGAGCTACCACTTTTTCGTTGCTCACACACACACATACATACATATATATATATATATATATATATATACATACATATATATATATATATATATATATATATATACATACATATATATATATATATATATATATATATATATATATATATATATATATATATATATATATATATATATATATATATAATTTAAATAAAATTTAATTTTGACTGCAATTTGAAGACATGGCATGGCATAGAATAACTGAGTCTATCCAATTAAAATGCTTAAAATGATTAACTAGGAAATAAACCTACTTTTTGTTTTCATAACACAATATGACGTTTTCCACAAAGTAATTCGTCCAATACATCCTTATCTAGCGTTTTTACTAGTGGTATGTTAATATAAAGGTAGGCACCTCCAGAGTTTCCAGAAACTATAAAATCAGTTTTTTATTCTTATTATGAGCTCCTCAGCATAGCGTAGCCGATAAAATAGGCAGAGGGGGAAAAATCGCAGAAGCCAGCTGCTCTAAACTTATAATGGTGACTGACAATTTACAGTAAATAACGGCTACCACTGAGAGGACCAAGTGTCTTCCACGAATTGCGATGCGAAATCTTGAGATAGCTCGAAGCAAATTTTAAAACTGCCCTGAATACATTCAAGTAAGACGAGTTGTTAATACAAAGAATAGGCATCTCCAAAGAACAGCGGGATACTGACCTGAAAGTCACTGGTTCGATGCTCGTCGCTGACAAACCCACTGCCTTGTACACTAATGGCGGCTGGTGCATGTAAAATCGGTCGGGGCTGCAATGTTTTCCAAGTTCTCAAAATTACCCCTGGAGATGCGGGGTCAAGTGTTCTGGTCTCGTCAGACTCAGTTCAAAATTAGGGGACTGGTCCTTTGGTCAAGTCGGACTCCGACCCTTGTGGTGCCAGTCAAAGCAGGAGACGCACCTTTATCGCCCATAGCCTTTGGGACTTGATCTGATGTTGCTGTCGGTCAAGTGGCATAAGCAACAACAACATAGTCATCTCCAGTGTACCCATTTTATCACATTCCGCCCATCTTAGCTTAAATTACCATTCTTATTAAAGTGTGTTTCCTTTAATTTCATGCTAATGTATTTAGCACAGTCTAACTCCTTAATCAGGCTGGGTCTGTGTAAAATGAAAGAACCAATGAAACCACTGAAATATATTTTTTAATTATTTAATGAAATAAAACTGCAATTTATTATTAAGGTTGTATATATTGTATATTTTCACTCCTTTCTCTCTGACTTTATTAAATAAAATTTTAAAAAAATGTGTACTAGGAGGTGTCTAAAGGGAGAAAAGTACGGAGACCCAAGATGCTTAAGTCAAGTCATTGCAAATGCAAAAGGTGTAAAAAGTCTGTATCCCATTGCCAAAATTAGTTTTAAGTAACCCCTACTGAATTGATTGCTGATTGAGCAATTCATTTGGGTGGGACTCGTATCTACTCTTTTGATTTCTAACAGCAATCGCAGATTCTTTCCGTTTAATATGGACTGGTTATAACAGACGCCCCAATGCGTTTACGTCTCAATCCGTCTTATCCCAATGCGTCTGTCGGCCCAACAACGAGGTGGCTAAAACGTATCACTAATAGTAGGGGAGCATATGTAGTCCCGTGGCGGTATTAATGATGGGAACATGGGTGGATATTTTTTTCATCAGAAACTACCTGTAGATGAATAATTTCTATGGTGTCACTCTTTGGTGTGTGGCGTATAGCAATAATGACGTCATCAAGATGGCCGCCATGGAATTAAAAAAATCCACTTTATTTCGGTTATTTATCGGCCGATTTTCTTTTGTAATACCTCATATTGAAGATAAATAAAATGTCTAGAAGACAGATGCAGAATCAGGGGAGACGGAGTCGTCATAGAGCACAAAAGGGAGAAAGCGCGTCCTCCGAAGAAGATGGTTGGCTCGCGGTTGGAACCTGTGTTATGCTAGGTCAAAGTTACATTGGAGACCCTCCATGAAGGATAAAAAGTTTTGGCATTTTTGGGAGATATGCTGTGTGAACTAGAGGTGAGATGGGCTGAGCTCGGGCCTAGTTAAGGCCCAACATTTTCTCAAGCTCTATATTGGTCGGGGTAGGGATGATTCCGTCACATCTAACAGAAGAATTAAAAAACAGAATAGACTCAAAAATTCAAAATATATTCACAAATTTGGGCTTAAGTAGGCTCGGACCTTAAAAACCGAGGCCGAATTCATCTCTAGCATATTAATTTGTTACATGCTTAAAGTGGATAATTCTGAAGGTGATATTTATTTATAAGTTATTATATACTCCCCTTTTCGACAAAATAGTCATAAAAATAATGAAGATTTATTCTTAGCGTTTCATGTTTGGAATAAATTTACAATTTAAAGCATCTGCAGGGTAATATTAATTTGTACATTGCACCGAAAACTTTCAAATAATTGTGTCCCACCGAATCCCTTTTAAATCATTCAACGTACATTTTTGTTTGCTTTACTCTTTTCCAATACTCAATATTTAGCTAATAGTTCATAACGAAGTTTGCTTCTTAATACTTTTTATATTACGCTATTTTTTTTTCATCGTGTCTCTTTATTTCTAGATTAATCTGTTACGCTGCTGAGTAAATATTTAATCTTGAAAAGCTACGGATTTATCAGATAATAATTAAAGTTTTGTATCTTTTATTTCCAATTTCCTCTAAATATTTTTTGCCTAGACAAATGTTTGTGTCGCAGGTGTCGCTTTTTTATTTTCATTTACTTTTCGCATTTTTAAAGATTTCCGTTGTCTTATTTTTGAAGATTTTACATTTTATTTTCATTCTCATGTGAGCGAGAACTTATGAAACTTTCATGAGAAAAAGAAAAAAACCCAAGAAAATAAAACAAAAAAAGTTTGCTTTCCTCTTTCGCATTCAGACATTTTTTCTAAAGTAATTAAACGAAACTTTTATCCAATATATCCTTCATACTTGTAACTAATAAAAACTTTTTATTCAGTTTTAAGTATCTGCTACCACTTTTATTTTGGAATTATTTTGTTAAAGAAAATTTCTTTTTGCGTAGCCTGACCGCAGTTGTTTTTAACTTACGAGTGATAATCAATAAATATCTTCCTATGGTAAGTGGCACAGATTTTATTTATAGTCATGAGTATATAGAATACGCAGTCTTAAAACAATTTACCGTTTTCTCTTTGGTTCTCAAAAACTGCGCTTAAGTATAAATCATTATACTTTAGCAGCGTTGAAAGTACTATTTTAATAGTTGCCTTCGAGTGCAAGGTTCGGTGTCATTTTAAGAGTCTCATTTAATTAATTATTTAATGTGAAAATCGTATAAATAAATAAAATGACTCTTGAATTACCGTATTTTCCGACGTATAACGCACATCGGCGTATAACTCGCTCCTATAATTTTAAACTACATTTTTTAATTTTTAGGTATATTCTCCGTATAACGCGCACCCTTTTCTTGACGAAGAAACCTGAAATGTTCATGTGTGATGCTCTTATCTTTTGAAGTCATTCATTCAAAGGTTTTTCCGAGGCTTTCGAACAATGGTATACTGAATTGACAAGCGATAAGGGAAACAATATCTGTGTGTGGGGGAAATGCTTGAGGGAGTAAATAATTTCTGGTGCCTTAGAGAATCTAGAAAGACTTTTAGTTTGGGACATTTTCAGATCCCATATAACGGATAATACGAAGAAACTGATGAAGGAGTGGGCGGATTAACGCCATTAGTTCAGCCTTTATATGTGTGTATCAATAAACCATTCAAAGGAAATTTAAAACGGCAGTGGAACACGTGGATGTTTGAAAGTGAAAAAACATTCACAACAGGAGGCCAAATACGTCATGTCAGTCTAGAAATAGTGTGTGAGTGGATAATAAAAGCATGGAATAAAATTAAACCTGACATGATTCAAAAGTCGTTTAAAAAAGGTAGCATATCTAACAATCTAGATTGAACGGAAGGTGATTATTTATTTATGGATCAGAGAAATAGTGATAGTAAAGAGGAAACAGAATTCGATGATGTGCCTAAAGGTATAACGGAAGACGAATATGACGAACTATTTATGTTATCCGATAGTTAAAATTTTTAAGTTCATAAGGTATGTCATTTCTTTTAATTAAATAGCATTTAGGTACATGTAGAAATCTAATTTTTTGATGTTTATCTTTTCCTTATTTTTAAATCTATCATTTTTATATCCAGCGTATAATGCGCACAGGGCCTTTTTATCGCATGGGCAAATCGGGACTTTGCCTAGGGCCCCCTGATGCTAGGGGCCCCTAAAACCCCCTTGGTGTATGCACCTAGTACTTCTAATAGTATGTATAGCCCATGGATAGTTCTTATTTTTATAAATGTTCGTAAGGGGGGCCCCCCAGTGTTCATAGTCTGGCCCCGAATGCGCACCTGTAAATTTCGATCTTATATTTTGTATTAAAAGTGCGCATCATATGCCGGAAAATACGGTACTTGAGTAAATCAACCCAATCTAAAGTGCGATATAATAAAACAACCTTCAACCACATGTATCGAAGTATTTAGTCCTGATTGTTCTGATATTATAGTAATTCTGAGTGAATTGGTGAATCAACGAGTTGTGAATGAATTATAAATCTGCATCATTCAAATTGAAAAATTTTCCAACAATCACAGCGGGAGGCTTCTTGGGTTCACTTCATCAAAATAGATGAAAGACTGTTTTCATTTAAAAGTTTAGTTGACGTAAATATTAGAATAAAATATAACATAAAAGATATTCCCTTTTAAAACAATAATAACAGTTGTCGTAATAATAATAATAATGTTAATGATTACTTAATGATTACTTAAAGTTAATGCTACTTTGTAAAACAATTGCTTGTAAATTTTTTGTAATATTGATTAGGTATTTTCAGGGATTAAAAAGAAGTGTTGTTTTAGAATAACTATCCTAATTAGTCAACCAATTACATATTTGGTAGATTATTTATATACGCGCACCTATATACATACACTGAAAGAGAGAGAGAGAGAAGAACTGATCTTTGAAATGGCGCGAATCATATCTGACACTGAGCCATTGATTACTGCTACCAAGGAAATGATCAATAACAAATTTTGAGCATCGGTGCAATGAGTTTCGTAATAATAACCCGAAATTTCCTTCATCTTTCCTTTGGCGAGAAATTACAAGTGAAAAATCATTATCGTCTAAGATTGATGAAGCTTGAAGAATCTAGACCGACAACTGATCGCTCGATATGCGTTTGATAATGATGGAACAAAAATAATCTTGTTACAGCAATATCTTCTTTTGAGAATTGAGGTTCTGTATTGTTATCTATTCTTAATTAACTGATAAATAGAACTGCGTAAACAAATTACCTAATTCATTAATGCTTCTTAATACAGCGTAAAATCTTACTGTTAATTTATTCAAATGTAAGGATTTGTTCTTTCAAATTGTAAACATTTATACAGGCGAGGTGTTTGAAACATCTCCTAAAGTCTGATTTAAAGCACAAACAATGCAATTTAAAATCATTTCGTAACTTTAATTTTGCATGCGTTTTTCTATTTTCTTTATTTTACTTTTGATTAGAATTACGTATGCACGCACTTTAGATTTGACTTAGAATGATGTATGCACACACTTTATTTTTGATTTAGAATGATGTAGCCACACACAGACATTTCTGTATGTGAGCGTTCGCGATGGAAATTAAAAGCGAGTTACTGTCTGAGACAAAAACTGAAATAAAAAGGATTGTCTCAAACAGGAAAATTAAAATTTAGGGAGACTTTTATAGTTAAGCGTAGAAAAGAGTGTTGATTTATAAAACAAAACATAGCTCACTCAGTCTTAGAGAGACTTTAATTCACTGAAATGCTAGAGAAGAAAAAAATGGGGGCGTCTATTACCATTGATAATTCATGAAGATTATTAATAATATAAAAAAATGGTATTTCCACATAATTTCTGTACCATTAGCTATTTATATGAATCACAAAGGGTCAATCATCTATATACATATAAAACAGTTCCGTAACTGACTGACTGATATATAACGCACAGACCAAACCGCTGGACCTAAAGGGGTGAAATTTTGCATGGCGATTCTTCTTATAGTGTAGGGGTGCACTAAGAGATATTTTTTAAAAATTATTCTTAGATTTTTTTAAATTAAACTTTTAAGCTGTTTTTGTAACATTCTTTAAAGTTTGCATTAAAAATAATAATAATACAAGGGTTATAAAATTTATATCACAAGAAAGATCATAAAAATTCCTTTAAAATGAAATATTTTTCGAATCTTTACCTTCATTTTCTGATTTTTGGAGAATTTTTAAAGATTAATTTTTAGAATTTAATTTATTAAATGCTGAGCACGTGGTTTCTTTTCTTTTTAGGGATACTTTGAACTAATTTTGCTGGCAGACGATTGGACATTATCAAAAAAAAAAAAAATTAAAATTCAGTAAAAGAAATGTTCCTCCCATATATATATATATATATATATATATATATATATATATATATATATATATATATATATATATATATATATATATATATATATACCGGGTGGCCATAATTAAACTGACAGTGCTCACAGTGTTCTGTAGCGCGATCTATTTGCGAGAATGACGCCACATTTTGTAGTAAGATTAAACAAGACGGGGGACGAAGGATTCCGCGAAAAAATAAATTAGTTCCAAATGTCACCGCTAGGGGAATATTTGGCGCTGTGTAATAGAAAATAGAGTGTTAACAAATGCAAATTAATACGCAATAAAATTACCTTTTATTATGCACATTTTCTTATTTAGTTCAAGTGCAATATGGCAACACTTTTAAAAAAGCGTAAAATCTACATAAACACCGATAAAGTCTCGTGATCTGCAATATCACGTACGCTGAGCAGAAGTTCTTTATTCAAATTTCACGTTACATCCATTGGCACAGTGCCAGCTGCTTGGGTTTTAAAAGGCAATGTGTTACGTTTCGAATCAATCGGATTGAAAGTTTATGTGCAATGTCTCCTTCTTTAGTCGATCGTGAGTTACTGGTCAAATTCTTTTACCTCAACCAGTGCAACGCGTCAGCCGCTCTTCGTGCTTTTAGAACGCACAAAAAAAATGCGTAAAGGTAACGGTCCTGTGTCAGTTAATGGGCTAAAAGCAATGGTTGCGACGTTTGAGAAAACAGGTTCTCTGAAGGTTCAGTCAGGCAGAGGACGAAAACCTGTACCACAGGATACAATCGAAGCAGTTGCCACGGCGATTGTCGACAGAGGACCAGACAATATTGCTGCCACCTCTAGCGCTCGTGGATTAGCTCGGAATATGGATATGCCTTACAGTACGGTATGGAAAATCTTACGAAAGATTATCAACTTCTATCCGTACAAGATCAGCCGTGTACAGGAGTTACTGTACCCGACCATGATAAGCGATTGACTTTTGCTCTCACCTTTCTTGCCAGAATGGAGGTGGATGATGCTTGACCGTGGAAAATCTTATGGAGAGACGAGGCCCACTTTTACCTGCATGGAACTGTGAATACCCAGAACTGCCGAATTTGGGATGACAAATCACCACATGCAGTCACAGAAATTCCCTTACATTCACCAAAGGTAACTGTTTGGTGTGGGTTCACAGCGGAATTTATCGTAGGTCCATTCTTCCATGAGAACATTACCCCGACAGGACCGGAAACCTGTTCTGTTACCGGAGAGAAATATCGCCACATGTTGAACAGCTTTGTCATTCCGGCACTTCAGCAAAGATAATGCCTGGGGGAAATCATTTTCATGCAAGATGGAGCCCCTCCACACGTTGCTGTACGGGTGCAACAGCTGCTACGACAGAAATTCACACCAGAACAACAGAAAGAGTCATTAGCCGCTACTTTCCAACTGCATGGCCACCTCGGTCTCCTGATCTTACCCCATGCGACTTCTGGCTATGGGGTTACCTTAAGTCCAAGGTCTATCAAGGAGTGGTCCAGGACCTGGCTACGTTGAAGGATAACATATCACGGACTGTACGGGAGATTCCTTCAGACATGTTACTTTCTGCTGTTGTGCATACTGTGCACAGAATGCAATATGTGGTCTACAACAACGGCAGCCACATTGAACCTCATTTGAATGCAAAATAAAAGGTAATTTCCGTATTGATTTGCATTTGTTAACACTCTATTTTCTATTACGCAGCGCCAAATATTCCCCTAGCGATGACTTTTGGAACTAATTTATTTTTTCGCGGAATCCTTCGTCCCCCGTCTTGTTTAATCTTCCTACAAAATGTGGCGTCATTCTCGCAAATAGATCGCGCTACAGAACACTGTGAGAACTGTCAGTTTAACTATGGCCACCCGGTATATATATATATATATATATATATATATATATATATATATATATATATATAATTACCTATATATAATTAACTGACTTGTTTGCATAAATCTGTTTTCAATAAAATTATTGTAAATCAGCTAGTACGTATAAATAGGCTTTGTTCTAAAGACAATAGGAATAAGCATATTTTAGACTTGTTAGTTGTGCTAAAACGCAATCATTACCCTAATAGTCTTTCCAAGCACATAATTGGTTGTTTTAGATTTAATGAATAACTTGTTCTGTTGCAATTAAGTAGTAATAAAATATAATAAGTAAAATTATAAGTTTATTTAGTGAAAATAACTACTAAAAAAATACTCATTAATACAAAACAATACTCATTAATTATTAATAATAATATTCTTAAGTAAAAGTAATAATGATAATAAATAATAAATAATAATATTTTACTCTTAGTAGTAATAATAATACATAATTAATTTAGGTTTATATCACAGTCTCCATAGTAAGTCTGCATCTGTGTATCCATTTACTCCATGGTTGCAAGGTTTGTGACGTCAGTCTTCTTGCGGTTTCCTACTCTTAACTTCAACTTTGTCTAGCGCCAGGCTTGGTGTTCTTTGATTGTGCAACTTTTTATTCAATTCTTCTGTTTCTTATGGATTGTACGGTGTCTAAGTATGTTTATTGGTTAGATCATACTTATCAGAAACAATCCATTGGTTTTTAGACTGTATCGGCACCGCTGATGAAGAGATGCTGTCTAAAACCTTTATAATACATATCTTTTCATGTTTTTAGTTCCTGGCTGCAAGTAGTAATAGAGCTTATGCTGAGAGTAGTAATAGCTGAGAGTAGTAATATATATATATATATATATATATATATATATATATATATATATATATATATATATATATATATATATATATATATATATATATATATATATATATATACGAGGGTCATTTTTAAAGTAAGAACCGTTTTGTAATGGAGTAAGAGAAACCTTAGTTATCAACGTAAATTGTATCACAAACTAAAATATGAACCTTTTTTCACTTTTCAACATAGTCAACATTGACATTTAAACATTTGTCGTGTCACCAGCTTTTGCATGCCATCAACAAAGAACTCTGTCGCCGGACCGTTAAACCAGTTAGTAACAGTTTTTTTCAACATGTCATCATTTTCCAAGCGCTTTCCACCAAGAAATTTCTTAAGTTTTGGAAACAGATGCAAGTCTAATGGTGCTAAGTCAGGGCTGTATGGTGGATGATCCAGTAATTCCCAATGAAAATTATCAAAATCGACGGCGAGGACTGCTCTCTAGCGGCGTCGTTCTGCTTCACGACAAAGCTCGGCCTCACGTTGCGGCAAGAACAAAGACGCAACTGGACAATTTTCCTTGAGAATTACTGGAGCATCCACCATACATCCCTGACTTAGCACCATCAGACTTTCATCTGTTTCCAAAACTTAAGGAATTTCTTGGTGGAAATCGCTTGGAAAATGATGACAGGTTGAAAGAAACTGTTACTAACTGGTTTAACGGTCCGACGGCAGAGTTCTTTGATGATAGAATGCAAAAGCCGGTGACACGACTTGATAAATGTTTAAATGTTAATGGTAACTATGTTGAAAAGTGAAAAAAATTTCATATTTTAGTTTGTGGTACAATTTACGTTCATAACTAAAGTTTCTTTTACTCCATTACAAAACGGTTCTTACTTAAAAAATGACCCTCGTATATATATATATATATATATATATATATATATATATATATATATATATATGGCATTAATTGCATGCATGACCGTTGTATTTAATTTGAATGTACTCCGTAGCGAAGTACGGGTTTTCAGCTAGTTCAGTATAAAGTAAATTTTTTGTAACGCACATTGCTGAATGATTATCCCCCCCCCCCCAAATAAAAAATAAAATAAAATAAAATAAAATAAGATAAAATATGAACTACTTCAGTATAAAAAACTTTAATACTCACGATTATTCGGAATGCGTTCTCGTCTTGCTAATGCACTTCTTGAACCTCTTCTCTCTTAGCGCTAAGCCGACTATTTCCTATGCCGTCGGTCACATGTGTATACTCTTCGCTTGCGCGAATGCACTAGTCCTTCGATGCCGGCATTTTAAGTCCTTACTTTACGGAAAGACGGCAAAGGCGCACCTATTTCTAATTTGCATAAATCTCAATGCAATGTTTTTCCAATTTTATACTTCTCTGTGCGCTCAGGACTAACGGGAGGCTATGCAAAACTGCCATGCATTAAAGAGTGCGTCAGTATCTCTCAATATACATCATTTACTTCTTAAATGTTTCTTCCCATCATGGCACAGGGAACACGTTTCCATTTTCTTGATTTTAAAGGATGAAAGGAAAGATAGAGCCCTAAAATATTCATTAAATGAAGAGTGTTTTTTTGCCACTAAGGCAGTTAATCATTTCTTTCTCCCAAACTTGGTAAATGTTATATCAAATCAAATTCCGATTCAAAATTTTATATTACTCTCTAGTAGAACTTTGCCCTACTCCTGTTCCCAATGAATATCATGGATAAATATGGAAGCTGCAAATGTTAGATAAATTTCAATAGTCATAAACTGAAGAACTATGATAAGAAGAGAGAGTGGTGTACTTGCCGATGTTAAGAACGAAAGGATATTTGTTCTTTTGAGAGTAAAAAATTCTTTTACCTCCGATGGTTTGAGAATCTGATGATTGTATGACGACCTCTGACTTCTATGAGAGGTTATCTATTGGCCTGAAAACTTCTTCCCCTTTTTTATAAGATGATTTAAGAAAGACTTGTATCTTTCACAGGGCCGGGCCGATCAGTTGTGGCACCTGAAGCAAGTTTTAAAAACAGCGCCTTTTTAAATTTTTGGGGAGACTCTATAAACAGGGCTTATTTATTACTACTTTTATGGGTACTAAGTTAATGGGACGTCCATATGGTATTTTGGTAATAGCTGTTTTGATATCCATATATGGTAGTCTGTATTGAATATGATCACTGAGTGCGGGATGGAGGAATTTCCAGTGCCCGATAAAGAATGTCGGCATTTTGCTAGAGGGCTAGTATAGTTTCTAATTTAAGTTGTTCATAGATACGTTAAAGGAAAGATTTTGTTCTATATGACTATATAAGTAATAATTGCATCACTATTAGAAATGGCCTGCTTAATAGGATAAAGGACTATTTTGGAAAAATATGTATTAAATAAAAATAAAAGTTTTATTTATTAAAAAAATTACAGAACTTAAAAAAAGCAGAAAAAGCAGTAAATTAATCCGAATATAATTTGTTATGTAATAAAAATAATTACTAAATCATTCTTCGAGCCTTTATTGCAGCAGATTGCTTGATTACATCTCAAGAATTAATTGTTTTAGATATCGTATTTTCTCTAGAAATTGTTGCTAGATCATTCAATTGCTATTGGGTTGTCGTTGGTCGTAGACAATTCTTTAAAATTATGAGTTTAGTAAAACTGCTCGAGGCTACTGCTACAGTTACAGGTAATGTTAGTAGAAGTGTTAGAAGAACGCATTTTAAGCCCTATATACTAGTCGTCACTATAAAAATATCAAAAAGAAATACTGCAATTTGATGTTAGCGATACTGCAATTTGATGTTAAACTATAGCACAGAAATAAATCGCATGAAATGTCTATACAAAATCTTATTTTGTATGTACTCAAGATAACGTTCAGCGTTCAGCGATAATTAGTATATAAGTAACAAAAGGCGCAGATAAACATAAGGGTCTCGGTTGATAGCAAGCGTCGTGCTTCGTCGACGAACACACGTAGCCAGAACTCGCATTTATTTCTTATAATCTCAAATTCGGTAGTTTACAAAAAATAGTCTAAATATTCGATTACATTTGTATTTTTTTACGAGTTTCGTCATATATTAGACTAAACTATTTTATTTTTTTCGTTAGTTATTAAAAATTTCGTATTTTGAACGTTTCGTTTTGACGCCTATTTCAATTCGGCTTCTCAAGGGATAGCCTCGCAGCCTCACCTATGGGACTGTCCATGAATTTCTATGAGCGATGCTAAGGGCCTGTTCACAGAGAATCCGTTAGCGTTAAAGATTCCGTTGGCGCTCATTGGATAAATGGGTCAAAGATTGGTATATGATTGGTTAAAAAATGCTGACGCTGACGCTGACAGATGTGAACAGGCCCTTAGACAGTGACTATTTCTACTATCTCTAATGCTTTAAGTCTGGCAATTTTTTTGTCTCTTCGGAGGAGAGACTTTTGAGGTCTCTGATTTTTGTAAAAAATACCCTAAAAAAATATTTCAGGTAGTCTCTTCTGACGAAACTATCGCGGGTTATTAACTAAAGATTACTTACTGTTGCTTACCTCTTTTCTTTTTTTTTTGACGCATTTTGGTACTTTTCTGTTTAACTGTTTACTGTTACTGGGTTTGGCGTGCTGACAAAATTATAACTCGCGACGGACTCTGAATTTTTTCTTTCCGGAGGACCGTTATTGAGGAACGTAATCCTACATTAAAAAGACTGACGAATTCTAATACCCCTAATGGACATGCTTTAAGACAGATCTCCTACTCATATTAGAGATGTGTTAACAGGCAGACAAATGCTGCTTCTTCTGATAGGGCATGTTATGATAGTAAAAGTTTTTACGAGAAGCCTGCCTCATCGATGTGTCTCAACAGAAACTCTAGTTTTTCATGTTCATTAAAATGGATATTTATTTGAACAGCGCGACGAGAACTTGAGAGAAAAATAAGGTAAAATATATGTCAATTCAGTTGAAGGAAATAATTAGGTAGTATCAGTGATCGCCATGTAGCCTTACAGATTCTTATAATTAATGTATAATTGCATATATTTAATTTTGAGTAAAATAAGTATTAATTTTTAAGTCTGAATTCATGACATATAATTCTGTATTAGTAACTGTACTGATTAATAAATAATAATGGCCAAATTATTATATTTGCTTGAAATGTACTAGCTGCAATAAAAAAGTAATAATCAACAAGCACTAACTGCAAATTTTCAAACAAAACATAGTATAGTTTTTTTTTCTTTACCATAAGCTGTATGGAGGGACTGATTTCGGTTTTCATTGATTAAGGCAGATAAAATGTATATGTGTGTAAAGACACAGTTAAGAAATGCACTCAAGCGGTTTATTTCGACTATAAATTTCAGAAATTTCGGAAGGGGGGGGGGAGGTTGTATGATGGTAACAAAGTTAGATGGGGTTTGGTTCACTACTGGTTTAGCTCTAAATTTTAAAATAACAAATATAGATAATTTCGACACCGTGACAGTCCTACTGATTATGCACCAGGAGATGGCCGAATGGCTAGGTCGCTGACATTCGGTGCAGATCCTGTGGGTCCGATTCCCACCGTTGGCATGGATGTTTGTTGCTGTTCGGAATCAGCTTTAAACTGTAGGTCCCAGTCTAATTAGCCCTCATGTAGCAAAAGTTGACCGTAGCGCTTCAAACCAAACCTACTAATTATGCCAACGTTACTAAGAATGTTTTAATACAGGGTGCGGCAGAAAGAACGTTCTGATTTGCAACGTCAATAACAAAAAATTCAAAGCAAGATAGAGAAAGAAATCTTTTATACCTGAGAAGTACACAGTATGCCATTGCCATCCATTAAGTTTTAAAGATTACATCTGTTAAATGGAGACCGTCATTTTCGATGCCGTTTGGAAGTCTCTTTCGGAAATTTTGAAATTTTGCATGGATCTGCGGACCATGTCCCGCGGAATCGCTGTGATTTCTTGCTTAAATGTTGCTTTGAGTGCTTGCAATTTTTTTTCTGTGAGGCTATCTCTAATCAAAAGTGTACCAACACCCACAAACAAATTTGCAAGCACTCAAGGCAACAATTATGCTAGAAATCACGGCGATTCCGTGGGACATGAACTGCAGATCCATGCAAAATTTCCGAAAGAGACTTCAAAACTGCATCGAAGATGACGGTCGCCATTTAAGTGATGTAATCTTTAAAACTTAATGGATGACAATGACATACTGTATACTTCTCAGGGATAAAAGATTTCTTTCTCTATCTTGCTTTGCATTTTTGTTATTGACGTTCCAAATCAGAACGTTCTTTCTGCCGTACCCTTTATATAGAAAGACATCTTGAACTATGCTTGGAGGATTACAGAGGAGTGATTTCAGGACAACTAAGTAATGTTATAACTTTCACCTGGTCAGAGAGCTGATTATACTACCACCAGGCCCAGATTTCTGCATGGGCAAGTGGGGCACTTGCCCAGGGCCCCGAAAATTATGGGGCCCACCTAATTTAATATTAAATTGTACATATTTTTGAAAATGTGGTTTTTGGTTTATACAGTAAATGGGGGCAGTGGGAGATACAGAAAAAAATCCTGGGTGGAGCACAGTGCACCCACTATAGTAAAAGCATACTTACATCCATAAGCGTTTCTGGTTTATTTATTTCATTTTTTTTCCTTGGGGGGGGTGTAATAACTTCAGACTGATCTATTTTGAATTTCAAAAGAAAATTTCATGAATTTATTTATTAACATTAAAAAGTAAATTAATAAATTAACTCTTATTATTATTATTATTATTGTAATTATTTTTCAAATTTTTGACTTGTTGGTCGAACATTTTTTGAATTTCCTGTACCAATTTATGGGGAACCTGGGTGAATGTTCCACATGATCATGTGGAAATCTGGTCCGGGGGGTTATGTACTCCTCTCTGGATCTGTCCTTGGAGGGGGCCCCCAAAGTCTGCTTTGCCCAGGGCCCCATTGGGTCAAAGTCGGGCTCTGACTACCACTGAACATCCATGGAAAGAATAACGTCGGCGAATGTACAACAGCGCTGAGCTACAGTGTTAATGAGCGAAAAGAGGATCCGCCGACTTTTGGAGTATAGTTCAATGGGAATTATACATGTGTAGGTCGTCTTTTATCGTACATTCCTTTTGAACGCTGTTGTACGTTAACCATCCTAACTGACTTCTCGGACTATCCTCCCAAAATATGCGAAATTCCGTAAAGCTAGATAGGCGACAGAGCTTTGAATTCCTCTCTAACTCCTCTGCACTAACTAGTCGGTGTTCTCTTAACCACTTATGTTAACTTACAGGTTTCGAACTGATTCCCTGTGGAACTGATATATTACAAAATAACTATTTTTTCGATTTATGTTATACACGGATTCCGTAAAAGTATTTTAATGCTGTTATTGAGAAAATATTGATTGTAATGCCCTCACTGAAATATAAAACATGTAAAATTGATTAGTTGTTTCTTTAAAAACAATTGCCCGCAATTTTATCCCTCATTTCTATCGGAGAGGTTTAAAAATATTAGTTTTTTGCAAATGTTTTAGGTGTACTGTAAAAGTTGTTATTATTTCTGACAACAGATGGCGCTTTCATAAATGAAGCGATTTGATAGTTCTACTTGGGAAAAAGATTATAACATTTATTCGATGAGAAATAAGAAGTAACTAGAGAAAAATATCGCCCTTGGCATTTTGATTTTTTTAATTTTATTGACACTGAATTCATTCAAGAGTATCCGACCGATGGCAGCTGTAAAAAAGTTGCAACATGACACCAATTTGGTAAGCTCTTTCTTCCGACGTGCATGAAATTTTATTAGGGCGATGTAATTTTTAATTTTAAGAGGCACATTTCTTCCGATTTAAAAAATTCAGTAATAATATAGATTCAATCAAAATTATCAGTAAACCCCAAGTTCTTAAACTTTGTGTAATTCATGGTACGCACGGATGCATTGATTCATATTCATTTATAAAGTTAACGCCGTAAAACTAATTTCCAAGCTATACAGGAATGAGAGCGAGATAATTATTTTTTATATTAATGGCAAATGAAAAAACACTGCCAATATTGCAAGTATTTGTTGTTGTTGTTGTCGCTTATGCCCCCTGGCTGGAATGTATTCCAGACCATGTCCATACAGGCTTGTGGGCTGAGGCTCCGGTTTATAAGTAAACAATTATAATGGTACACTAAACAATTATAATGGCACCACAACTGTCGGAGTCCGACTAAACCAGGTGCCACCTCAATTTCGACCGAACGACCCCAGGGGTGACATCTGGGTGATCGTACTTTCCAAATTCACTGACCTCAAAGAAGGATTTTCTGGTCTACGGATTTAACGTGCCTATATCTTGCCCAGACACGAAGGTATTGAATGGCGCTTGTCGGGATTCGATCCGAGCAAACGCAGTGCCGAAAGCCAACGCGCTACAACTATGCTACCTCTGGCAAAAGAATTTTTGTGTTCGTATTTATATATAGATGCATGCTTACGCACAAATATCCAACGTTGTTTTATAAACTTATAAATGGGTGTTGTAAATAAATAAATGAAATACATTTGTTTAAATATTTATACGTGGCTGAATTCGTCATTAAATGCTGGAACAAACATGTATCATACACGTAGGTAGAATTGCCCCGAGCCCAAAGACTAGAATGAAAGTACCTTTAAACAGATTTTAAAGAATTTAGAGAAAGCCGTTTTAAGTCACGTGGGAATGCTGAACTGAGTGAAAGAAATTTGAATAATGCATGACATTTTAAACATGATTGGATCACTCGGATTGTAAAATTCATCGATTAAATGCTTTTCACATTCTGAAAAGTGATTATAATACTACAATGATAAAAACACTTTTATTTGTTAGGGGAGGTTTTAATTTTTTTATATAATAGAGAAATGAAATGTGATACTTGGGATTGTTATTCAAAGCGGAAATAAGTTATCGAAGAATAATAGCAAAAGGTATTTAGGGGGTTAAACTGACAACAGCTATTAGTCTCTTTCATCAAAACTAGTAAAAACCACTAAACAATTAAAAAGATTAGTTTTCAAAACCACTTGAGATACTTGAAGTACATGGAACTGAGTAATTTTATTAGCTATGACATATAAAGTTAGTTTCCGCCCTAGTTTAAATTCAGTAATTCGTAAGAGAATGCTAGAAATTTCTTTGCTTTTTAGCGCTAATGTATTTTTAAATCGATCATAAATCTCGACCTCCACTGGAAATTCTTCTTAGAGGCAGCCCATTTTCGTTTAGCAAGGTGTAAATAAAACCATAACACTCCCTTAGATAAACGATCATCTTGGAATGACAGTGGAGTTTTATAATCGAAACAGAATATTTGACAAGAATAACCATATAGAGTGGTTACGAATTTTGCCGCGTGATTTAGTTACATATTGATTATGTAATGACTTATCGTGACCTACAATAATTTAAAGAAAAGAAGATTTATTTTCAATATTTATACCGATAAGCAGAAAGTTTTAGATCTGAATTGCTAATACTAAGTAATATTGACAGTTATCTGCATTATACTTCATTATCTTAAGAAATTATCTCTCGTAAAATTATTCTAGGGGTGCAAAATTATGATTTTTTAAAATTTTTTAAATGCTCTACATTGTTTTTTGTTGTCCTGTAAAAAGATTTAAAAATGATAAAATTTTATTCTAAATATCTTATCTAGATTTGTTCCCTTATGTGAGTGTGCCTGTAAAGAAAGCAAATTACGTACATTTACATATTTAATTATTTCAAAGACTTTTTTACTGTTCTTCGCATTCATAATACCCAAAAGGAGTTATCTAATTTTATCAGTAGTCTAGTTCTCGTAGTATTTGATCACAGCTCCAAGAATGGAAGTTTTCAACAAGGCCATGCACAAGGGCAATTTGCCAGGGAAAAGGGATGTCTTCCGCGAGATATCAGAGGAAAAAAAAACTGAAAAACTCTTCTTGATTTATGAATTTTTATTCTCTGATTTTAAGCGCTAAGGATATATTTATATGCAATGCATATTAAGGTACAATTTATTAAATTACTTTTTATCCCCAATCTCCAAAGTTTTTCACCAAATTCGATTGATAACATCTGCATTTTCTATTTAAAAAACGAATACATTATTATAAATGTCTTGAATAATTTCAGTAATGGCTTTCTCAAATAAGGTTATATATATACATATACATATACATACATACATACATACATACATACATACATACATACATACATATATACACTCATGGACAAAAAAATTAGCGCACCAAGAAGGAGTCGTCAAAATGAAACGAAATTTTACATGCGTAATGACTACTTTGATATAAGTAAATGATAAGAAAATCAAAGAAAAAGGATAATTTATTTCAGAGAAAAAAGCAAAAGAACGGAGGAGTTAATACTCCGTTGGACCCCCTCTAGCGCGAATGCACGATGCGATACGATCGGGCATTGAGTCATACAAGTTCTGTATGATGTCTTGAGACATTTCGTTCCATATTTGCTGTAACCTTGCCTCTAGTTCGTTCAAACTCGTGGGATGACCAACTCGTCGTCCCAAATGATCCCAGATATGCTCGATTGGAGACAAATCTGGGGATCGGGCAGGCCAAGGAAGGGTAGTAACAGTGCGGAGACAGTCTTGTGACACCCTTGCCGTATGAGGCCGAGCATTGTCTTGTTGAAAAATGGCTCCTGGGAGCCGTTGCATGAGTGGACACACATGTGGTTGCAGGATTTCATGAACATACCGCTGGGCTGTCATGGTGCCACGGAACAATACTAGGGGTGACCGTGTATTGTAGGCAATGGCACCCCATACCATCACACCAGCTGTGGGAGCGATGTGTCGCTGTACAGCAAAGGCAGGATTGAAGCGTTCACCACGGGCTCTCCACACACGAACACGATTGTCATCACTGCCGAGATTGAATCTGGATTCGTCGCTAAAGACGACCTGGTTCCATTCCGCTGCAGTCCAGTTTCCTCGTGCACGGCAAAACTCCAAACGGAGGCGTCGATGGGTCCGCGTCAAGGGCAGCACACGTAATGGGCGCCGCGATACCAACTGTCCTTCAGCCAGGCGCCTTCGTATAGTTCGAAAAGACACAGAGGCCCCTAGTGAAGGTGCTACCTGTGCCTGGATGGCGGCCGATGAAGCAGTTGGCTGTACGCGTGCATTTCTTACGATGTGGCGGTCTTCTCGACGACTGGTCTGTCGAGGGCGTCCTGAGCCTGGTCTTCGTGTACATGACATCTCTCGGGTCCACTGGTCCCAACACCTCTTCACAACACAATCAGAGCGGCCTAATTGACGAGTTACTCGCCTAGCTGACCACCCAGCTTCCATCTTCCCGACGATTCTCCCCCTCTCAAACTGCGACAACTGCTTAGATTGTCTTCGAACACTGCGTAATGGCATGTCTATCTCAGCTCTTCCTTTGTAAATGATTCAGCACACTCAAACAAGCTTTGGTTACCTGTTTTATACTCCACAGAGTACGATGTTCAACGCCCTCTACCGGCTATACGTAATGCGCAATCACGCTGCATTTCTAATCATTTGCATATCTCCCCGACATGTACCTCCATTGCAAGTTTCGTTACGATCCCGCAATTATTTCTTGGTGCGCTAATTTTTTTGTCCATGAGTGTATATATATATATATATATATATATATATATATATATATATATATATATATATATATATATATATATAAATATATATATATATATGTGTATATATATATATATATATATATATATATATATATATGTATATATATATATATATATATATATATATATATATATATGTATATATATATATATATATATATATATATATATATATATATATATATATATATATATATATATATATATATATATGTATATGTGGGATGTCATCAATAGAGCCCCATGTATGCCACTCTCATGTGGAGTGCGCCCTTGAAAGCTTCGGTGAGCGCCACCTAGCGGGCGCCGCGAATAACAGAAGAGAGACGGTGCTTTGCTTTCGACGATCGCGCACGTGTGTGTGCCTCTTTGCTTGTTTTCCCCCCTTTTTGACGTTAGTTCTCCCTGTAAATAATGTCCCTCTATAAATAAATGTTACTTATGTTAACACTATTTGTGATTATTCCCCTACATATTGTGATTAAAACCCTACATATATATATATATATATATATATATATATATATATATATATATATACAGTGGAATCTCGATCTATCGTTTTTCAAGGGACCGATTGAAATGAACGATAAATACGGGTAAACGATAGATGCGGAAACGTAACAAAGCATTATGATTGTTGGGACCGGATAAAATGAACGACACATACGGAAAAACGATGGATCCGAAAACGATCGATCGAGATTCCACTGTATATATATATATATATATATATATATATATATATATATATATATCTATATCTATATCTATATATCTATATATCTATAAATATATATATATATATATATATATATATATATATATATATATATATATATATATATATATATATATATACCCAGTGGCAGAAACACCGCGACACGGCGACGTCGTCGCGGACATAGAAAACCCCTTGCGGACAGATTTGTCTGCACTAAAGAAAACAATTTCAAAAATTGTCTGCAAATTTCGGACATTTTTTGTCTGCACCAATAAAATGTTTTAAAAATTGTCCACAACTCTCGGACATTTTTTTCCGCGGCAGTACGCATCATTACGTACCTCTTCTCTTGTTATTGAGATGCCGCGGAAATGCTGTCGCTTTCGCCGAGAAGCGAGTAATAGAGCCCGCCCTATGGAGCACAGTACGCATAAAAACAGGCGTTTATCACGCACACGCCGGATCCCACATGTTCGTTCGTGTTTTCTTTTGCACCTTCGGAACGCTAAGGCAAGCGCAACTGACGTCACAGGCGACGAACTCAGGGCGATGAGCTTGCGCAGGCGCAGTAGTGTGATATTTGAAAATTCGCATTACTGCTCGAACTCATGCGCGCATAGGTGAATTCCTTTGTTTCGTTACAATTTTGCGCTTGCCTGTGTTCTGCGCCCGCTAAGAGCAACTCTCGTTCTATAGAAATATTGAAACACACGTGTTTAGAATGGCGTCTCGTGATAAGGTTGTGTGTGGTGTCTGCGATTGTGAATTAGTAAAAAAAAAACTTGAGCACACATTTTCAAATACGACACCCTGACCAAAAAATTAATTGGAAATTAACCTGGGCTAAAAATTTGGAATAATGTTTAAAATGTTCTGAACAGTTCCCTGGATTCTTTTACAGACCCCAACTTTTCAAGACTATGAAGTTTTCAGCCCATTGTGAAACAGTTTTTCACACATTTTTAGCAGATTATCAGACATTAATCTCTGCCTGTGAACAAGACCCTGATGGTTTTGAATTACGAGACAGATTAATGAATAAGCTGACGATGATAAACATTCTAGCACTTGCAGATATTTGTTCTGCTCTTGGGAAAACATCCAAAAAGGTACAAGAAACAGATCATATGCCTTGGGAGTACACATCTTATATCAAAAGCCTCATTTCATCCCTTGAAATTATGAAGACATATTTTGAGGAACTTTCAACTGCAGTCTATGAAAATGAAGATAAAAAAGGGGAAATAAACATTCTTTTTGCAGCTGCATTGGAAAATCTGCCTAAAACATTGTTTTTAAATTTATCAACAGCACTGGAAATGTTTCCTTCATCAAATAGTGGTATTTCCAGTACATACCATGGCGTTCCCCTTCCTAAGAAACCAATTTGCTTAAAGAGTCTTAGATCACAACACAAAGCTAGTGAATGTGATGAGCTAAGAGGCAATTTCTTATGCCTATCAAACTATGTAAAAGCTCTAATTGAACAGTTCAGTGTAAATTTCTGTGAAACTGAATCAGATGGTAAACCAACATTTTTTCTGTCATTGACCAGAGCAGTGTTTTGTTCAACTATAATTTTTTGGTTTATCCAAAAAACAATGTTAGCATAGAGGAAGCAAAACCGAACAAGGGACTCACTGAATATAGCTTCAGTGACATTTTAAATGTGTTTCCTTTTGCGAAGTCTTCCGTGGACTTAAGAAAGACTCTGTGGTTTGAATATTAGATATTCAATGAATGGATGTGCAATAGAGTATACACAATTGTTACTGAGGGTGATGCACCAGATCTGAAGCATTTATTTAAAATTGCATTCCATAAACTGAAGGAAAAACTTCCTACATTTCTAAAGTTACTTGTTTTCGTTATTTCAATGCCAGTCTCTGAAGATATGAGACTTGGGGGTCTGTAATTGATGTCGTTGGTAAACATAGGCTGAGATTGAAAGATGGGACGGATGAAGAAGTGGGCACTAATGATAACAGGGTTTTTATTCAACTGAATGGGCCCCCATCTGGTTATAAAGGTACCAAAAGATTTTTAAAAGCAGCTTTATTGTCCATGTATGGTTCTGCTTATCCTTCTCATTTTAGAAACCCTACAAGAAGTGAGATGATGAAACGCTTTGTAACTTCAAAAGTTATAAGCAAAATTAATGAGAATGCATCATGCTTACCATGTCTTAAAAAAATGATAAAAAATAGCTGGTTTAATGTATTATTTATTTGATAAAATTACACGCAAAATTTGCAGACAGATTATGAAATTTTAAAAGCTTGTCGCAGACACCTACAAAACTTTCTGCCACTGGGTATATATATATATATATATATATATATATATAAATAAAATGAATCAGTGGCGATGAAACATCAGTTTAGGAAACGTGATATTCCCCACTGTTCGGTAGTCATGGCACAAGGTAGGAAGGCAAATGGAGAGGAAAAAATAAATGAACCGGATCAAGAGGCGCTTTCAATTCGATGAATCTTTATTTTCAGTAATTTCCGGGGAACATCCATTTGAGTTGGACGGACACATTACGCGGTGGACGGGGACGGGACCCCGCCCGCAATTTGGCAGATCGAAAATCTTACATCTGTTCTGGTTGAGAGCAAACACATAAAGACTACGGAATTATTGAGAAAAGCGCGGATTTTCAGGCGGGCTGAACTTAATTTAGTCAATTTAGGACACCTGACTCTAGCACGTCATATCGGCTGATGATCTCGCCAGGCTTCTAGAACATTTCCGTTATATAACGCTTATATAAGGCTATCCGCACGTGGCGTTAGGGGGAAAACTACTAGATTATTTTGGTTGGATTTGAGGGGTAATGCTTTATTGCAAAAGGGTGAAAGAATTTGGATTGGCGTTTTAATAATAATGAAAAGGTTTGAAATTTATTTCAATCCCCCCCCTCCGCAAAAGACTTGCTTTAGGTGCCGACTCCCTCAGCAAAACTCTCCATCAGGCGAGACCCGCGTAACAAAAGCGTAATTGGGACTAAAATTTTGAGGAGTAATTTGGAATAAAATTTTGACTCAGGGGTTGACAAATTTAAATTTTGTGTTACTATTATCTTTGTGTGTCTGCTCAGGTCATGAAATATACAAAGCAGCATAAAGTAGCATTAAACAAAAAAAATATCACTACACCTAAATTACAGTTTGGGATGAGTATGGTCATATTTAACTATTCACAAAAACTTAAATATACACTTAAAATGGAATGATAAATATATACTCATTAAAACACAATAAATCACAAAACTTTAAAAAGGTAAAAATAAATCAAAACTGTCAATATCGGGTTACATTCATGAGATCCAAAGGTTTTACACATAATAGGTTTTTCTAAGAGAAATTTTAAAAGATAGGGTTTTTTTCCCCAATTTATTTAATTTATTTAGACAACACGCAAAGTTTAACCATCTAAATGGAGTCAAGAGTGTTAGGCACACAAAATAAAAATCAAAAGGAAATGGATCTCTGGCTCATGAGGTTTGTCGTTATTCAGGTTTAGGCTTCATGGTGGTTGGTAAATTCAATTGTTAGAAGTTTTGTTAATAGTTTTAGAGGCTTATCTATAATAATTTTTCAAATGCACTATAGAAACAAATTAATAAGAAAAAATTTAAAAATACAATTCAACACAGTAAACAGATTAAAGAAAGTTAATTTGGCAATGATCATTTCAAATAATTAGGAATATGGTTCAATTAGGAAAAACTGGGTTTTAAAAACAATACTTTCAAAACTTATCTTAATTTGAATTCAACCAATAACACACTTAGTCAAGATAAAAATGGCAATAAACATTGTAAATAATTAGGAATATTGTTCAATTAGGAAAAACAAGATTTTAAAAATAATTCTCTTAAAAGGTGTGTTAAAATTCTCAGTTAACCAATAACACTCAACATTATCTTTTAATTCAGGGAGAAATGGATTTACACCTCTGGAGCAATGAACTTAGCCTAGGTCTCCAAACGTGACAATCAGCGGTGTGATAAATTCCACAGAGGCCTGGTGAAAACGCGCTAAATTCAAGCCCACTGAGCTACCATTGAGTTGGGTTGGTCGTAGATTATTTTGCGTTCGGGATCGAACCGAATCACAAAGAATTATTATTAAATTGTGGTCGGGGTCGAATCGACTCATTTGGGAATTATTGTATATTTGTGGTCGGGGTCTAACCGACTCACAAGGAATTAAATTATACATGGAGCTCTAAGTTCAACAGAGTCAATATAGTATTAAATTTCAATTTGTTTGAGGTTAGGTTATTGGAATTTAGTTAGTTTGACTTAATTAGGGTTCTAGTATTTCAATCATTAATTTCTTTCAATATTCAAATTTAGTTAGAAGAGTGCACATTCTACTAATAATAGGGTAAATTAGGGTAAAAATATATAAAAGGTCACAATAGGGAAAACAGGATCACTTTAACCATATCAGGAATTCACATTTAACTTTCATATTTTTATTTTGAATATATGGCCTGATCTCCTCTTAAGGTATAATATTGTTTATTGTTGAGAGTATCCGGATACAAAAATTACCACTATTTAAAAATTCAAGGTTCATCAAGATTCAAAAATATCAAAATTACTATTATAAAATAAGAACATCAAAAACACTTAAAACACTTAATGATTTGTGGTACTGGGGAGAGTTTTGTTTTAAAAGTTCAGTCAAAATTTTTTATCTGAGGTCAATAAATACCTCTCAGTTTTTTTCTTATTAACTCACTCTCAGTCTTTAGCAAAGTCCATCTTTGCAAAAATGTACCACAAAAATTTCAAAACAAAAATGTAAACATTAAATCACTAATAAACTACAAATATTAAAATCACTCAATGAAACTAAAATATACACAAATGAGGTCAGTAAGATATATAAAAAATAGTAAATTAGATCTCCAATTATCAATATACAGTTATATACTCAAAAATTCAATTTTCTTATTTGCATAAACGAAATAATGGAATTTTCTTAATTTTTTGTTATTCGTCATCTGTCACTTTATCTATTATTTTATGAATTATATTTAAGAAAACATATTAATATTACTCATAATATTCTTCATCAGAATTTAAATACACTTTAAATAAAAATTCTCTTTACCACATATATTAAACAAAAACATTAAATAGAACTTTATGTAAAATATTTTAGAGAATTTTATAACACTTGACACTTCATTTTACCGTGTTAAACGCATCAATTTTCCTTCAGGATAGTAGCATCCGTTTGAAAGAGTACTAAGTTTGACGAATGGTCGCCAACACCTCCACGAACTTGAAGCACATGTTCCACAACATAAAACGAAACTCACATAATTCGCTGGCAGGCGAATTCACTTTTGGTGACTCGAAATCACCCACATATCACCGACAAAACACGAATCTTCACTTGCACGCGCGGAAAATTTTTTTTTCTTCTTTCACAGTTTTCGAAACACGGCAGCATGAAAAGGAATAACCTTGGACAATATTTCGTTCACACACATCGGGACGAAAACTTGTATGAAATCCCTCGCAATGCAACATTACAGGAGGAGTTGAATATTCCATACGGTTGTTGTCTTTAAAACGCACAATCCTGGCACCACTGCTTTCAAAATCACAATAGTTCGCGCTGGTTGCACCAAACACTGAAAGTAATTGCCGGCTTGTCAAATCACACTCGCCCAGTTGACATCCGTCTATGATGAATCACGCGCTAAAGCACAAAACCGCTGCGTTATCTCTCTGCTCGTTGAAAAAAAAACGTATTTTGCTCTCCGGAACCTGGCCCCGAAATCCACTTGGGATTTTCAAGCGTAGGTTCGAATCCTACCGACTAATGGAATAATAAAATGAATCGGTGGTGATGAAACATCAGTTTAGGAAACTCGTGATATTCCACACAGTTCGGTAGTCATGGCACAAGGTAGGAAGGCAAATGGAGAAGAAAAGAATTAATGGACCGGATCAAGGAAGAGGCGCTTTCAATTCGATGAATCTTTATTTTCAGTAATTTCCGGGGAACATCCATTTGAGTTGGACGGACACATTACGCGGTGGACGGGGACGGGACCCCGCCCGCAATTTGGCAGCTTGAAAATCTTACATCTGTTCTGGTTGAGAGCAAACACATAAAAACTACGGAATTATTGAGAAAAGCGCGGATTTTCAGGCTGGCTGAACTTTAATTGGTCAATTCTGGACACCTGACTCTAGCACGTCATATCGGCTGATGATCTCGCCAGGCTTCTAGAACATTTCCGTTATATAACGCTTATATAAGGCTATCCGCACGTGGCGTTAAGGGAAAAACTACTAGATTATTTTGGTTGGATTTGAGGGGGTAATGCTTTATTGCAAAAGGGTGAAAGAATTTGGATTGGCGTTTTAATAATGATGAAAAGGTTTGAAATTTATTTCATATATATATATATATATATATATATATATATATATATATATATATATAAAATAGGCCAGGACAACTCACTAACGACACAGTAATCTATATATATAAAACAGTTCCGTAACTGACTGACTCACTGACACACTGACATACAACGCACAGACCAAACCGCCGGAACTAAAGGGCTGAAATTTTGCATGGTGATTCTTCTTATAGTGTAGGGGTGCATTAAGAAAGATTTTTGAAAAATACTTCTTAGATTTTTTAAACTAAATTTTTAAGCTGTTTTAGTAACTTTTTTCAAGTTGGATTTAAAATAATAATCTGAGGGTTATGAAATTTATATCACGAGAAAGATCATACAAATTCCTTTAAAATGAAACCTTTTTCGAATCTTTACCTCCATTTTCTGATTTTTGGTGAATTTTTAAAGATTAAATTTTAGAATTTAATTTATTAAATGCTGATCACGTGATTTCTTTTTCAGGTACTTTAAATAAATTTATCGTCACGTCCATAACAATGAAATAGACAAAAAAATATTTTTTCCCTTGCTAGTGTGGCAGACGATTGGACATTATCCAAAAAATATTAAAATACAGTAAAAGATATGTTCCTCAAACTGTACTATATTCTTTAGTATGTCCTATTAAATTTAATGTGAATATTTTTTTCTACATTATTTTGTCTATAAAAATATCTCTTACGATTTTTTTATAAATATATCTTTTTGTTTTTTTTACATCAATTGTATACATTGATCGTCATATTTATTACTTACTTACACACACACACACACACACATATATATATATATATACTATATATATATATTTTTTGCCATTAATTGCATACATTGACCGTTGTATTTAATTTGAATGTACTCCGTAGCGAAGTGCGAGTTTTCAGCTAGTATTTGATAAAATAAATGTTTTTAACTATAGTAATTTTTTTTCCCTAAAGAGAGGTTCCAGAGCGCCATTCCAGCGCGTTCCGCCTTAAATCGAACCCTGTATATATATATATATATATATATATATATATATATATATATATATATATATATATATATATAAATAAATATATATATATATATATCTAATATATAAAAATGAATGTTTGTATCTCTGTAATTGTATAGAAATCCACAGTTTAGGAGCAACGATCGTGAAATTTTACATACAGGCGTCTTTAAAAACAGCCGAGGGTCTGAAGAACTTCAAAAATCGAAATTAATTACCGTTGATTTTTAATTAATAAAAAACCAACAATTTGTAAGCTGTTACACTTTGTGGAATCACCGCTCTGAATATGGCGTCCACGTTAGGGTTAGCTGAAGCGAACAGCGAGCGAAAAGATAAAAATAAATAAAATCAAAAAGTTTCAAGTTACATATTAAGCCAGAATAATAAATGAAAATAATAATCTTTCAAGTCAGATTTTATACTCTAAAATAAATCGGATCCAACGGCATATTGACACTATCACACGCGATGGAAAATTCGAATCAACCACGCTAAGTGTCACAAGATCATTTTTAATCGCTACTGCAACCCCCCTCGCTTATGTCTTTGTGTCTATTGAAGAGTTAAAGACTAAGCTTCTATCCTGCTAACTTATTTCTAACTTAAAACTCCTCTTACTCCATAAATACATGTATATTCACCAACCCATAGCAACTTTCCAGTAATTTTAGTACAAATATTGTCCTATTTACACAATACACTAGCATGTTATTGTGGCGCATTCGGTAAGAGCGTTCATTTACTATACTACACGAAGCGGGTTCGAATACGGATCGTACAGATTTTGCTAAACCTGTATTTTCAGCTTTTATTTTATTATTTTTTAAATTATTATTATTATTATTTTTATTTATTATTTTTTAAAATTATTTTTATTTATTTTATTATTTTTAAAAATTATTATTTTTATTTTATTTTATTTTTCATATTATTAATGTGTATAACATTTCGTATACTTTTTTTTCTATGTCATTTATACTGTGTTTATTTTTTTAATGGATTTTGGTAGGTTTATTATAAATTTATGTATTTTATGTTTTACTTTTCAGGAATTTTTGCTCCAATGATAAAGGCTAAATCTTTTCTATGTTATTTATACTGTATTTAGTTTTTAAATTGATTTTGGTTAACAAACATTCGACAATTTGACATTTTTACTTTTCAGCTTTACTTTCCTAAAGACAATTTAACATTTTTCCTTTTCAGCTTTTAGTGGTTTATTATAAATGTATATATTTTATGCTTTACTTTTCAGGGTTTTTTTGCTCCAATGATGAAACGCTAAATCTAGCTGAATTCTGAAGAAATTATTGTAAATTTATGGTTTTTTATGTTGGGTTTTCTTTTTATTCATGTGTATAACATTTCACATGCTTTTTATTCTATGATATTTATACTGTGTTTAGTTTTTAAATTGATTTTGGTTAACAAACATTCTTAAAATCCTGGGCAACGCCGGATAAATTATCACCTGTGTAGGTTGATAATTTATAAATTTTAAAACTGTTACCACATGTATATTTACAGATCCACAAGAACTTTCCAATATTTTTAATTAATAACAACTCTCGATTCACAAGCATACAGTAGATGGCGCCACTATTTTAATTTTTTTTGTGTCTATTTCGTTGTTATGTGACGATAAATTTATTTAAAGTACCAGATAAAGAAATCACATGATCAGCGTTTAATAGATTAAATTGTAAAAATTAATCTTTAAAAATTCACCAAAAATTAGAAAATGGAGGTAAAGATGCGAAAAGAATTTCATTTTAAAGGAATTTTTATGATCTTTTTCGTGATATAAATTTTACAACCCTCAAATTATTATTTTAAATGCAAACTTGAAAAAAGTTACAAAAACAGATTAAAAATTTAATTTAAAAAAATCTAAGAAGAATTTTTCAAAAATCTTTCTTAGTGCACCCCTACATTATAAGAAGAATCGCCATGCAAAATTTCAGTCCTTTAGGTTCAACGGTTTGGTCTGTACTTTGTATGTCAGTCAGTCAATCAGTCAGTTAGTCAGTTGCGGAACTGTTTTATATATATATAGATTTTTATTACTATCTCTATATCGTAACGTTAACTTCATGCGCACACATTATTTTTAACTGGCATTCAATTGGCTGTTAAAACTTTATATTTACATCCTATTTAAAAGAAGTAGGGTGTAAATTGTAGGGTGGAAAGTTGGTAAAATTAAAATTTTGTGCAATGTATTTTAATTTCTCGATTAAAAGTAGTTTTTTTCTAAAAATCAATTTATTTCGCTTGAAAAGCTAAATATTTTATGCACGCGGTTTATATTATAATTACTATCTTTATATCGTAACGTTAACTTCATGCGCGAGCATTATTTTCTTATGCTTTTTTTATTATTATCATCTTTATAATAGCTTTATTTTCATATGGTTTTAAGCAACTATCGTTTTTATTCATATTATGTTGGTTTTTTATTAATTAAAAATTAAGGGTAATTAATTTCGATTCCGGAAGTTCTTATCTTTATTTTCATATGCTTTTTCATTTACGAATTATTCAAATGTTGGTTAAAAAACTTTTGCGTAATTTATATATTTGTGTGTGTTTAATTATTGAAATTAATAAATTTATATTTCTGGAGAGGATGTTTCAGATTTTAGTGGTACTATGATGAAAGGCTGAATATACCAAAATTCTGAGGAGTTTATTATGGAGAGAAAAGGAATTTAATATGTAGAGGATGTTTATAGGAGTTAAATGTGGAGAGGAGTTGAATGGTTTGCAGCCCTCAATCAAACACTTCATTTTTTTAAGAGGCAACGCTGCAGTCATATCATTGTTCTATTGGAAATTTCTGCTGAACCTGTAATTGCAGATTTTTTTTACCCCAATGATGAAAGGCTAATTCTAGCTGAATTCTGAGGAGTTTATTATAAATTTATATATTTATAGATTTCACAAGGTTTTTTTTCTATGTTATTTATACTGTGCTTAGTTTTAAATTAATTTTGATTAGCAAACATTAGAGAATTTGACATTTTTACTTTTCAGATTTTAGTATTAAAATGATGAAAGGCTGAAATTCTGAGACGTGTATAACATTTCACATATATTTTTTATGTTATTTATACTGTGTTAATTTTTAAATTGATTTTGGTTAACAACAAACATTCTTAAAATCCCGGGCATCGTCGGGTACTTCAGCTAGTATATATATATATATATATATATATATATAAATATATATATATATATATATATATATATATATATATATATATATATATATATATATATATATATATATATATATATATATATATATATATATATACAGACAAATTCTTAAACTATCATTGCACTTTAAGGGATATATTATCAGGGGAATAACCCCATCGTTAGATGGTCCTGAAGTCAAATTTATATGCGTGGTACTGCAATAATCACAGCTCTCACAAATCACCCATTTGAGCTTTTTCTCTCGTTAAAATGAAGTATGGCCGGGGCAGTAAACGAACCAACTGTCTTCCGGTTTATATTCTATACGCTGAAATACCATGTCATGCAATTGATCTTCCTGACAGTCTATATGATTAAATGACGTTCATAGGAGACTCTGATATTGTTCTAGAGCTACATAAAAAATTTAGGTCTGAGCTGTAAATTACGTAAGAAACTGGATCGTCACGGAGACACTTTTCAAGTCACTTCTTACTGAAATATTCACGTACGAGTCCATAAATGTATTTAATCATCCAAATTCTTTGGTATTCAGAATTAAATGATTAAATAGATAATGTCAGATGAATTGTTCACTCATTTAATAAAACGCTGTGATAGAAAGGAAGAGAGATAACCCCCATCAAAAGACTTTATATGAAACCATCATGAATGTAATTATATTCAATTTATTTTGAGCTGATCATTAAGCTTTAGAATCACTTAGCCACTAAAATACCCGAGATTATGGAGTAAAATATCCAGAGGGGATGGAAAAAGGGGTGTTGGCTGCCCTAGAAGACTATCTTATGACAAGCCGTTATCATTTGTAAGGACACGAGCTGATAGGAATCTGGTGGAATGACTTACACATTCCTTACTTTGACAGGGATTTTAATGACCTCCACCCTCGGCCATAACTAGGTATACTGGATTGAATCTTAAGGCCCATTTTTTAAAGCGATGAATTGGAAAAATAGCACGAGTTCTTATAATGTAAACTTTTAATATTTAGTTTTGTGCGTTAATGTTTTCTCCTCTATTTAACTTATAAAATTTTTTCTAATATAGTTTAATAACATTGCGTTCTATGGATACGATTAAATGCTTTGATATCTAGCTTTTGATTATCCGTACTAATTAATGCACGGGACAGCATATTAAACATGAATAATCCAAAATTGGCTCAGAACGGAGGTAAAATTGAACTATTCAGAGATTCTAAAATAACTACCCATATCGTTTAGAGGTCAGAATTTTATTTATATAATAAATTACAAAGATTTTTAGTTTTCTTCTGGAAAAAGTCTTTTGTAGTTTTTTGCTTACTATTCAAAGCGACTTTTTAGGGCATTTTTGTATTTTATTTCCATCATTTTCTTTTGTGATTTATGGAAAATTCCTTTGCCAATAATCACACGTGCCGTTATTTTATTGCGCGTATATGAAATACGAATTTCATCATCCATGGAATTTAATTCTAGTCAAAAGATATATGCCACATGTTGAATGAACATATCTGTTACAGCAAATCAAACGAGGAATGCATGAATGGGATGGAACTACCTATTTCGATCCATGGCATGTTTTTACTAAATGCTTTTAGAATATATTTTTAAGAAATTCTTTTATAAACATATCATTTTATAAGCCTATTTAATTATATGATTTCTCTTTATTAAAACAAAGTTTATGACTGATAAAATTGGATTTCCCAGTTAAAACCTGTATTCTTTCAATAAGCAAATCGACCAAGGAATATATGAATATTTTATATTTATTTGTAATTAATTCTCGTTCTCTCATAATAGCTTATTCCGACTTACATTAAGTGATGATAACCGTAACTTTTTTCAGGCTAATATTTGAAAGATAAGCGTGGGAATATTTTAAGTGTGACATCACGAGTAAACTCGCATTCACAGGCGTGAACATACTCGTACATTCTCTGACTGCTACATATTTTATCATTTCTTACCGCAGTTCGTGAGTATTTGCCTAGTATCAGTGTTATAAAATAGCGTCGATAAATATACCCTCCATTAAATGTATGGTGCTCGGTATAGAGAGCTTAAGTCAAAAACAGTGATTTAAATATACCAAGTTTTGGCTTTTATACCAATCACAGAAATATAATTTCGACTTGAGTCTTTTGTACAAAGAAATGTACTTTTGTATACAAATTGATAGACTTAAACCTTTTATACAAGTCAAAAGATTTTTTTAAATATATACTAACAAATATCTAAAAATCACTTTTTTTTTACTTAAGCCTTTTATATCGGGCACCATAGACATATGTAAATAAGGCACCACTAAATATGAATACCAACCCTGTATTCTTTTCCCTCTACAGGCCGTATAGAGCTGAAGTGTCCTTTGACGAAGGGGAAATGTCTATAGTGTAAATACAGTAGCGATACGTCAACTACACTTTGAAATTCTACACATGTTTCGTGGTGCCATGCATATTTTTTTTCACGTTCCAACTCCTTAAAAATGCCCTCCATACAATGTTTTACTGGGAAAGAAGCTGTATGAACTTTGGTTTTCGAGCGACTTCATACGATTTTCCTTTACATTTCTGATTTTGTATAAGCTATTTTAAAATACCCGCTTCAAATATACTATTCGTTAAATTCGCGAGATTTAAAATCCTTCAGAGAAGTTATGGTATTCTGAGGAATCTGCTCTTTCCAGAAGACGAGGGTAGAGATTGTAGAGGTTAATTACAATAAACAAAACTATGATAGTTTATTAAATCCTGTTACAAAATTTACTTTGAAGCAAAGAAAGTTGACGTTCAAAGATACTGTCCTAGAGTTTTATTGTTTTTAATGTAGAGTTTGAAAGCGTCCTTCGTATTTTTTCGATAGGAGAAGAAGATTTAAACATGACAAATCATCTGCCTCATTGTAGATGTTTTCCGTCTGGGATTTTCTTTAATGCTTTAGTATTGCTGTTGGGTAAAAGAATACACCACTTTTAATTTTCAAGTTGTTGCGAATCCTAGCATCATCAATAGTCTTTAATCGTTCATTTTTAAAGATGAACTGGGTTGTGCTATTCATGGAAAAAGCTGTCTATTAATCTTTATGCTATAGATAATCTTGACAGCATCAATACATCTTACAGCATGAAGATTTCCTTTTACATCTTTTAAAATAAACTGTAATTTTACTGATATAACATCTATTTAACAGCTAGTTACTCTGAAATAAATTCTCTTATATAACTCGTAAAACATTTCTTGCAGCACAGAGAAGTAGAATATATCAGAATATTTAAAATTGAGTTATCGGAACTGTGCTTTGAATAATATTTCTCTGTCATTATTGAAACATATTTAATGTTTTTTAAGGGAGATCAAATATAAGGTGATGCCATCACTGACTCGTAAGTGGTGAATAGCTGTATCGGATTTTTGAGTACGTCGGATGTGGCGCCGGCATTCGATTACGGGAGTATCAAACAGCGAATGACAAATGGATGCTATTTTTCTTCATGCCCTTTATCACCAGTCATATACTGACACTAAATAACGAGGGAACACAAATATCATTAAAAAAAGCAATTTGATGTCTTTGCCTTCAGTTTACCACATAATTGTTTGCAAGAGCTATAAAACACGAGAAAGTATAACCAGAGAGAATTTTTTAAAGATGTTTTTCGCAAGTATCAAAATACTTCCTTCATTTGGTTTTCTTCAAATAACCAGTGAAGCTGAAAATAGAGATGAGGGATGTAAAAATGTCAGTTTGATGCAAGGTTTCATTTTAAATAGGATTCTATTCAATAAAATTGAGGATCTGAGAATAAATGAATATGGAATACTAGCTTCAGGTTATGACTTTTTCTCAGAACTATGGCAAATAATAACAAATGGTTTCAAAATTGAATAAGAAATAGTCTTAAAAAATCCCTAATTTTATTTAATAATTTTTTTCGTCGATTCAGTTTTCTTTTCTTTCCTTCTTTTTTTTAGACTTTCTCATTTTCCTTTTCTGTTTCTCGTTTTTTTTTCTCCCTTGGCCACGATTTCTTCATAGAACCGCGTTTGTTGAACGATACACGTCTCCCAACGAAGAAGGCTGCTTTATGCTTTGAACGTGCAAGGTTTCATTTTAAATAGGATTCTATTCAATAAAATTGAGGATCTGAGAATAAATGAATATGGAATACTAGCTTCAGGTTATGACTTTTTCTCAGAACTATGGCAAATAATAACAAATGGTTTCAAAATTAAATAAGAAATAGTCTTAAAAAATCCCTAATTTTATTTAATAATTTTTTTCGTCGATTCAGTTTTCTTTTCTTTTCTTCTTTTTTTTAGACTTTCTCATTTTCCTTTTCTGTTTCTCGTTTTTTTTTCTCCCTTGGCCACGATTTCTTCATAGAACCGCGTTTGTTGAACGATACACGTCTCCCAACGAAGAAGGCTGCTTTATGCTTTGAACGTGCAAGGTTTCATTTTAAATAGGATTCTATTCAATAAAATTGAGGATCTGAGAATAAATGAATATGGAATACTAGCTTCAGGTTATGACTTTTTCTCAGAACTATGGCAAATAATAACAAATGGTTTCAAAATTAAATAAGAAATAGTCTTAAAAAATCCCTAATTTTATTTAATAATTTTTTTCGTCGATTCAGTTTTCTTTTCTTTCCTTCTTTTTTTTAGACTTTCTCATTTTCCTTTTCTGTTTCTCGTTTTTTTTTCTCCCTTGGCCACGATTTCTTCATAGAACCGCGTTTGTTGAACGATACACGTCTCCCAACGAAGAAGGCTGCTTTATGCTTTGAACGTGCAAGGTTTCATTTTAAATAGGATTCTATTCAATAAAATTGAGGATCTGAGAATAAATGAATATGGAATACTAGCTTCAGGTTATGCCTTTTTCTCAGAACTATGGCAAATAATAACAAATGGTTTCAAAATTGAATAAGAAATAGTCTTAAAAAATCCCTAATTTTATTTAATAATTTTTTTCGTCGATTCAGTTTTCTTTTCTTTCCTTCTTTTTTTATACTTTCTCATTTTCCTTTTCTGTTTCTCGTTCTTTTTTTGTCCCTTGGCCACGATTTCTTCATAGCACCGCGTTTGTTGAACGATACACGTCTCCCAACGAAGAAGGCTGCTTTATGCTTTGAACGTTTATTTTGAACGATACTAGGAATTCAAACTTTTCCCCCTCTTTTCGCCTAATTTTTCACATTTTAATGCGGTGATTTTATGTTGATGAATCGCTATCTTTATGAAATAGATATGTTTTATAATGCTCAATTTTTTGCTTTGTACTGTTGAGAGCAAATATCCACATGTAGTTCAAAATCATGTCAGATCAAAAATATAAAGTTTAATATCGTGCATTAGAAGGTAAAAGACACTAAGTGCAAAAATCGACAAAACCCGTATTATGTCATCAACTGCTTCATTTTTATGGTTCGGATGTCAGGTTAAAAATAACTAAGTGATTGCTAAACATCTGTGTTTAGCAATCATAAAAAGAGAAAATTAATCAAGTGCATGTTTATCATAAACTGTTGTTGGTAAAATTCATCAATAGTTGAAATTTCTAATTTGTTAATTAATGACTTTTACCTTCAAATGCACTATATGGTTCTTTAAAAAATATTCGACTTTTTATTGAGGGTTATCTTTTGGTTTTTGCAGAAACCCATTTAGGGATTTGAAGTAAAATAGGTTAACTACTGAATTTATACTGTACGATATTAGGGAAGCTATTGTACCTCGTATTTATTTCAATGTTTTATTTTTTTTCATCCATGTAGTACATAAAAAATAAATTAATGCTGCTTTTTGAAACTTAAGAAGGAAAGTGTTAACCTGTAATTTTTTTGTGTGTGAACTATTTTCATGTTTTTTGGACAATTTAGAATTAAAATGCCTTTAGGACCAAGGTACAACTCTATGTTGTATCTCTGTTCTACTGGTTTTTATTTTCATTACTCACGAGTTGTACTGTATTAAAAAAGTATATAAAATAAAAACAAAACCGCTAATACTAAAAGTAAAAAACAAACAAAAATATGGAGAGAAACAGCATAGTACACTGGTAACTATAAGGTGCTATGATAAACGGTTCAATTTGCGAAGTGCATTGAGCAAAACATAAAGAATATTAAAATTCATAAAACCGACCACCCCACGGGTTTTAATTTTCAAATTTTTTTTGTTAATTTTTAAGAAAAGTTATAATGAAATCTATCATTGAGGAGTTAATAACTTTTTTCAAAATTCTTTAGGACATTAGACATTTTCCATTAAAAAATGAAAATCGTTACAAAAGGGAATAAATAAAAAGAGCAACTTAGATATTAAGTGTTTTTTTTTATGTTTCATTCTTTTCAATTCTATTTCTCATGCACACACACAATACTAGGATAATAGCTATTTGATGTATCCCGAATAGCCTAATCGTTTCTCCTCTTTGGCTGACAGTTATTCTTCAGTCAAAAAATAAGATGTGCTCTTGTAATTACAATCTTACATTAAATTTTGATATATAACTTAAATAAAGAAATATTAAAAATCTCTTGCATAATGATTTAACAACCTTCACGCAGTCTAAAATTAGAATTTACCAAAAATATTTTGCTTTTTGTTTTTATATAAATTTGTTGATGTTTTCTGTACTTGTAAACAAGGTCTATGCCATTTCCCCTTCTTCAAGCTAGGTTCTAACTTCATGTCTAGAAATGTTTTGTTAATATTTAAAAGAGTAAGAGTAAAACTTATCTTGTTAATATATTTATCTTTCTTTTACATGATGAAAAGCTGAAAATACGCATTTTCTTGAAGGTTATGTAGCAGTTTGGCAATATTGATCCAGCTAATGCTTGATCCTTGCATTTCCGAAAACAATCAATGGAATAAAACTTTTTAAAAGACTTTCATATCTTATTATAACCATCGTCAATGCATTTGAAATTTTTGATTTCTTTATTCCACGTACTACAGTGTCATTGAAAGGTATCAAATGTGACAAACAAAAGTTTATTATACTTAATAGATCCCTTTAGCCAATTCATGTAGAAATTTCCGCTGATCTCAAAATAAACAATGTTAACCACATAATGTTAACCAAAATGAATACCTTGAAAAAACAAAAATATTTTCCTCCTGCGCTGCATTTCAAAATTCAGCTGCCATTCTCAATCAGTTATTCCGAGCAAAAATTATTTCCAGGAAAAGGAAATTGAAAGGAATTCTTTAATAGTAAATAATAAAGAAGGATGTTGACTTTTCTCTGTCTGTCATAGATATTCAATTCAAGTACGAACAAAATGTGCAAAATTTCATCTAGGCTATAAGTTAAAATACACCAATATGACCTTGTCATGTGGGCAACAGGTTTTCAAGAGATAGCATGTTCCAAGTTCAGGATCATAATATAATTTAAAATTTGTGAGATATAGAATTTGTAGCCGAAAAAATCTTGGCTAATTTGAGTCTCATGGTGACTATAATGCCACCAGCCTATGTGATTTGCTGCAGAGCGAGGGGGTAGTTTCTTCTTGCCCGAACATTTTGAAGAAAGTTGATTTATAGTATGTTATATTCACAAATCTTTCATTCCAGTGAAAGGGTACATTTTAATGACCCAATCTATTTATTCCATAATCTTGGAATCTCAGTTGTCCGGATGTTTTCTTTTAAAATGCTTTCGAACTACTAAATTTGCTACCAAAGATGTTCTATTGAAGATTTATCAAAAAGTAGCAGGAAAAGAAATTTTCGACGTGAAGATAGATTTATTGGCTTCCATTTAATATGTTAACATCATCCGCTTTAATCCAATGTGTCGGAATTGGTTAATTACGTATATTTGTCTAAACTCGTCCTATGTTAATGACGCTTGGACAAAAAAAGGCGACTATACTCGCCACCAGTCTGTAATACGTGGAGATGCAAGGTTAGCCATAACAGAGATGTATTTTTAAAATTCAAAGATTTCGCATGTCTTTAATGCGTAACGATTACTGTAAAACGCAAAAGTAAGACTACTTGTCACTAACTGTGTGTCTCTATATTTTCTTAGCGCTGGCAATTATTTTCAACAGCTTAAAGTACAATATAATGCTCACGAAAGTATTTTTTTAGATAGAATAGGTATATCATATGTACTAAAGAACATTACATATATGTTAGTCATAAACTGCCTCTTGTAAAGCACCAGAACTATCAAAAACTCAAATTATTAAGGATTTGGACTAGTTGTAAGTAGTTTCCCTTTGGCCTACCTTTTAAATAACAGATCAATAGAATACTATATTTAGTTTAAATTAAATTATAGGCTAATTGTAATTAGCTAATCAATTCATATAACTTTCTTTTTCTAGCTTTCTAACATCAAGAAAATACTGTCATAACTTAAGATGTATGAATGATTTATTCTGATATACGCGCTTTCTTAATCACGAATCTATTCATGAAATTTAGAATGAAAGAATATTTTTGCTAAAAAAGGAAAAGCTTTTTAAAAAGCCTTTTTTAGAAAATTTTAAATCTAACGTCTTTCAATATTTCTTGACAAAGGTGCGGTACGAATATTGTATCGTAAAAAAATCAAATATTTACTGCATAAATGGCAGCAAAATTTTAAAAACTTACCTGTATAGCAGATTATTTTACGACGTACAAAAATTCTAATCATGTGAATCTTTGTTTTGTTTGTATCTTTTATCATATTCCTTTCATCAAACTTTTCTCTGTTTTGAATAAAATTATCTCTTTCACTCTGTTCAAGAAGGAAATACTTTCAGCTGCCAATAACTTCTAAGTTATCAGTTTTAACTTACAGTTCTTGTTTCTAGCTTCTTAGTTTCAACCGAGTGACTTATTGAACTCCCATCAAGAGAAAAATTTCTTTGAAAGAGTATTAACTTAATGTTTATTTTGCTGAAATGTGTTGATGTTTTTCCTTCCTTTATCTCATCTCTAATGGCTTTTGTGTTAAAATTTTATCTGCTTATATTTTCCTTTCCTCTACCATGCACTTTACAGGAAAGACTAGATAAATCAATATTGTTTTGAATTCCTCTGCTCATTACGGACTTATCTAGGACTTCTGCCATACTTTATTTCATATAAGCATTAGCGTTATTTTCACCTTTCAAAGTTCCTTCACTAACCAATGATGAAATGACATGTCTAAAATTTTTTTTATATCTCTCTTAGAAGAATTAAAAAGACACTTTAGAAAGAAAGTAAGAACCTGCACAGCTGATATAAATTGAGACTAATTTCCCAGTTTGGATATTTTTATTTTAAACATAATGTTTTTTGAAAATATAGAGACAGTAATTTATCGTAAATTTTTGAATTGCCTTTATACATAGCCTATTGCCTCTAATTTACCTTATCTTTTAATTGCATCTATCACTAACGTGCAATAATTGCACGTTAATGCACTTACCTGATGCATTAGGCTTGAAAGAGGTCATAGATAACCCATTTTCATTTGAAAAATTAAAATGCATAAGTAACTTTTCTGATAGACTGAATATTTAACAGTTGATAAGCTATATTTTATCTGGGGGGGGGGGGAAATTCACTAAGTGGAACGTGAATTCATGCCAAAATACACTTGAGAGCAGTGCATATTGGCTTCACATTGCTCCTTGTATCTGATGTTATGGTTCACTCTAATCGTTATTGGACCTTTAATCATTAGAAATGGATTATAATAAAGAAAAAATCTAATTTGGAGATTATTTCTTCTACGTACTTTGATCAATCGAGCAGGTATTGAAATTAAATGTTAACAGGCTGTGAGGATCAGAAGATCAGATTCTTTTGCATCACCAGGATGGCCTTGCTTGGACTCTGGTATCGAAATCCAGAGGGTGGACTTGTAACTTGGTTACAAGGTTGTAAGGGAAGTTAGCGAAATGGGATTTCCCTTGCATGAGAAATTTTGCATGTGGAATTACAGTGTGATCTTTATAGAGATTTGTGCAAGATTTTAGTCTGGGACTATATTTCAAATAGTGGCATAGGAAATCTGTCATCTGCAATGCAATTTATGAATACAAAGAGCATGACTAACAAGGGTCTTCGTCCAATTCTTATAGCAATAATTCTGGAATTCCTTAGCACTGCTATACAGGTAGTGCCCGCATGTGCACGGCATTAAAACTATGGAATTTCTCCAAAAAGAAATGAGAGACAATTCCACGAATCCTTCTTTCTTGTGAAAATTAAAATCTGTCGAAAATAAACCGGAACGATACTTGCAATCATAAACGTGTAATCGTTTTTATAGACATCCTACCATTTCAGATTAAATAAAAAGAAAGCTTACTGAAAAAAGATATCTGTGTATAAATATCAAATAGAATTCAAAACCGATGCGTTTTAAATTCTTTCTTAAATGGTCACATTATCTATATAGAGTTATCTCGAAGTCACATTAATTATGTAGAGTTATGAAAGTCGACAGGATGCACTTAACTTTATTCATAGTCCAAAAAAGCTGTTTTAAAACAGGTAAAATACTCTGAAACTGCCAAGAAAAGCGTTATAAAAGGTATTACATAACACGCATTCTAATTACATAAAATATTATATTCAACTTTCCCAGTTCGTAAATAAGTCTAAGCAGACTGTTCACCTAGTATATTAAAATACCTCACGCGTCTAGCAATCGCAGACCACACACATTGGGATTAAAAAACTTTTCTTGAAAACATTTGTTAAAAGAAAGATTATTAACCTAAAACATCTGTAGAAAATAATTTTCTATGATATTTTTCCTAAAAATAAATTTTATACTTTTGTACCCATTTATCTTTTGTGAAAAGGATCCTAAATAAACCCGGGGGAGTTTTTATTCTTCATACAGCATCCATTCATAACTAAGATTTCAAAACTAGCGTGATACTTTAAGATATATGAGTTAAATATTATGTTACTTCACAAAACTATTAATTCAATAAAAATATTTTACACAATTTTTTTACTTCTATTTCTTTTAGATCAAGAAAATGACATCTGCACATTTCTCAAATACTTTAATGATGACATTGGTAAATGAAATAGTTCTAACAATTTCACTGATTAACTTTCCTCAGAGGCATTTAACGGATTTTTTTACGACGAGTTCCCATTTCAAATGTCTTTAAGAGTGCTAGAAAGTAGAAAAAGATCCTTACATTTAGTCTTAATTATTTCTTAAAAGAAAATAGCTTAATGATTCTTTATCTTAAAATTTTTTTATAGTACCCATGAAATCAAGTAATATAAAAATAGAGTTCTGAGATTTTTACTTTTTCCTGTTTAAAAATGTGAAATTAATTCATGGTTTCTCACGCTGTCTGTAAACGGAATTTAAATGTTAAATTTATTTACATTGTTTCTAGCCGAGTAATTTATTTTGCTGACTTTTTTATTGCACTTTTTTATTGCAAGGGCCAATAGGTGGATAAAATGTAATAGTTATAATAAATATATAGGTATACAGGTATATAGGTATATTATAATAAGTTTGTTGGGCCAAAGTTACCCCAGTTGACGATACTTATGTGGGGGTTCATTAAGGAGTATTTTTGTTTACTAATCATCCTTCAACTCTCTTATTTTACATATTATCATTTTACATATTATGAACTGGTGGGGATTAAGAATATTTTGCCTTTCTTTACCATCTGTGCAAATGCGTGGTTATCTTTACCATTATAATCTTATATAATATTTCAGTTCAGTGAAAGTATTTCACGAATTAAGGATAATGTTTTAAGTATGCGAAATGTTAGAATTATTTTTTTCTATACTAAGATATTTTAAACTGTAAGAATAGAATTTTTGCTAGGCAATTCATTGTTCTTAAGATTGAATCCTAAATCATTATGCAAATATGTGCGCATTATAACTGCTCCAATCTGATTAATTGCGAATAAGTTGTTAAGTCATTTAAGGTGAGTACATGTTTAAGTTTTTAGTGATTCGTCCACATTGAAAAATTATATAATTTAATATTCTTAATCCCCACCAGTTCATAATATGTAAAATGATAATATGTAAAATAAGAGAGTTGAAGGATGATTAGTAAACAAAAATACTCCTTAATGAACCCCCACATAAGTATCGTCAACTGGGGTAACTTTGGCCCAACAAACTTATTATAATATACCTATATACCTGTATACCTATATATTTATTATAACTATTACATTTTATCCACCTATTGGCCCTTGCAATAAAAAAGTGATAATCACTCTCCTTTGTCTAGATACAGCACATACAATCTTCTTTCGTTTGTTGGGCCAAAGTTACCCGCAAAGGACAAAGTTACCCCAGTTGACTGTAACGAAGAAGAATTACCTAAAATTGTTTCGAGCTAGCAATAATAAGCGATGAAAAGTTCTTAATGAGTTGCCAATATGTAAAGGTTATATTTCCTTTTTTCCTTTCCTGAATTTTTTCAAACTCACATTCCGAAACGGGCAGGAATGAAAAACGATGTTTAAGTCTGCTGGGTAGTAGTCATATTGGATTCACTTAACTCAATGTTAATCTATGGGGAGGATTTTTCCACTGATTGTCAACTTGAATTTAAAGACTTGCTTGAAAACTGGTGGCGCAGGGGTTTGACCCACGGGTGTTCTTTGAGTGCCTTCACCACCAGGTTGTGGATCCGATTGCCGCTTGTTCAAGGACAAGGGTGAGTTTAAGGGAGTTATGTTGATTCACTTTTATGGTGTTTGTATAATAAAAAAGCCAACAAATTCGTGGCGTAGATGGGCGATTGTCGCAATTGACAGAGTTCCTGCCGCGTTTCAAGCAAGTATATAAAAAGGAGCCGTTTAAGGCATTGAAGTAAGGCGTGAACACATGCCTTTAGCTATAGTGTGTGCTCTCACAATGGTGCTTCTACTAGAGTGGAATATTACTCTGGACAAGCTTTGAAATGTTACCTTGAGTAAGACTAAAATTGCTGTCAAGGCATTATGGAGGATAGAGGAAAAGCCAAGTTACGATGGATACCAAGTTACAGGATGTCACTGCTTTTGCTGGGTAATTCAGAGGTTTCATGACTTTGAAATGTTAGGCTTTGAAATGTTACCTTGAGTAAGACTAAAATTGCTGTCAAGGCATTATGGACGATAGAGGAAAAGCCAAGTTACGGTGGATACCAAGTTACAGGATGTCATTGCTTTTGCTGGGTAATTCAGAGGTTTCATGACTAAAATCTAATTAGTTTCTCGTTTAGTTAAATGTTAAGTACTTGCAGTCTGACATTGTTTGTGTACGAGCATTTCAACCTCTATAAAAGCGACAATAAATTATTTATCATTATTAAAGAACTGGTGTTGTAAATTTTTATATCATCAGGTCAGCAGCAGATCCCTAGACCCTGGAATCTTAGTGAAAACAATCATAATTTATTATATGAAGATGTGTAAAGCTAACGTTATTCATTCCTATTCCTAAAGTATTTTGTGCTCTAAGATTTTATGTAAAACGAGTAATTGTCTTTTCAATTAAGCCATTTGAGATAAGAAATGGTTTGAAGTCAAATTTAGTATATATCATACTGTAAAAAGCTACACTCTGCGTGTAGTTTGATTTTGCTTGACTAATTTGACCATACCCTGAAAACTTGATAGTCTGTCTTTGGAAAATTTTTAATAATTTTCAGATAGTTTTTGGGCTATGTTAATCAAAGGTGCACCCAGGGGGGCAAGGGGCCCTTCCCCCCCAAAGTAATAGAAATTGCATTATGAATATTGATTTTGCATTATAATTATTTTTATTCGTTCATCTCGGCCACCCCCATGCATTATAAATATTTTCATCCGTTCATCTCCCCCCCCCCCCCCAAGAAAAAATCCTGGGTGTGCCACTGATGTTAATTATTTTTCACCACATAAGTGGATTAAACAAAAAACCGTTAATCTCTATAAAAATAGAGCTGCATTTTTAGCATCAGGGTTTTGCTTTCAAATTCTTTTTTCCCCAGTAAGTAAGTTATCTTACTATTTATAATTATACTAGACTGGGTGCAGAATTTTATATTCCACAGTTATACCGTCATAGCTTCTTGTTATTAATACTTATTCATAAATATTTAAAATACAAAAAAAAAAAACGTAGGAATGTAAGAGAAAATTTTCTTTCTGCTTTTTAAAGTTTTAAAATTTGCCCTCTCCTTTAAAGTAAAATTTTAGCATTATTAATTACTTTAAACTTGAGATTTTATATTAATAATCAAAAGGTTAAAGCTGTGTTCCCAGACAAAAATTTCAAATTCAAACATTTTGAGGACATTCAAATCATTACATCATCCATCATGATTTTCATCATTTTTCATTTGGGGGACATTCCAGTTTCTCTTTGTCAATACTTGCCGAAAATTTCTAATATATTGTTAGGAATATATTAAATTAATTCTACATTGAAATGTGAAATTGATGACATGAAGGATAATTTCTTCATATATATCCTTCAGAAGTAAATAAACAATCATAAATTTAAATAAATAAAAATAAATAAACCCAATAACAATTAACTAAATAATAAAATAAAGGTAAAATTTAAAAAGTTTGAAACAAAATGTAATATTAAGATGGAGAAAAAACTATTGATTAATTTTACTTCCCTCATTTACTTTTTTGTGTTTAAATTTTAGTAATATAGGAAGTTTTATCATTATATCATTAATGCCATAATTACTTGCTTTGTTCAGAATTAATGTATTCTATTACTGATTTGGTATTCCACTTTTCGATTAATTTCGATATTTTCACCTTTAATGTACAGATTTATAATTACACACACGTATACTTAGTTGTTGACACATAGAGATTCCTGCACCATCGGAAATTGTTATTTTAGTTAAAGAGCGTTGGGATGAGCATTACGCGGCTAGAAAGTAAAATCAAGCAAAGGTAGTCATAATCGAGTATTATGACTTCGCATAGCAGATGCGATGACGTCGAAATATCCATTTACAGTCATTCTGGGTTGACTAAAACCGATGTTAAAAATGATGCAAAATAAAGCGTAAATGGGTGGAAATTTTCTTCAATTATCACATAAAATCTGAAACAATTTTTTTCATAAAAATGGGAAATTTTTAAATGTTATTTTTAGGCGATTCTACATGACTGTTATTAGACCTTAAGCATGGCCTATAAAAAGCCAAAATCGTTTGAAGACCTACCTTTATTAACATTGAAACGGTAATAAATTTTTAATATGATAAAATACTATTTATCTTTCTTCCTTTAAACTATATTGAAAATGGGATCGAGGTAGCCTAGTGGTAGCGCTTCGGCTTTCGTTGATCAGATCGAATCCCGACAAGCGCCATTAAATACCTCCGTGTCTAGGCTGGATATGAGCACGTTAAATCCGTAGACCGGAAAGGCCCTCTATGAGATCAGACAAGGTGGCAGAGGGTACGATCCCTCCAGATGCCACCTCTGGTGTGCTTAATCAAAATTGTGAGGGCACCCGGCTAAATCAGACTCCGACCCGTGTGGTGCCATTATAAACTGGAACCGTACCTCTCGGACCGCTAGCCTATATGGACCTGGTCTGGAATAAATTCCGGCCAGGGGGGCATTAGAAATAACAACAACAACAACTTTATTGAATGGAAATGGAAAACAGGCTTAGAATAGGGAGAGCTACTATGGCGAAAGTTAATGTACACTGTTTTTATCTTTTAAAAGCATGATGCAGTTTGAAGCAGAAATTTTTTTCTGAATTATTTTCTTTTAAAATCACAAAAAGACTATATATCTTAGTCAAATCTCTTTTATAACTACTAACGTTAGCACTGAGGTAAAGTTTACCTTAAAAAAGGTAAATTTTATTTATCATCGTTTTATAGAATTTTACCTTTTATTTTGCTCAGACAAGATGAATTATCATCTAACTTTTTGTTGATGCTAAATATATATGCATTATACTACACAAACACACACACACGCATACACACGCATGCACATACATACGCTCCCTTGCCCACACGCGTAGAGATTTTCACAATATTTTTCGTGCAAAATACTTAATGACTAAAATTTTCACTTCATTTCCCGCGTATATCTTCAGTATGGTTCTCCAGATATTTGGAGATAATCCAAATTGAAAATAAATGATATTACTTGATTCTAAAGAACTATTTATCTCATTGAAGTGAGACAAGTTTAATTTTTCCATCTCTAAAATGTTTAAAACCCGAAAATTGGAAATTTTTAGAGAGCCTCGCGTTTCTACTTTAAAGATAGATATTTTTCAAATATATAAAATCCATTTTTCTTTCAGTTTTTCATTACAAACGCCGTCATTTAGAAATCATATTAGTTCCATTTCACTAATTCATTTCATTGATTGTCCAGTTAAAATACCATTTTCAACACCTCTCCCCGAGGTTTGGCCTTATCAAACTTAGTTATTATTGGGATTAGATCGTAGCATGCTTACCGAGTTAGTGGGTATTATTAATGATCTATCACTTAACTTTAAAATTGTGAAAATTACCAGTATTGAATCAGGATTCCGTCATTAAATCTAGATAGTTTATGCGTTTGAATTAAGTGATAAATTGTATAATGCTTTATCTCAAATTATGCCACTGCTTATGGATTTTATGGAAGTCTCATACTTTGTTTAGTTTTTTATATAACTTCAGTAATTTCTAATAGAAAGTTTGACATGAGCAGTAGTTTTTTTATATTACACATGATATGAAATCACATATATGACATAAATTTATATCATATATATCATATATGGCGGTATTGTATTAGTGGTATTGTATTCGACATTTTGTAAGAAATTCTCTCTATATTTCTTGTACCGTATCTCGTCACCACTTATGGGTGCCACTGAAATTACTTAAAGTTTTGTACAGGGAACACACAAATAATTGACAGAGGTAAATATAGTAATTTATAAGACTGTTTAAAAGAAGTAATGCTCAGAAAATTTTTCTGTTTGCGCCAATAAGATCAGAGGGACATTGGATTTTTTTTCCATGTAAAAAAAAAAAGTTTCCAAAAGTAACCGAAAGAGGGCACTCGCACGTCATAATGAGACGTTTTATGCAAATCAGGCTATCAATAAATCCCCTGGCTGGAAATAGATCCGTCATTCGAAGCCGGCAGCATGCTTTCTTTACCAGATCGAGCGTTGGTGGTTAAACTTTTCTACAAGACTGGTGAATCCACAACTGTTGCATTGCGACGTTTTGAGGAAATGGGGAATTTGGAGGATCGTCCACGAAGTGACAGACCATCCTAGAGCGTGGGCTGCGTCCGTATTGTACAAAGTGTCATGAAAGATTTGGCAGTCGAGACATCAACGGGGCAGTGCTCGTGAAGCTGGTAGACGAACGGGGATTCCTGAACCGTCGATTTGACGTATTCTGCACGGAATGCTCAATCTGAATCTGTACAAAATCCATGCATTTCACCAGTTATTACCGGCAGATACAGATGCAAGACAAAACTTTGCTACATGGGCTCTGACACAAATGGAACGTAACCCACAAGGGTTGCTGAACATCATGTGGACGGATGAAGCCCACTTTTCACTGCATGGTGACGTTAATACGCAAAACAGTCGTATCTGGGCGACGTTAAACCCTCGTGAGTACCTGATCCAGGAACTGCATCCTCCTCATGTGATTGTTTGGTGTAGTTTCACCGCGTCTTTTATTCTGGGTCCTTTCTTTTTTGAAGAGCCTTGTACTGTATCTGGCGGGAAAACCTGTACAGCCACTGCAGCACGGTATCTTACGTTTTTGCGTGACCACGTTAAGCCTGCATTGCATGAAAGATATGCGTTACCTGTTGTTATCTTCATGCAGGATGGTGCCTCGCCCCACATTTCTCGTGATGTCAAAACGTTCCTGTTGGAATCTTTCACTGAAGAACGAGTGATAAGTCGAGGTTGTAAGGTTCAGTGGCCCTCACGATCACCAGACTTGACCCCGGCAGATTTTTGGTTGTGGGAAAGTCTCGTGTGTACCGAGGCTCCCCAACCACTTTGGTGGAACGGAAAAATGCCCTTCGACAGACAGTCGCTGCCTTTGATGGCGACATGCTACACTCCGCTGAAATGGGCTTAGTGACGCGCCTCACTTGCCTATTACCTTGTGCTGGTGGTAATGCTGAACATCTGTTGCTTTAAAATAAATGCACAGTCTCATGTAATTGTGATCTGTTTGATTTTTTGTTTGTGTTTGCTTAATTTAAAACGTCTCCGTGTGACATGTGAGCGCCCACTTTCGGTTATTTTGGGAAAAACCTTTTTTTTTGTTTACATGGAAAAAAATCCAATGTCGCGCTGATCCTATTGGCGCAGGCAGAATTTTTTTCCGAGCATTACTTCTTTTATTACGAGTTTTTGAACTTTCCACGAATTTATGACGCCCGGTATATACTCGTATATTTCTCAAAAATGCTTCCAGTCAATCTAGTCTGCATAGCCAAAAATGAAGACTGCTGAATTCCTCGAATATCCAGCTGTTTATATATCCCATAGTAATATCAGTAGGTTAGTATCAAACGTAATGTTAAGTCTAAGTTAAGTTTACTTATCGAGAAGTTGAAACACTCGTGTCAGACGCACGGGTCAGATCTATTAAAGCAGACACAGCCACGGAGACCGAGAAAAAATAATTTAATTTGAACAAAGGGACTCAAGAATTGAGTTCTTGTAGGTATCATAAATATCATTCAGGATAAAATAATCTTGAAAATTTATAGGATCCTTTGGAGCAATACCGTGTTTAAATCGCTGTTTAAGAAAAAAATGTAATAGGTGTCTGTGGTTGCAAATTTTGTTACTGAATAAAATATTTAACTGATAGGGGTTAGTTTTATTACTATGCTGTTTAAGCAGTGAAATGATTCTGTGGATAAATATGGCTTTCATTTAATCCAGAACTTTTGACCTTGGAAAGTGAAATGGGTTTTTTTGAAAAATAATATCTAACAGAACTATCCCATGATTTAAGTGATAAAAGTCTTAATCCAAAACAAGCAATTTAGAAGAGAGACAAGGAATTTAGAACTTCAATTTAAAGAATCGTATTTACAAAAATTGAATTCGTCTCGCACTCTGGGTATGTACTTTAAGGGGGTCCGGGACACATTTTAAAAAACTTTTTATTTATTGAGTTAAAATTTTGAATTTTCTTTGTGGTGATAAACCATATAATTTGTAAACAAAATCACACCATAAAACTTCTCATAAAATTTTTAAATTTTAAAATTTAAAATTTTTAAAAATTTTTAAATTTAATTTTTAAAATTTAAAATTTAATTTTTAATTTTTAATTTTTTAAAATTTAATTTAAAAATTTTAAAAATTTAAAAATTTAAAAATTTAAAAAAAGTGGGGTAATTTAAAATCGTTATAACTCGAAATGTTATTTGTCGAATTTCAGAATTTTTTCCTTTAATTAAACAGAAATATATAAGTTTTAATTTTTATTCAGCGTTTTTTAAAATATTAATTTAAAAAAATAAAAATATTCAGAGAAAAAAAAAATTATGTAACTTATATTTAAAAAATCATATATTTAAAAGTAAATATTTTTTTTCAAGTTCGCCGAATCAAAATTAAAGTAAAATAATTGAAAAAGACATGCTCCAAGTTTGAACCATTTATCCTTATCGGTTCTTGACTTATAACAATTTAAATTCCAGAAATGGTGAAAAAACCCATCATGCAGAAAAACGCATTCACCGGTTTAAACAAAGATTGGCTGCTATTAGAATGTTGAAAAATAAATCTTCTTTTCTAATTGAGATATAAACATGATTTAAACGTCATTTTAAGCGGAAAAGAACACAAAATATTTTAATGCAATAAATTTTTTTTTTGAAAATTTGAAGAATTTTGTGTCCTAGAACCCCTTAATCAAAATCTTATTCGCTGTTGCACATTTTACTCCGTTAGCCTGATCCATGCTGGGAACTCTTGTTCACTTCCTTTCATATGTTGCCTGACCCTGCGTACTCGTTTCTAAGTTTGCGTAAAAGTATATACATTATTTACCCTGAACCTGATTGAGAATGCTATGTTATGAGCCTTTGTGAAAGGTTTGCATGCGTAGTTATAACAAAGAGAACTTAAATAGATCCTTCATAATAACTACAAAAATAAGGCAATACATCAAGTGTTCATGAAAACACAAAATGCCACATAATGATCCTAATTTACAGCTAATATTAATACAGAAATGGCAAAACTTTCTTTGAAATGTTTACAAATATTAATTTATCAGGACTTTGCTCTGATTACTTACGTAATCTTTTACATAAATGCTGTTTTCCATTTAACTGTGTTTTCTTGTACTCTTCAAAAATTAATGTTTAGTTCCACTGGACCATAGTTAACCTATTCTTTGAGAAATAATTTATTATAGCTATGTTAATTAAATACTTAAGTTTTATGTTGTTTGTAAATTCCTCTTTATGGTAAAAAGACGTTGAATTAATGTCAACTCTAGACAGAAACTTTCACTGTCACGTAATTATATAACATTTATGTACATTGTTTAAAACTATTACGAAGTCTTTAAGAACTAAGATTTCTTTATCTTTATAATTTCAACCATAATTTTCTCAAATGTTAATCATAATTCTATGTAAAAATCGGAAACATTTCCTCAAAATAAAAAATAAAAGTTTTTAGATTACTTTGTATATATCGCTTTAGTTTTATAGATTTTACAAACATTATATAAAAATGACAGAAATACGAGATTATACTATCATAACTTAGATTTAAAAAGTTCTATTGCGAAGTACACTGAAGAGCTAAAAAACTGGTACACCTGCCTAATATCATGTGCGCCCCCCCCCCCCCAGCACGCAGAAGTGCTGCAACACGACGTGGCATGGGCTCGACTAATGTTTGAAGGTATCCTGGAGGCAATTCCCACCGTGAATCCTGCAGGGCAGTCCCCAAATCCATAGGTGTGCTAAGGGGTGGAGATCTCTTCTGAACAGCACGTTGCAAGGCATCCCAAATATGCTCAATAATGTTCTTGTCTGGGGATTTAGGTGGCCAATGGAAGTGGCTAAAGACAGAAGAGGGATCCTGGAGCCACTGAGTAGCAACTCTCGACGTGTGGGGTGTCACATCGTCATGCTGGAATTGTCCAAGTCCGTCAGAATGCACAATGGACATGGATGGGAGTCACAAAATGGGAATTTGCTGCAAAAAACAGGATGCTTATGTACCCGTCACCTGTTAGAGTCGTCTCTAGACGTATCAGGGGTCCCATATCACGCCAACTGCACACGCTCCATACAACCCCAGAGGTTCCATCTGCTTGAACAGTCCCCTGTTGATATGTAAGGTCCATGTATTCATGAGGTTGTTTCGATACCCGTATACGTCCATCCGCCCGATACAGTTGTTAACGAGACTCGTCAGACCAGGCAATGAGTTTGTAGTCATCAACGGTCCAATGGAGGTGTTGGCGGGCCAGGGCTAATCGGAAAGCTTTGTGTCGTGCAGTCAACAACAGTACGCAAGTGCGTCTGCGGTTCCGAAAGCCCATATCAATGACGGTCCGTTGAACAGTTCACACGCTGACATTTGTTGATGCCCCAGCATTGAAATTCGCAGCAATTTGAGGAAGTTTTGCGAGTCTGTCTCGTTTAAGGATTCTCGTCAATCATTGACGGTCCCGTTCTTTCAAGGTCTTTTTCCGGCAGCACCGCTGTCGGAGATTTGATGTTTTACCGGATACCTAAAATTTACGGCACACTCGTGAACGGCACACTCGTTCGCACGGTCGTGTGCGAAATTCCATATTACATAGCTACCTCGGAGATGCTATGTCCCATTTATCGTGCGCCGACTATAACACAACGTTCAAAGTCACATAAATCGTGATAAACTGCCATTGTAGCAGCAGGAACCGATCTAACAGCTTTACCAGACACCTGTTGTCTTATATAGGCGTTGCCGACAGCATTTACGCTGATTGGAAGCATATCTCCGTTATTTGCATACGCGTGCCTGTACCAGTTTTTTTGCTCTTCAGTGTAATAAAATATAAAGCTATTTGAGATAAAATCTGTACGAAACCGTAAAAATCTAATGAAAACATAATCTAGAAAAGCCTTTTAAATATCGCTTCTCCTAACCATAAAAATTTTGAATCCTAATGATGTAATGCGAAGAAAATACCGACTTGTAAATGTTTTATCAGATACTCAAGATCGCAAGAAAAAAGAAGGCGTTTTCAAATCTCATTTTTGCAGCAGAAATGTTTGATTTAATTTTAAACTTTGCTTCTAACAAAAACATTTACTGGTATCGAATCAATTCTCTTTCCAAAATTTTGTTCTTAAAACCCCCCTTTTTTATATAGAATCTAATAATAAAGAAAAGTGAAGCACTGTGGCGTTAAGAAAACTTTATTTTGAACTTAACTTTAAAATAAATTATAGATGGTTAGGGAACACTAGGGGACCATCCACAAAATAACCAAAAAGTTATCATGTTATTTGAAATTAATTTCAAATGTTGGTTAGTGATATGAATTCTGTGGGATTTAAAGCGTTGGAGGAAAATTGTATAAATGATGAATATGCAAGTATCTTGAAGAGTTTTAAAAAGATTAATTACAATACATTTTAATGAATTTTTAATTAGAAAATTTGTAATAAGCATTTTAATCTGTTGAAAGTAAGATTATTGAAAGGCTCTAAAACATTGCCTAGGATCAAAATTTCTGAATTTGGAACGTTGATAAGGATACCGAAATACCTTGTGATGTGATGATACTGCACATCTGTCCGGAAAGCAGGAGGTTTCGAGTTCAGTCCCCTCTCTAGCCAAAGTGTAAAGGAAATGCGAACGAGGAAAGGTTGCACAGAGTACGTCTTAATAAACATTTCTATACATATTGTGAACAGGCTGCGTCACTAAGCTGAAACTTTCAAATTTTCTTTTTGTCTCGTACCCATACCCTTAAAACAAGAATGTTTGTAGAAATGTTACAGTGTTATTACAGCGTGTCGCGAACGTCACATAACAGTAACTACGAAAATGCGAATTCCCGTTTAAGCCACCTAGTGAGCAATATGGGTAGCTAATTTGAGGTACTGCTGGAACAACCGAAGGTTATTAAAAACTCAACATTTACTACTAAAGGTTTTAAAAAAATACTTTTATGTGTTTTATGTAAAGATGAAGCCTTGTCGTCTTATTAATTATATTTCAGATACGGGTCAATTGGACCCGTATCTGATATACATAGGATTTCAAAATATACGAAACATCCACTGATTTTAAATGAATATATTTATAGTTAATATACTTCATATAATATATAAAAGTTAAAAAATATTATAATGACTACAAAATTTACTTTCATTACATTTGAGTTATTCAGTACACGTAGTACAAATCACGATGGAATGTTCTCCGCAAACATTTTTCATACATTTTGCACAGAATGTTTGTGTTTTGCGATCTTTTTTAGAGGGACAAACTTGATTTTTTTGGAGGTGGTTCAGAGGTATCAGTGTGAAGCAGTTCTGAAACACGTATTGAGGTAGTTGACACGCATTGAGGCTCTCTTCATACCTTGCTAATTCTTTTGCAAGTTGAATAAGGAAATTACACCTTTTCTTTAATTTATGATTACATTCATCATTTAAATGTAATCATATTATGTATGTATTCATTGAACTAATATCTATCACATTAAAAAAATACAATAAAATGCCACCGACGTGTTATGCGTTTCAAACTATAAGTTTTCACTATTTGGTCCCTCGTGTCAACACCACCCTTCGTTTTATTATAATCAGGGCTGTTTATAGCTTATTTTTTGTGGTTTCCTTCTGTTGTCCACATCACAAGTGTTTTGCATTGTACTTAGCAAACTGACAACTTTTCCTTCTCTAGAGCAGTTAGAGATGATGGTTGCTTTTTCTTGAAATCCGAATAAAGTAGAAAATACAGCACGATTTTTTGGATTCGTAAACATAGTGGGTTATTCCGGTTTATTTTTTCCAATTGTTCCAATGGGAGATAAATATTTTAAGGAAAGATGCGTTTTAAATGCATACGTTATAAAAAAGTTATCGCATGTGATATTACGAGCAGAATTTTCAATTTCCTTTGCCAATTTTCTAACTACATTTTCTCCCTTGTGTGATTCTCTGATTTCATTTTTGCCTGTATATACTTCCAATTTAAAAACATATGATGTTATGCTGTCACAAATAGCCCAAAATTTTATTCCATACTTTCCAAGTTTAGGTGGCATGTATTGCCGGAAAGGACATTTATCACGGAAAGGAACTAACTGTTCATCGACAGTCATAGACCGATTAGGAATATAAGGGTCTTGTAAATAACTGTTCCGCAACTCAAAGCATTCTCTTTGGCTATAATTTATGACTTGATCTTCTTTTATGCCTCTCAGCAGCGTTATAAAATATTATAACGCGTAATATACTTGTGAATCTATTGCGTCTCATAACGCCACGAAAGATTTGTCTTCCCCTTTTCATGCTCCAAAGTTCGCATACTGCTTCATTTTTTGGTTTATAGACTCCAATATGTAATAAAAGTCAAATGAATTTTTTTTGTTCAATATTATCTATAGGTTTCTACTTTTTACCGAATACTCTATTGCCTTCAGTGTTTGTCCATTTTACTACAATTTCTAAAGGCATTTTATGAAAATAGATAAGGAATGAAGATGATATAGAACCCACTTTACAATTTGCAAATCTTAGTGGGCCATAATTTTTCATGTAAAATATTGATTTCAGAACGTCTTCTTTGTGGTATGGGAACTTATACCATATCTGTACTTATACCATCCTTATACCATATCTGTATATTATTTTTGGAAACAAAAGTACTATGCAAAGTACATGAGGACGCTACATTTACTTCACTGTCATTTGTCATAAGGGCATGACAATAAATCGATAGAGAGGTGGAAAAGTTGGAAATTACAGGGCAAAGGCGAGTAAAAGAAGAAGAAAGAAATCAATGTAAAACGCAGGTTAAAAAAAGAATTATAGCATGGTGGCGATGAGAGAGCAAATAGGAATAATGAGCAATCAAATGGAATCGTTCAAGACAAGAATAGAGGTTTCGAGAAGCCAGATGCAGAAGGAATAAGTAAAAGGAGATCAGATCAGGGATTAGAGAAGGCAAGAGGCAAATTGAAATGGGGATAATAAAAGGGCATGTGTAAACGTACAAGAAGACAGAGAGGCAAAATTTATGACGGCAGAAAAACAGGGAGTGCTCAAGGAGAGGACCCAGCAAGGGGATGCGTGGGAAAAAGGGCCAGAAAGAGAAGATTGTGGAAAGTAACGCCCACGCCGATCACTGGTTGAAAACGAATATAGCAAGAAACCACAAACCAATGAAGAAAATGAGATGGGGGAGAATATAGCCAGTGAGAGATTGGAAGAGGTGTGACTAGGAATTAATAATGAAGATATGATATAGAGCATAGAAAAGAAAGGAGAGCAAAATCTAAGAAATAAGATTACAGACAGTTCAAGATTGTAAGTCGGTGCGACGAGAATCGCCATGGATGAAAGATGAAGCAAGAGTGACAGCATGAATTTATATTATAGGTTGAGACCGTGTTATAGCCTCTATGTATATGGATTCAGATGAACGACGAACCCTGCATCCCGATACTATGCGCCTAGAAAATCAGAGTGACGAGCACTGCATCCCGATCCCATGCGCCCAGCAGTTCCGATGATCGACGAGCCCGGTCGACTGAGCCCATATTTCCATAAATTGTGAGTGACAAGAGACGCCCATGACGAAGCCATCACCTTTATGAACTATTTAAATAACTCTTTGAGGACATTTGAGACTCTCTACCAGTGCCATCATTGACCGCCTTACCAGAGCGCCCGCAGAGCTAAGCCAGAGAAGCGTAGTCAGCCCACGATATGCAATTGATGATCGTCAGAGGAGGTATTGTCCCCTTTTATCACTGAAATAGCATATTCATTGCTTCCAGTAACGATGAAATTTAATTAGATAACATACGTAGGGTGCGATAGAGAGATAAAATACTACCTTAAAGAATGAAGGTTATCTAGAAGTAACGTAGTGTTAGTGAATTTATATATAGTATTGTGATGTTAAGGAAATGTGTAGAAGGAAATTAATCATAATATAATATTATTGTCAATGCATAATCATAAATTAGAGTAGCTCACGTAATATATACTGTAATTGTATTGTATGTGTATGTTCATGTTCAATAAATCTATTTGTCCTCCCGAACCAGAGTTGTTTTCAATCGTAAGGGTCGCAAGGAGTCTTCTTTATTATTGATATGCGATGTGCTAATCAGTACCACATAATGGTGTCATTGTTTAATTATTCTAAAAGTACTAGCCACTATACAACTACCTGTCACATCATTATTATCGGATTCTGAATAGGAATCAGAAGCTTCATAACATTTTTCATCATAACCTACTTCACCTTCATTGGACGACAAACATTCATCATCATCTGTGTTGTAGTCTATATCGTCCGGATTTTCCATCATTTTTAAAAATTTCTTCTTGAGTCAATACTTTTTTTCTATTCATGTTCAATTTAGATTTTAAAATAACAATTAAATAAGGCAAAGTCAAAAAAGAAATATTATAAACATTCGTAAAATAGCAAAGCAAGTAAAAACTGTACTCATTACTAAAGTGTTCCGATATCAAGTATTATTTTGAATCAAAACACAAAAAACATCAATACACCAACACCATTCACTCACTAACTGTGGCTGCTGATGTCTTTCTGAATAGGATGCAACCCCTTCTTTATATATCTTGCACGAGATTATCTAGATCAATGCAGAATATTCTCTAAACTTCGAAATAAAGTCGCCAAATTTGGCGACATTGGCAAAAAAATTTATTGCTAAGCTTTATTGTGAGGCGATTATTGTCAAGTTATATTGTCACCACTCATATTTGTATGGCAACCCTAGAAAAATTAACAGTGTATTATGCCTGTGTCAATAGCGGGCCCAATGGACTCGTGCGGTAAGTAATTAAACAAATTAGGAATCGGTGGAAAATTTCAAACAAAATTTTAATCGCAAGTGCATATAAATAGAGTAGAACATAGGAGGAAAAGTCATGTAATCGCAAAATTTTCAGCCCTAATTTTCAGGAGAAAACCTGCATTAAATATTGCTTTCGGGTCCAATGAACCCTTTTGGTAGTCGGAAGGTTAAGATGTGATCCTTTTTACATAATAATTGCGTCTAACATTATCCTTCATTACCATACATTGCATAAAATGAAGAATTTACTTGTTTGAAAATTCCGATGATATTGAAGTTCTGCTTCTTTAGACACCAAACTCCAGAGTACTGAAAACTGAAATGCAGATGTTAATTACTATAACTTCTGTGTTTAAAATTTAAAGGATCAAAACCACCTCTCTTAACCAGCCTATATTTTGCCACTGAATCATTCCTGTGATGCAGAGAAGTATTATTTTAACTGATATCTTTCCCATATCCCGCCTTTAATTTGTGAAACAACGACGTAGAAAATAGTCCAATACAAATTTATTTTTTACTTCATCTTTGTATGATGCAGAATTTTTATCCATGGCGATAGCGAATGGTTGTTATATGCTTCCAAACAGTCCGTTATTGTTTTTTTCCAGCAGTTGGGCTCCTCTATAACGGCCATTTGCCAGACGCGTGATTTGAAATCACGTCTCGTAACAAGCCGAACTATTTCCGTGATGTGAGAAAGTGTTTTTTTTTAACGAGTCTCCATACAAAACAAAAACGAAATCAATAATTATTTCAGTTTTGCTGTTTTCTATTGGGACTGAATAACGCTGATACAAGAAAACATTTACTATTTTCTAGATTATTTTATATGAGAAACATAAATGCGAGGAATTTTTCTTCCTCATGATTCAGGAAAGGATGTTGTAAAAAACCTTATATACTTTCTGATTTATTTATGAGATTTGGTTAAACAATACATTGTTTCTTTAATATAACGAAATATTTATTTACCTAAATTATTTATTAATATCTACGCATGAAAATGTACAAGTGAATAATTTATTTCCAAGAGTTGTCATTAATTAAGATAAATTTAAGACGTTTATTTTAACTCAGATGCCAGTTTGTAAATTTTTAGGGAACAATATTAGGGTCTATAAATAGAGCGATTTCCAATTACATATTAAATGAATTATGCAGATTTTTCTGAAGAAGTAAAATAATTTTTATTTTGCACTGCCTTGTGAACTGGGAAAACCTCGCTAAGTCATTTATGCATTTATTTATCGAGCTATAAGTAATGAACGATAAAGCCATAATCTAATAAGTGGGTCGTGTTTATCCGTTACTTATTTAACTTCGTTATCTTGAGAAACCAAACTGGCGTGTTTCATTTTTTCCTTCTCGAAAATAGTTCCAACTTGGAACAATTTCATTTAATCTTTCCTAATTAAAACCTTTAATTAAAGACTTAACATTGGAAATCATAAAAAAATATAAAAATTCTTTAACTTTTAAATTCAAACAAAGGGATTCCGATAAGCATTATAAACCAGACAGGGTAAAGACCTTCAAGAAACGTACTAATGAACATTTTGCTCAAAAAAAGGGCAAGAGTGAATAGTCTTGAAAGCTGATACTGAAACATTAAGGTCGAAAAAGCATTCTGCATTATTAACTAGTTATTTATTCCGAAAAAAAATTTCGTTTAGATAGGATATTTATATTTAATTATAAGGAAGGAAAAGTTACATGTTTTAAATACTTTTAAGTGTATGATTATGACAAATTTACATTTATTATGTTTAGGATGAATTAATTGAATTTTGAAGAAGTCAAGAAATGCAAGAGATAACAGACTTTGAGAAGAGTTTTTATAACGTTTTTGTAAGTATTAACAACGTACTTAGACAAATATTTATAAGTATTTTCAGTAACGTCTTTAAATAAGAAATCCAATTTTCTCACATCGCACTCAGTAATTGGAGCTCCTTTAAGTTTTGTAGATACAACATTTTTCAGTTTTTATTATTCTTAAGTGATATAAGTGTTCGAATCTTTCTGTCCTTGCACCAATTCTATTATAATAGAATTAGGCCCATAATGATGCATTTAAAGATTTCGGAAACACTACCATATTACCCCCCCCCCCCCCCCCCACATACACGCAAAGCAGAAAGCTCTCCTATTTTAATATTCAGTCGGGCAAGATTTAATTCTTAACTAAGAGTGTATTCGTTCGGTAAAGACTGACTAGCTTCTGAAGAGTCTCTACGTTTAATTCTCATTCATACTTTTCTTATTTTTTATGAAGTAATTAAATTTCACCTCTTTGCCCTTCTCCTGGGTTTTATAATGATTCTCATATCGAATATGAACTGGCATTTCTTTCCACCTTCTTTTCACCAGCGGTCCAGTTAATACGAACTTCGCTTTAGTACTGGTGGAGGAATATTAATTCTATGCCTGTGTTAATTCTTTTATTTCATTTAACTTACTCTTGTCTTTTCTTTTTTGGTGTTAGTACAATATCTTTTTTCGTGAAGTTCGTACAATATCTAACTTTTTTATTTCTGTATAGACGCATCATTTCACCTCCCTCGCCCCCCCCCAAAAAAATTGAAAGAAAAAAAAAACGGGAAATTTGATATTTTTTTTTGAAATCCCCTTACCTCTTATTGCACGCACAAGAGCAATAGAATCAATGCGTGTATTCTTCGAGAAATTGTTTCGACGAGATCCTGCAATACCTGAACCTTTTTGTTTGTTGTTCCAGATTTGCATTAATTTTGCTGTAGAGATTTGTATTGGAAATGGGAGAATAGAACTGCTTAGTAAACTCTTATCTATTTCCTTCCCAAATCCTTTCAATGGTGTTCAGTTCTTAACTCTATGAAGGTAATTTATGCGAAAAATTCATGCCTCGTTCTAACTGATCCACTGTATGATAATTTTAGTTCCAGAATACTAACAGTACTGTTCTGCAATAAAGATATGGTTATAAAGTTTCTCCTGTTGAAATTACCAAGACATTCAGTAGATTAGAGTATTCCAGCTAGCGTTTTTTTTTTGTGTCTCTAAGTAACAACCTGAGATTCCTGCGCAGTCTCGAGATGCCTGTACGAGACGTCGCATAAGTTTAGGTCCATTGCTTCATGCTGTACAATCATTATCCCAAAGTACCCATAGTATAAGAATAAGATAAATCGGATCTCACTAATGTTTTCCGCTGTTATTTAGTCCAATATTTATACTTACTAACAAATAAAGCTGTACTTGTCTATTGCTTTCACTAACAAAATCTTCCTTGAGAAAGCACATTGTTTGGTTCCTTTCTTTTTGGTTTTGCCCATCAAGTTCTCATGGTGTTTTTTTCTTACTTAAAATATCATCCCATTTGTCAGATAGAAATGTGGGATTCCACTAACAGCATAGTCAGAAGTTTTGCTGTTAATTTTTAACAATTAGATTTCTAGAATTTTCATTATCTGCGTGATCACGAGCTGTTCATGATTCTTTTCCTGACCACATGTACTCAGGGAAGTTAACGTGTCCCCTCAAACCTTTTTAATTCTAATAAAACCCGGGACAATTCTGAAGCCAGTTTAGTTCTATTAACTTAATCTGTATTCCAGGTTGTTTCTTTTCTTCCATGCCAGATAATAATCAGATACTTCTGTGTTTGAGTAGTATCTTTTCCGCCAGTATGTAAAATGCCTTAAGAGATGATAGTTCAAGAAATGAAAGCTACATTTGCGTTAATTAGATTTAGTTGCAGTATAGCCTGCAGAAACAAGAAAATCATTTAAACACTAATCCAAGCATTATCACCTATGTGTAAGCTTATTTAAATCCATAAAGTGACTGTTTTCAGCGCTACAGTGTATTATGAAAAACTATTTTTTTAAAAATTTCCAATGCATACAAACCTGTGGGCTTCAGTTGTAAGGTATACACAAGATTCGATTCACAAGAATCGAACTTTTGAGTGAATGAATTAAAAAAGCTGCTTTAGATATGCTAATTTCGGCATACGCGCTTAGTATAAATACCATGCAGCGTCATTAATTAAAAAAAGGTGGTTAAGATTGAAAAGGTGTTATCCTGCGCTAGTGCTTAGCAGGCCCGAAGTTTACGTGGCAGTACTGCTGGTTTGACTTACTGTTCGTGAGTATTCGAAATTTGTATTTCTATTGAATGATAATATATATTTTCCGTACGTATGCTTATTGCTGTAAAAGCCAATTATATGTGCAACGAATTCAATAAACATTGTTTCATGTATAAACTGTGTTTGGTTCAAATTCAAATAGAGTGCCACTTCAAATTATATACACCCAAGTCTGGGTAGAAGTGAGCTATTTACTCTATACTGTCCTTAGGTAGAGAGGAAAAAAATAATCCAACAAAGGTAACATGATATAAAATGAGAGAACAGAAACATGTACAGTGATGTATAGAATTATAATTTTTTCCCCAAAATATACAGCACACGCAAGAAAACTAAATTAATAGTACCGCGCTAACCAGTAACTCTTGTACAGAGAAACACTCTGATAGAGCGGAATAAGACAAGATATGATCATCGTCCTTGATGCCGGAATTACAGAGAGACCATACAGGGCAATCAAAAATTCCTGTTTTGTTTTGGTGGGTAGCCAGGCAGTCATGTCCTGTTGTATTTCGATAAGCAGCGAAGTAAAGAAATATGTCAGATTAATTAGATAGATATAACAGAGAACAAAAGGAGAGTTATCTGGTATAATTTATCCCAGAAAGTCGCATGCAACAATCTCTAATACAAATAAATAAATAAATTACTACTTTTTGTTAGATATACAAGAATTTTTCCTATATAAGCTTTACAGTAACAGAAAAATATTATATGAAATATCTTTATCTGAGATTGATATAAAATATAACAAAGCCCTAAGATATAATTTTCTGAATGTAATCAGAAATAGCTTCAGTTTATTTTTGAAAACAGCTGCTCCAAAATGTTTCGTGATGTCAGCTTACTGAAGGAGAAATTATGTAGCTTTCTTAATGACTCAACCAAATGATAAAGCTATAAAATTACTTGTATTTTTCAAATGTTTCAAACTTATATATGTGCCGCTATTCCGAGAATAAAAAAGAAATTTTCAAACTATAAGTAGAGAAATGTATAAAAGAAATTCTTGTAATAGACATATCATTATACTTGTTGATGAATTTTTATGGTTTGAATTGATATTTAGTGTTTACTACCAACGTTTATCTGAAGCGAAAGTCCATAAAAAATGAAAAAGCAACATGTCATAAATTTATGTTATGTTTGTACTACCGGCTACACATTTCAGCTCTTTCTTCATTCTCTATCCCGTGTTCATAGTGTTCTCGGGGGAATCCCGAATAACAGAAAGAGAAATTACCCGATGACAATGGAACACAAAACTCCCGAATAAAATGAGACTAGATACGAATGTTACATTACAAATACAGTGATACCTTGAAATAAATTTGGAAGCGGGCAGAGTTGTGGTGTTCTGATTTTCTGTAAAATATATGTACATTCTTAAGTTCTCACTGTACAATAGATTTTAAAAGGAATGCTTGTACTCGAAATAAAAATAAGTATTTTTTTATCATTTTAATGCCTATATGCAGAATTAAGTACAAGTTTCTGTAAAAGAAGGCTTCAAAATATTTTCATTCTGTACGAAGTTTTAAGCTCATTACTTCAATATCATTTAAAAATTTTGAAATGTATCATTATTTGTAAATTTATCAATTATGAACAAGAAGTTTGGCTTGCTACATAAAGAATATTAAATATCCCAGAAAAGCGCAAAAGTGATCATCAAGATGGAAGAATGAATGTGTAGCCAAGTTGGTGTCTCGATCAGTTTGTTGTATTTCTATGGTGCCCGGTATAAAGGGCTTAAGTCAAAAACAGTGATTTAAATATACCAAGTAATTGGCTTTTATACCAATCGCAGAACAATAATTTCGACTTGAGTCTTTTGTACAAAGAAGTATACTTTTATATACAAAATTGATAGACCTAAGCCTTTTATACAAGTCAAAAGATTTTTTTTTTAAAAATCAGTACTAACAAATATCTAAAAATCACCTTTTTTGTCTTAAGCCCTTTATACCGAGCACCATAGATTTACGGGCAGAGATTAAAATCATCTATATTATGAAAAAAAGAGATTGACGAGCAAAAGAATTAGTCTGTGAGAATACAAAACGGTGGCTATAATTCCTCGAGAGAAAAACATCTACACATGAAAGAAATTTATGCTGTGAAGCATCACTCCTGAACTGCTTGAACTAAAATTTCAGAGTTTACCGATGTAAGTTATAGAGCCAAGTTCATACTCACAAGGAAAATAATAAATGCCCTCATGATTTATGAAAATGTTTCTCGAAGAAAGAAAACTAAATGTATTTGTAGGATTGAAAACTGCCTCAAAGTCCCAAAGAGCCGAGAAATTAAATTTTCGTATCAAATTAAACATAAAACGGAATCGTATTCAGAGAGGAAAATTGTATTAGAATAGAAGTAAGATTTGAATTACGAAAAAAAAAATAAGCCTTGTCAGTAACGTAAGAGTTAGATTTTCGACAAGGTTGTTCCAATAGCTTCATAAAAGAGAGAGAGAGGGGAGATCTATGGTACTTTATAAAACACGATATACCTATGTCTTAAAGGCAAAAATTTGTACTTACCAGGATGGTTCAAAGTAGCCCACGAAGGTGTAGAAACAACCAGAAGAATTTCACAAACTTTAGGACTTACATTTACCGAAGCACGTAGATATCAAGAAAAGAGAGAAAATGTAACATCTCATCTTCAAGAGTAGACTAAATATAAGGATCAATAAAATTAGTATAAAAATTAGAAAAGATAATGCTTACTTTAATAGATCAAGACAAGGAAAAACTTAACTGCATTTCTTCCTATGCATAAAGCGAATTATGTATCTTCTTCTAGTGATGTAAGCAGATATCATTCTAAGCATATAAATTATGTATCATGTAATCCTTTCTCAAAATATATTTTGAAACTTATATCTTCAAACTTATATTTTGAATAATCAGGTATGTGATCTACACTATGATGAGTAAGATTGCTTTTTAGTCATATTTTCAGATTCTAAATATATAGCATGGACTTTTAACATCTTTAATAAGCGTTTTCAATAATTTTTGTACCCCTCTATGAATGTACACCTTATTATCCAGTTATAAACTGTACAAAGTTAGTTTGGACGTTGGTTGGTTCTATCATGCATTGAATGATTCGGTGTTTAAAGCAATGGAAATCTTTCTTGAGTATGTTTTAAATACAGGCTTAAATTTTGACTGAAAATATTCTGCATCAAAGGAGCATCTCTCTATATACAGATTACTTATGTAATTTATATGCTTAGATTATTTATATCATTCTAAGCATATAAATTATGTATCATGTAATCCTTTCTCAAAATATATTTTGAAACTTATATCTTCAAACTTATATTTTGAATAATCAGGTATGTGATCTACACTATGATGAGTAAGATTGCTTTTTAGTGAACCTTATGTACACCTTATTATCCAGTTATAAACTGTACAAAGTTAGTTTGGACGTTGGTTGGTTCTATCATGCATTGAATGATTCGGTGTTTAAAGCAATGGAAATCTTTCTTGAGTATGTTTTAAATACAGGCTTAAATTTTGACTGAAAATATTCTGCATCAAAGGAGCATCTCTCTATATACAGATTACTTATGAACCGAATACTATACTATTTTTAATTGTATTACTTGTGAATTAAAAAGAAAGAGTTTTATTCATTGGTGTTTTAAGACTTATTTATGACATACACATTTCTGAAATAATTAAAAAAATTACAAAACATTTATGCTATGTATTGCGAAAAAAAACAAACGTTTTCAGAGGTTTTTCCTCATATTTCACATCTATTGCAAAGTGCATCCTGCAGTTCAAAGGCAAAGTGTAAATATTTAGAAATGTTTAAGCAATAAATAAGTATGGAAAAATGTGTTGATTACTTTTTGAATCGCATTGTTAAATCTACATATGAATACAAATACAAAACCTTTTCTCAGCATGAGAGTTTTATTCACTTACAGAAAATTGCTGGTATATTTTAGCCTACTTTTATCTAGGAAACTAAAACTTTGGTTAAGTTTACAGTTTTATAAGCTGTCTCTTTATTTTACCGATAAAAAACGAATTAAAATGTTAAACTTTTCTGGAGCTATCCCCTGAAAAACCTATTTTTTTGTGTTTTTTCCTCTGTCGTCATGACATTATCGGATTTTCTAGCTACAGATTAAATCCATTACATTTTTTTGTTCAGTTTAGATAATTTTTTGGATGTTTTTTTACTGGAAACACATTGCGTTCGTAACACTAAGGAAAGCATTAGACATTGTAGGATGGAGTATCTACTAATTTATTTTCTTTTTGTTTGAATTACTTTTATTAAATAAAAACTAACTGTTTAAACTCTCTTTGAGTCTGTGATATACGCTTTTCACTCGCTTTTTCCTGCTATAATTTTAACCATAAAGAATAGAGCACTTATAAATGATTATCATAAATCTTCTTGAAACAAAATATTTAGATTATGTTAAGCAATAATTAACTTTCATTTGAAGTTATGTGTCTTCTTTGTTTGTGATGAAAAGTCATTCAAACTCTTGTTTCATTATCATGGTAACTAAACAGTTAGAGTGACCATCTGCAGGTCGGTAGATCCGTGGTTCTAATACCAGCTTCGATAGATAAACGTAAAATTGACCCCCGACCGTTATAAAGAACAAGTATGAATAGGTGTGCAAGTGAAAGTTAAACTCTAGATAACGAAAAGGAGAATCGTTGTAGAAAAATTGATAAACAAAAATTAAATATGTTTGGCCAACATCCTGCGAGACTTGATAGAAAAGGGAATATGCGATGAAAATTTATTCAAAGTAAGACTTACTGACTTTATCACGGTAGTTTAAGGATTAGAGCAACCATATGCATATCGAAATGTCAGTGGTTCAAATCCTAGGTCTGATAGAAAAATGTCATGAATTTGAATGATTTTTATTTTATGAATTTCAGGGCTTTCAGAAGTTCCCAATTTCTTTTCCTTTTCCAAAACTACCTTTGATTGAGGAAATCAATTTTAAGATTATCCTTTCAATATATATCTTCATTAATATCGAATCATTGAATTACTAAGGTAGGTATTTATTATGACACTTCTGGAAACTGCCTCCATTTTAAACTTTATGCAGGCTAATATGAAGTTAAATATTCTAGCATTTCTCTTAGTTCTTTTTCTACGAAACTAGGAAACTCAATAACAAAGTTCTAAAAAAATCAAAATATTTTACTTTAAAACTGGATCACTTAATTGATAGGTTATGGAATTTTCTATTTTCCCAGCAAAAAAAATTAATAATTGTCAAAACATGAAAAAATATTCTGATTTGAAAATAGACTGATTTAATTAAGTTCCTTAGATATATTATTAGGGTGACTCCTTTCGTATAATCTGAATGTATTCTCATCTGAAACTTGTTAAGAATTTCAAGGGTTTCGATTGATAAAACAGAAATAACGATGAAATGTTGCTTAGTATAGAATATATAATTAAAATCCCTCGCATACACACACGTAAATACACGCACATGCATATATATAAATAAGTAAGAGTTCCAAAGTTTGGAAACACGTGGGTTACAGATTTATGACTCTAAAAATATTAGTCTCTACTTTGTTTAACTTGAAGAATTAGCTTTTATTTAAAAAAAAATTAGATGATTTTCGCATGCATAGTACTTGCAATTAGAAATTACCATCGTAAATAAGAATTCTTGTTTGAAAACTTGTTCCATCTCAACGCAATGGTACAATTACTTCGCATGGATATGTTAATGAAGACAATGATTGATGGAATGGATCAAACAATTACGCTGATTAAGTTTGTTTTAGAATGCTGATAACATTCTTTTTTTTCCTTCCACCACCCCTTCATTCGATTGCAATTAAGAATGAGATAGCTTGTGAAAGCATTTTTCTTTTCGATTCTTACATTGCTTTAAAAATGGTATAATGACTCTTTATTTATGTCGCCTTTTTACTTCTGCGCTTAAAAACTACGCTTAAAAAATGCTAAAATATTTTTTTTCAATGAAATTAAACACATTTTTAATGTTTCATTCTACATATGACTAATATGGCGTTCACTATTTTATTACAAATTAATCTTCCAGTTAAAGTATTTTACAAAAAGGAATTACATTAATTTTGGTGCGCATATTTAGATAGTTTAGAGTAAGTAAAATATTAATATGTAAAAACTTTTCTTTCCTTTGATATATTATTCTTATACATGCAAAATAAAATTGTATATATTGCATATATACATATATATATATATATAAATCTTTCAAGACAACATAAAACAAGTACTAGCTGTTTTGCATCCTGGAAGATTTTTACAGTTCTTGATCGATTCATCGAAAATTCTTTAACAATCTGAAATTAAGCATGAAATAAGTAGTGAGAAATTGACATGTAAATTCCGAAGTATAAGGTACAAAAGAAAGAGCCTTTTGTACTATTATTTTGAATCTTAAAAACACTTTGGGGAAAAAAAAGGTCCAAAATGAATTCTGGAAACAGAAAATCAATAAAATAGCTCCGGAGAAAATGAGATTAATTATATCAGACATCGGTCATTTCGACAGATAACTTCGATGCAGCGGGCATCAAATTAATACAAGACTCGGATCTTATCGATTCTGGCTTTATTTAAGGTTATCCAAGCAAGCAAGGATCTCACATTGTCAAACAATTCGATTTTCCAGATCAAATTATTGTCGATTTTCGCGGATGATGGTTCAGCTTCTGTTGGTTGAAAAAAAATAGAAAAATAAAGCATTGCCAATATTATATATATATATATATATATACATACATACATACATATATATATATATATATATATATATATAAATATATATATTTACATATACATACATACATACATACATACATACACACACACACACACATATATATATATATATATATATATATATAATATGTACCGGGTGCGTCATAAATTCGTGCAAACTTCAAAAATTCATAATAAAAGAAGTAATGCTCGGAAAAATTTTCTTTTTGCGCCAATATGATCAGAGGGATTTTTGATTTTTTTTCATGTTAAAAAAAAAAAAGTTTCCAAAAGTAACCGAAAGAGGGCGCTCACACGTCCTACTGAGACGTTTTATACAAATCAGGCTATCAATAAAACACCTGGTTGGAAATGGATCCGTCATTCGAAGCCGGCAGCATGCTTTCTTTACCAGATCGAGTGTTGGTTGTTAAACTTTTCTACAAGAATGGTGAATCCCCAATTGTTGCATTGCAAAAGTTTCGCACGGAGAAAGGACTGAAGGCGCGAAAAAGGCCTATTTCATTGAATGGGATACTGAATTTAGTACGACGTTTTGAGGAAGCGGGGAGTTTGGAGGATCGTCCACGAATTGGCAGACCATCCTTGAGCGCGGACCGCGTCCATGTTGTACAAAGTTCCATGGAAAATTTGGCAGCCGAGACATCAACGGGAAGTAGCAGTGCTCGTGAAGCTGGGAGAAGAACGGGGATTCCGGAACCGGATTTCCGGAATGTTGAATCTGTATTCGTACAAAATCCATGCACTTCACCAGTTATTACCGGCAGATACAGATGCAAGACAAATCTTTGCTACATGGGCTCTGGCACAAATGGAAAGTAACCCACAATGATTGCTGAATGTCATGTGGACGGATGAAGCCCACTTTTCACTGCATGGTGACGTTAATACGCAAAACAGTCGTATCTGGGCGACTTCAAACCCTCGTGAGTATCTGAACCGGCCACTACATTCTCCTCGTGTGACTGCTTGGTGCGGTTTCACGGCGTCTTTTATTCTGGGCCCTTTCTTTTTTGAAGAGCCTTGTCCTGTATTCGAGTGGAAAACATGTACAGTCACTGCAGCACAGTATCTTACGCTTTTGTGTGACCACGTTAAGCCTGCATTGCAGGAAAGACATGCGTTACCTGTTGTCACATTCATGCAAGATGGTGCGCCGCCCCACATTTTACGTGATGTCAAGACGTTCCTGTTGGAATCTTTCACTGAAGAACGAGTGATAAGTCGAGGTTGTAAGGTTCAGTGGCCCTCACGATCACCAGACTTGAACCCGGCGGATTTTTGGTTGTGGGGATACTTAAAGTCTCGCGTGTACCGGGGTTCCCCAACCACTTTTGTGGAACTGAAAAATGCCATTCGACAGACAGTCGCTGCCATCGATGGCAACATGCTACACTCCGCTTTAAAGGGCGTAGTGACGCGCCACACATGCCTATTACCTTGTGCTGGTGGTAATGTTGAACATCTATTACTTTAAAATAAATGCACAGTGTCATGTTATTGTGATATGTTTGATTTTCTGTTTGTGTTTGCCTGAGTTGCATAAAACGTCTCAGTATGATGTGTGAGCGCCCTCTTTCGGTTACTTTTGGAAACTTTTGTTTTTTTTACAGGGAAAATATTCCAAAATCACCCTGATCCTATTGGCGCAAACAGAAAAAATTTCCGAGCATTATTTCTTTTATTATGGATTTTTGAAGTTTGCACGAATTTATGACGCACCCGGTATTTATATATATATACCATGGTATTTATATATATATATCATGGTATTTATATATATACCCGGTATTTATATATATATATCATGGACAAAAAAATTAGCGCACCAAGAAATAATTGCGGGATCGTAACGAAACTTGCAATGAAGGTACATGTCGGGGCGATAAGCAAATGATTAGAAATGCAGCGTGATTGCGCATTACGTATAGCCGGTAGAGGGCGTTGAACATCGTACTCTGTGGAGTATAAAACAGGCAACCAAAGCTTGTTTGAGTGTGCTGAATGATTTACAAAGGAAGAGCTGAGATAGACATGCCATTACGCCGTGTTCGAAGACAATATAAGCAGTTGTCGCAGTTTGAGAGGGGGAGAATCGTCGGGATGATGGAAGCTGGGTGGTCAGCTAGGCGAGTAGCTCGTCAATTATTCGATCTGATTGTGTTGTGAGGAGGTCTTGGGACCAGTGGACCCGAGAGATGTCATGTACACGAAGACCAGGCTCAGGACGCCCTCGACAGACCAGTCGTCTAGAAGACCGCCACATCGTAAGAAATGCACGCGTACAGCCAACTGCTTCATCGGCCGCCATCCAGGCACAGGTAGCACCTTCACTAGGGGCCTCTGTGTCTTCTCGAACCATACGAAGGCGCCTGGCTGAAGGACAGTTGGTATCGCGGGGCCCATTACGCGTGCTGCCCTTGACGCCCACCCATCGACGCCTCCGTTTGGAGTTTTGCCGCGCACGAGAATTTGTATGACTCAATGCCCGATTGTATCACATCGTGCATTCGCACTAGATGGGGTCAAACAGAGTATTAACTCCTTCGTTCTTTTGCCTTTTTCTCTGAAATAAATTATCCTTTTTCTTTGATTTTCTTATCATTTACTTATATCAAAATAGTCATTACGTATGTAAAATTTCGTTTCATTTTGACGACTCCTTCTTGGTGCGCTAATTTTTTTGTCCATGAGTGTATATATATATATATATATATATATAAGGCCGTTTTACAATCGGGACCCCTTGCACGATGCCCTTGCACGATCCCTTTGCCCGTGGATCAAGATGTATTGCTGTATCTCAAAGTATCATACAGGGAAAAGTACCTGGGACGAATACTCGAAGATGAAAACGAAACACTATGATTGACTGAAAAGCTCAAGATGATAAACATTAAAGATGTCATTTACTGGGTAGCAGAATTGTGATGGGGATTTTATTATTTATTTATTATGAAAAATGATTATTAAGGTGAAGTATTTAATTGTGGTTAATACATTGTTTGGCCCAAAGGATTAATGATTACTCATGTGTATGATCACAAATCAATTATTAATTATCAACACACTATTTATATAATTCACATTACTCATTATTGACTTCCTATCATTACTCTTTTATCATGTTAATACAATACATATATATACCTCATATCACTTATACTTTTATTTCTCAATTTCATTATTTGATTATTCGCAGTTTTAACACAATACATATGTATACCTCATATCACTTATCCTTTTAGTACTCAATTTCATATTCACACTATATATACCATTAACATTACTCCTTCTTGACTTTCTATCATTACTCTTTTAACATGTTAATACAATACATATATATACCTCATATCACTTACACTTTTACTACTCAATTTCATATTCTAACTATTATTATACAAAACCACAAATATTCGGTGACATATATCCATGACAACATGCAATATTAATCGTGGCTACTATCATTCTCCTAATCTAACTGAGCATCGGCACCAGATCACCAAATAAACAAAATCCCGTACCTGATACTTGCACGGCTGGGGAGAATCGTGAGGGACGATGGGTGGCTTGCGGCGGTCATCTGTGGCACAAGGACTCTACACTCGGGGCGATGGTGGCTTGTGGCAATCATCTATGCATACGGGGCTCCGGGACTTTACAACCTCTTGGTAGCGGGCGCTCGCTCGATGAAGGGGTGCGGCATGGGAGAGTTCTGGTCTTCTGGACAGGTATCTCCTTCTACGGCTAAGCTATCGGCTGGTCGTCAGATCGACTTCGCTCCTGGGGTCATTAGGCGGGCGCATTTAGTTTGGGTCGGCACGGAAGGCTTTCGGCTCAAGTGATCCTTCAATCAGCAGGCATACATTCATTGGCACGTGAGGGCTTACACCTCTATCTTCTTTATTCGTCTGCGGCCCTTTCCGTCTTTCTTGACTCCGACTTCTCCTCAGCGGATTCTAAACTTCATCTGCTCACTGCTTTTCAACTCTATATCTCTCTCCTGATTATTCTCTGCCATCTCTATCTTTTACTTAACTCCCCCACTTCATTCTAGGCTTTCCATTGGCGGCCAACTCCTGACCAATGGGTAAATATGGATACCCTTTATTGGCTCCAACTCTTTTTTATAATAATACCTCCTCCTCTCAAAATTGAAGGGGGCGTCAGTCGTTGCACCCTTCTGAAGAATTCTCACGTCCATACATTCACACGCTTCTCTTCCGACCCCCTACCGATCTCCTATCGCATTGAAGCTCGTAAAGTTTTAACTCATCCTTAACTAAGATCAAATTTCGGACCCCTTCGTTTCCTATTTCTGCATGTCCAGATCATTAACTGCAGCTGGCCGCTGCTCCTTGCCATCAATTTTCGACCGTTCCCCTTTTCATATGTCAATTCTCGTCTCCCTTTCTAACCTAAGCAGATCGTAAACTGCATCTGTACACCACTTATCCGCTGTTTGGGACATATCTTCTCTCCTATTCTTTGTGCCCAACTTTGCACCTGTTTAACTTTCCAAAACTGTCGCCTACACTGCGACAAGAATCATGGGAAGAAGCCCGGTGGCGTAGTGGTTAAAAACGTGAAGCTGCCATCGTACAGTTCCAGGGTTCGACCCTGCAACTGGGCAAGGTCGACTCAGCCTTTCATCGCTTGAGTGGGTCGATAAAATGAGGACCAAGCATGCTTGGGAACTAAACTCTGGGGTTCCCACGTCAGATTCACCACCTGACTGAGACATATACTGGATGGCACCCCAAGCCCCAAGGTCAAGAAAACGGAGATGGGTACCGCCGGCCCTGGTCCACATCGGACTGTAGCGCCGTGAGTTAAGTTTAGAATCATGGGTATCTGTGAGCAAGTGTTAAAAAAATCCTGGAACAAACTTTGGCCAAGTGTAACTTCGATAGACAACCCAAATCAGGAGGCAGACAGAACCAGTGTTATACAGGTACGAGAGCTCTTACAAATTATTCCCGGCTGCGAAGACGCAAATGAAAATGATGTGGATGAGTGGTTGCGAGCCGACGATCCCGACCATGAGATTTTAGACGATCAGCAGATTGTTGAAAAGGATTTGAAAGAATCTGTCAACGTCTGAGATGAGAGTGAAGGTGAAGCAGAGGAAGACAGCGAGCAGAGGGTATCCCACTCAGACGCCGCGGCTGCATTTGATGTAACACTACGCTACGTAGAGCAACACTCCTCCGCGACCCCAGCGAGCACCATTTTTCTGACGCGCTGGAGTAATTTGGCTTTAAGAGAGTGGTATTCTTCCCTGCGACAAAAAAATTTAACAGATTTTTTTCAAACCAATGTAGTTCAGTAATAATTAGTTCAGTACATTGTCTAACTTCCGGACCTGAATTTTCTTGTAATTTTCAGAAATATACTGCATATTACTTACCACACCGTGGCTGTGGTTTTATTGTAACCCTAGTTCATTTTGACTTTTGGTTTCGGATTAAGCGGATTTTCGGATTACCGAAGTTCGGATTATCGGGACTCCATTATATATATATATATATATATATATATATATATATGTGTGTGTGTGTGTATACTGTAAATATCACTCTATCATAATTTCATAAGTGGGTTACTGAATTTTAATTTTATACTTTTTAGATCGTATCTTTTGATTAACTTGAGAAAACCAAATTCTGCTTTTATAATCATGTTATAAAAATTTCTTTTCATTTAAACTGCTGGGTACGTGATTATAATGCTAATTTTGTATTAGTTTATTAATGAGAAATTTTATCTTTAAGAAAATCTGACCTAAGAAAATGAAAAAAAATGTTACAGCATATTAATGAGATTCATTATATTAGAGGATCATTAACAACAACATTAAAATAGGTGGAAATAATTTTATAGGAAAATATATGTTATACACATTAGATTCTATTTTATTTTATCATATTTAAGGGTGTACATTCAGAATTATAATAGCAAATTAAACAAATCTTGATTACTGAATAATTTGAATGATATTGAAATAATTAATATAAATAATCAAAGATGTAACACTAGAAATAATTATATTTACTAGAGAAAAGTATCATTTAATGAACGCTATAAATATAATTTTGATCTCTCCATTTTGCCTTGTACGGATAAAAAAAACTTTATATAAGATTTTTCGCCATTTGTTTTGGAAGACATTTTTATATAAATATATTTTTCTTTTATTATTTTTTAGTGCAATTAAACAGTAAAGTCAGATAAGTTCACTGAAATTTTAAAATCTATATTTTATGTCGTAAAATGGAAATATGCAGGAAATAAAAGATTTAAAAACAAAATGGAGTTTTTTGAAAATTATTCACGATTGCTACTGGAAATACATTGTACATATGTTAAAGGGAAATTTGTGCTATGCATTTTTTTAAATGCTGAGTAGATATGTTGGCATACCACTTACCTACTGCATTTAATTAAATCTTAGAATTATTTCTGATAAAAAACACAATTTTTGAAGTCATGGGAAACTTGAATTGAGTGCTAAGTAACTTCGTGATTTTATAAGGCAAGTCTGCCTTTTACTTACACTAGCTTTTGCTTATTGTTCTTCTCCCAAAAAATTGATTATCTGAGTTTTCTGTAATAATAGTCCTTGCTTCAGTTGTACATTAGCACAACTATAATTTATAGTTAACTATGTTATTTCTGCATGTGCCTAGTTCTGAAAAAAAGGCTTATTACTTGAACAAACAAGATTACTTGTGACTTTGCGATATTGTCTGATGTAAGATATTAAGCATATCTTTGCCATTAACTTCAACCTTATTTGCATTTTTACCATTTTTACCGTTATTTGAACCATAGTATGGGAAAAGGATGTACGTAAGAATAGAAATTTATAAGAATTATGAAGTTCAATTGTTTCTTTTGCCTTACTTTCAGGTAAAATATATATATATATATATATATATATATTAAACGCTGAGCTCACCACAAACAGGAAACACGACAAGGTTTCTTAACTAAAATCTGTTTATTTGCAATAACAATTAGGCAGAACAATCACAGTACTCATTAATAGCAGGCAACGGGAAAATTAACGCGGTTGTTAATCTCGGTAGCTATCCCGCGCACTACAGAAACCTTACTAGAAATCAGCCACGCCACTCAGGGCCGTGCTTAGGGGTGGGCAAACTGGGCAATCGCCCAGGGCCGCTAAAAATTTAGGGCCGCCATTTTTATTCCCCATCGCAACACTTTTGTAAATGTTACGGTTTTTTTAAAGAAATTCCTCATTTTTCGTGGTTTCTATAATTCAACTTATAAAAAAATATATGTTTCGATTTTTTTAAAAGAATCGTAGAAAGAATCCTAACTGACAAACTACCCTTTTGGTTTTTAGTATTGAAACTTAATGCATTCAAAGTAATAATTAGTAAAATCAGTAGTGGATGCAATTTTTTTTTTTTTTTGGGGGGGGGGGAGGGATTGGGGTTGCCTGACAAGATCCATTACTCAGTACGTAGATAAATTTGATTGCCAGTTAATGTGTTTCGCCCAGGGCCGCTAAAACTCTAACCATCGCCCAGGGCTCCTAAAACCCAAAGCACGCCCCTGACGCCACTACTTGTAAATCGCCCCACTAACCTTTCTGTCTTAACTTTCGACTATTTGAAAGGTGATCACCAGGTCGCCGGAACGATAACTAACTCCAAAACACCTTCTATGAGCTTGGTGACGTCCAACTGCTGTACTCGAGCTGAACGACAAACCGATCTTTACTTCTTCAATTTTTCCGTTCGTTCCTCTCCTCTTACCGGTCTCGCCTCGTGTCGTCTCTCGCCTGCCCGTCGTGTGTGTTATCTCCGTTTGTTCGCTTCCTTAAATATCTACCCATTTTGCTGCTCATTTGCATTCGCCTTTGTTTCTTCTTTGAATTATTTAACATAAACGGTGGTTTACTTTAACCGGAAGGGGGGGGGGTTAATTTGGATTCAATACCTCACAGATTAAATTTTTGATTTCCTGAGTAATGGTATGAATTTTAATTCATAACGAACACTTAAATATGCTGGTTTCTTAAAGTCAATCATTTTTATATAAAACATGCATAGTATTAGGTGCTAACAGGACAGTTGAAATTTTTATGTTCATTGCTTACATTCAAACCACTTATTGCCTACTTTCAAATGTCTTTGGATGATATCAGATATGCAAATATATCGTAGTTAATTATTTACAGCTTACCATACCCTGAAATGTTTTATTCCGTTTTTATGCACCTTTCGAGGGAATGATGTTGTCATTGTTGATAAGGACTATTAAATGGAACAATGACGCCAAATTAATCATTTCATGCTTCGTAGAAAACTTGGATTGCCACAAACAGTGGTCCTCAAAGCACAAAACATGCCAAAAAGGGGCAACTCGAAGGTTTGGAAAAGGTTGCAAGATTCAGACAAGTTTAGCCATAATATACCATGATTGCTAGGCCTCACAAAGATAACATCTCTTTATCTAGATCAGTACGTAGCACAGTGTTCGTTTGGTAACTTTCTGAATAAATTATAGCCTCATGACCAAGAGTTTTAAACCATTGTTTAATGACTATTGGTTTTTACGTCAAATTTACAGAACTTTGCGTCTGGCCTACCTTTGTAGACAGAAAATATCAATGAAACTGATCTCTAAATAAGTAGCGCAAGTTACTTTTCACTGATTCTGTTCTGATTTTCGTCAAATTCCTTAGTGGAGAAAAGGAAGAGCCGCTTTATTTCTAATTACTGCAGCTTGATTTCTAATTACTGCAGAGAAAAGAAATGATTTTGTAGCCGTGGAGTTATAGTTAAAATGAACATAACCAAATAATAATTAAAATGAATATACAAGTGATAAACAAAACAAAACAAAACAAAATTAATATAAATCAATGTGATAGAGAGTGATAACTTAAGAATCTATATGGAGTCAACGCTAGTAGAATATTAAATTTAGACTTTTATTCTATTACAGGCTAGATGATAATTTACTCACCTATAGTACGTATCTTAAATAAAATCATACTGAAAAATTCTACGAGAGTGATGTTTTTTTTAATGTGTGATTTGATAATTAGAGTAATATTTAACTTTAAAGTTCTTTCAATTATCATTGAGTTATCTATAACACAAAGAATTACGGCAGTTTTATTCTAAGATTCCAAATATTTTTTTAGAATTCAACTTGAAAAAATATCTTTAGTAAGAATTTTTTGTTTTCTCGTATTTTATGAATTCTGTAGTGTATTTCTGAATATTTTTGTAACTGTAATGAAAATATATTATTCACCCGAAAGTTTCAAATATCATAGATTTAAAACCAAAAAAAGAAACATTTGGATTACATATTGAAAAAAATTCAACTGATCATAAAAGAATGTTTCAAAAGATTCGCAGTAAAATGTTAAATGTCTAAACTTAAATAAAACCTAGGCCTGACATGAAAATCACCTTGGAAGTTACGTAAAAAAATCAGTTTTATGGAACAAATATAGTTGCACTGAATAATATTGCGAGCACAAGCGGTTCCTTTTCTTTTATTCTAAAAAAATCTTTTGAAGGAGAAAAAAAAATCAATTTTTATTTTAGGAAAGTAAAATGTTCTTCCCCGTTATCCACGGATTTGAGGCAATTTTTTGAAGAAAATAAATTGCTTTTCAGAAGAAACCTAATGTGCTCGCAAATGATATCACTTTACCATTTTGTAAAATCAAAGTGGTACTAGTAATTTATTTTTGTACGAGAAGAAGAATAAATTAAACGAGATGGGGCCTTCTCTGCCAAGTATGTCTAAGGGATAAAAAGGAAATAGTGTCATGCGTTTAACAGAAACTCGGATATTTCTTTTAAAAGAAACTCAAAATTAAATCAATTAGCATACGCTGCTACAGCAGATTTGGGATTTGGGATAAAGATAAGGGGAATAGAAACAATCTGCTATTTAATTTAATCACATAATAATTAAACAGTGAAAAAACTAAAAAGAGATAATGATTTTCCGATATAAAAGTTTTGAACGAGGAGATAAAAAACTGACGAATAGCCAAAAATGTATTTACTTTCTTATATTCACAAAAGCATAAATATGGGTAGAAAGAAAGCAAAGAATTGATATGAAGCAAAATTCCATGTAAACAAATTTTCTCACATGAAAAAATATGGTTTGTTTCTCTTGTGAGGGAACAAATTGTAACACTGAAAAAATATTTGCAAAAGCACTTAAAAATTAATCTTAATGAGAATGAGATTATGTGGATAAATTATCTTTATTTGTAGAGAGATTTTTGCATTGCGGAGGCACTTGTCGGATAGACATTCGCCTTTATATTTGTAGAGAGATACAAATCAGGACAAATTATTCAACAGTTCTGAAATCTTTGGTTAAAAATATATCGGAGTAATTTTAAACTATCTTTAGAAATTTATATATATATATATATATATATATATATATATATATATATATATATATATATATATATATATATATATATATATATATATATATATATATATATATATATATATATACGTTTGTATGTATGTATTATGCTGCAAAAGTTATCGGACATATAGATCGAAAGAGAAAAAATTTGTTTATTTCAAAAATCAATACATTGTTGAACCATATTTGGATGCAATGAATTCCTCTACCTTTCTGTGCATGCTTTCGTCCAATCTTCAGATGTGTCCTTTGGGATTTGTCTCCATTCCTCAATTAATACCTTTGCCAGAGAGCTATTAGTGTCTGACATATTTTACCCCTGGCGTCCTTTTGAGTTGCATTCAAAATTCGAGGCACCTATCTTGCAGTGATTTTTCGCTATTTCAACTCGTTCTTTATGATGATTTGCACACTTTCATAGCTTATCTTGTTTTTTTCACGATTTCACTAATTTAATGCAGCCTTACTCATCGGTCATCGCGAATAATGTTACGAATTTGTTGAATTTTCTCAAGCGTATAACTCTGGTTCTTAGTCGGCGAGGAAGACACAAATTTTCGACTTCATCTTGACCTTCATTCTTCATTTTGTACCATTTGCTTAATTGCGACTTCGACTGCATGTCATTGTAGCGTGCACGTAATCTACACAAAATTTCGGTAGGTCTAACACTTTCATTCGCTAAAAATTTATTAAAGGTCTATTTGGAATAGTTTTTTAATAATACATTTTTACAATGTATAGTAACGTAAAGTAATTATTTTGTATTTTGACACGGATTATGATGTTTTTATTATGCAGATGGTTGATTCGTGTATTGATTATTGTATTAGTGTAGTGATTATTGTATTCGTGTAGTGATTATTGTATTTTTAATATTACTTTTAATATATATATATATATATATATATATATATATATATATATATATATATATATATATATATATATATATATATATATATGAAACGCAACGGACGCGGAGCGATGAACGAAGGCGGAATGGATTATATTTAGTTATTTAAAGTTCTTGCTTCATCTACCTGAGTCCGAAATGGATCAAATTGCCGCCCGGCCGTGCGTCTCAGTAGTTTAGAATCAGTTCCCGCACATCTCCAACCTCGGACACACAAATCACACCACAATATTTCTTTAACTACATCTTTATTTTAATAAGAATCGTGGAAGACGGCTTCTCGGGGCAGCGTACAAGATGAAAAAAGCACACACCTATATGATGCCATGTCTTAAATAGACTTATCTCGCCATGTGATCGCAGTAGAGGTTAATTGGTTAAAAGTTAGGAAAAGGCGTGACTATTGCGCTAAAGTAGTTAATTGTGTACCCACGCTACACATGTTTAGTTTTCGAGTAATATAGTCGCCAATTTAGAATTCTCGCCTGAGGGCTTTTAGAATCAAAAGCGAAATTAGCTCGGAGTTCAAGGGAATTTAAAATAACTAGAATTTAAAAGGGGCATGGGATTTTTAATGTTATATATATATATATATATATATATATATATATATATAATAAATACAACGACCAATGTATGCAATTGATGTAAAAAAAACCGAAAAAATATATTTATAAAAAAATCGCAACGGATATTTTTATAGACAAAATACTGTAGAAGAAAATATTCAGATTAAATCTAATAGAACATTCTAAAGAATATAGTACAGTTAATATAGTACAGTTTGAGGAACATTTCTTTTACTGTATATTAATATTTTTTTGGATATGTCCAATCGTCTCCGCATTAGGAAGAAAAAAAAAATTGTTTATTTTGTTGTTAAGCACGTGCCACAAAATTAGTTTAAAGTATCACAAAAAGAAAAGAAACCACGTGATCAACATTTAATAAATTAAATTCTAAAAATTAATCTTTGAAAATTCACCAAAAATCATAAAATGGAGATAAAGATTCGAAAAAGATTCAATTTTAAAGGAATTTTTATGATCTTTCTTGTGATATAAATTTTATAACCCTCGGATTATTATTTCAAATGCAAACTTTAAAGAATGTTACAAAAGCAGCTTAAAAATTTAACTTAAAAAAATCTAAGAAGAATTTTTCTAAAATCTCTCTTAGTGCACCCCTACATTATAAGAAGAATCGCCATGCAAAATTTCAGCCCTTTGGGTCCAGCGGTTTGGTCTGTGCGTTATATGTCAGTCAGTTAGTCAGTCAATCAGTCAGTCAGTCACGTACGAAACTGTTTTATATAGTACTATATAGATTATACTTTCTTCTCGAACAAAATACGTATATAAAAATATTTTTCCACTAGCAACATCTTTAAATGAAAAATACCGAACACCTCAATGGTTTATATTTGGCGCGTGTTCATTTATGAATTAAAATTGGGAAACAACTAAGTTAAATTTTTTGTATTAATTATTTAGCTTTACTGGAAAATTTACTTAGAGCGCAATGTAATACATTTAAAATGAATGTTGACGAAAGTACCATTGCTAAAAAGTGTCGTAAGGCCAATGAACGGAAATGTAGATGGCTTTCAAGACAAAGTCAGGAATCGCTAAACCGAATACATGCAGCAGACTGTTAACAGACAGAATTTAATATTTCATAATTAATACATGTAATAGAATTAAGTAAAGTGATGCTATTATGTGGAGTTCAGATTTTATATAAATTTTGAAAAATTGCATATTAAATGGATCATAATAGTGCTGATATTGCATAATTTTAAATAATTAAAAATGTGTATAATTTAAATAAAAGAAAGTATAGAAGCTATTAAGTATACAAATAATATTGACTTTGCAGATGTAAATTGATAAAAATTAAAATTAACACGTCATTTTTGACAGGCTAACCACTAGTTTTGTAATATAGTACTGTATATACATGTTGTTTAATACCTTAATAAATATGAATAAATATGACTGCTTTTTCAATACATTGCGTTGTTACTACTGGCAAGGCACTTTCTTTTGCGTTTATTTCTTTTAGGGTACTTCTTTTACGTTGATTTTTTATCAATTTTATTGCAAATTCAATAACCCTGTTTAACTCGTCGAAGTTCATTATTTATACTGATATCTTTAAATCGTCCAATTTTAAGTTTTATGTGCGCGTGTAGCATAGTTGTACAATTTTTTCATATTCCAGTGCGCGTGTGCATGCATCCTTCAATTGTACAACTGAAAATCGATAGCGCGCGGCTGGCCTGGTACTTTCTTGCAAACAGCGAAGTAAGGTGCTGTGATAAGTGAAAATTAAGCTCTTGATTTTGTTTAAAAATAAGATTTTTAATATGATTTTAATAGCGTGATGACTAAAGTTTAGATTTTGATGAATATAGTTTGATAAGAAATATTATATACAATGAGAGTTAATAACAAGTTTTGATAACAATAAACAACTGTAACAATAACAACTGTAAGTGATGATGTTGGTTGTGGAAGACTGTTTAGGTTCAATGATGTTTAGGAGTGTTATATTTATAAAAGAGGAATATGTAAATAAGAAAAATTGGGAATTTTAGTTATTTTAGAACTTTTAACAAGGACACTTCAGAGTACTGATAGAAATAATAACATATTAAATAATAATTCTTCTAATTTGATTTTAAGAAGAATTATTATTTAATATGTACTACATTTAATATTTCATGATGTTTTTATATCTGATATTTCCCTGTTTGATATTCTTTATATTCGTCATTTTGGTATATCCTATTGAATGATGTTTGAGGATGTTCACATTGAAAATTGATATATTTTGAGTTGCATTTTACGTTTGTAAGTTGCTCTAGTAATTTTTCCAGAGTATATTAGTGTGTTAGTCTATTTTAACGATATATATATATATATATATATATATATATATATATATATATATATAAAGTTATTTATTATTATGTAAGTTTGTACTGATTTTCCATTTGAAAACAAGTTTTCAATCATGCATCACTAAAGTCATCTTAGATTTAAGCAGTTTTAGAAATTTGAATTATGAATTGTACCCACCGAAGCATCGACGAACATGTCGTGTTACTAATTTGGCAGCCGATTCTTCTTTGGAAAGGGGGGGGGGAATTCTTATGCTAAAAAAGTATTTCTCATTCTCTAAGTTGCTTAAGTGCATTAAGGGACCTACAAATAATTAATTTTATTGATGCCCGTACACTTTATCGTACTTTTAATATTTACCTGTTGGCAAAAAAAGCAGCTTACAGTTTCAGGGTTTAAGTCGAGATTACCAAATATGGGTATGAGACGGAAAGAGGCAGAGATATTTGCTGATAAAATGACAATTCTGACTCCAGTAAGGGTCCACTTCAGAAATTTGGGGTTCAGAGGGATGTATAAATTATGTATTACAAGTACCTTTTTTAGTGGATACGAGAAGCGCATGTTGCAGGCAAGACCTCTGAGCTTTGACTCGTAGAAAAGAAATAACGAACGAGGGAAGCATGTTCTAATAAATCTATTTTTTGTATTAAATATTGTGTTCCTTTCTTAAAGAACTGACGCTTCAGCCCAAGCTACGACTGCATACAAATTTTAAGAAAGATAAGTTTTATGGAAGAATACGTTTTCATATAATATAATCATATCACACACACGCATATATATAAACAAGCAACTCAGTAAAATGAGGGAACTTTGTGTTTTTCCTGGTAATGAGCACTTTTTACTCAGATCTCCCTCACTCCCTGGGTTCAAATGGAAAACTTTTTGCCGAAATTTAAGGAAAACAATAGCGAAATGATGTAATCTCTATATATGAGAGCAACTATCATAAGAATCTAATTTGGTTTAAACTTAAAAATTAATGGAAGATGTTTTTTTCAGTGCTTGAAATGAACTCCACTTTAAAAAAATCCTATTTTCTCAGCTTTTTCTTAACTCAAGAAATTTTGCAGGTAAATAACACTAGCTTATCATATATTTAAACAAACAAATATACAGAAGTAATCTGCTTAGCGAAAAGTAAATATTCAAGGAGTTTCTTAGCACAAAAATCTTTTAAAACGGAAAATATCTGATTTTAAAAACGGGCGTAAACTGAGATTTGATTCTTTATGGATTTTGATCCAATTCATAAGGGAAATGTTATATTATTTTCCATTTTTAGCGAGAAGCAGCTTATTACATATTCCTCACTGCATTTTCCTCTAAAAACCAAAGATAAGAATTCCAGAATACTTTTGTGTCGATAGCACAAGAAACTTTTATTTGTACTGCAAATTTCAGATATATTTAGTATACGCATGGCTATAAGTAAAATACATTTTGTTATGCATTTCGTTTTTAAAATTTTTGTTGATTTAGGAAAAAAATCGAAACTATTCACTTTTAATATTTGAGCTCTTAATTTAATACCTCTTCTCTAAGATTTTATCGAGTTAATCTAAGTGACAATATATTGTAATAACTTAAACATTCTAAGTGATTTTCTTTAAGTTATTTTTAAGTTATTTTGAATAAGAAAATACACAATTTTCAATAAATTAAAAAAAACAAAACAAGCTGTGTAAAAACATGGGGGTGACCAATGGTTCTGTCTGGAGTTTTATGTTTGAGAGGGAGATGAATTATGCATAGTGACACCGAGTTTGACACTAAAAGTAATCTATCACATATATATAATATATTTCTTAGTTCTTCGCAGGGTTGATCGAACGTTCCCGGTGGAATCCCGGTTCTATGTTTAGAGATGAAGTCTTTAATAAAATATGTACTCATAGTGACAACATACGTGTTTCTATAATTTTATGAAAACAGTTAAAAGTCATCGATTGAAATTTTTTATTTACAAACACACGCATATGCTTTCACTCCTGTGCATATATATAAACACACACATACACACACATGTATATAAACATTATGTACAGGAACTTTATGCTATTTTAATTGACTTCCAAAGGGTATATATATCTAAATGTATACATGATTGATATTACTACTTGAAAGAAACAAGATTTAACCGAAATGTAAGAAAAAGCTGATATTTGTGAGAAAAAATAGTTGATTTGCTGAATTTACAAAATGTACAAAACTATGGAGATGGAGACGTCATCAGCAATTGCAAGTTACGCTGATTCTCAAGAAACTCAGACGTTTTCAAAAATAGTTGCAGTTCAACGTCTAACAGATATTTTGAATAAATTATTCACAACTCAGCTGTGCAATTTTTTCTAATTTCCAGTAAAAATTACTTAAATTGCACAGCTGATTATTGAATTTTGTGAATTGAAATTTTGTGCAACTTATTAGATTTTTTTTACGGGCATAGTTATTAATTTCACTCCAAAAGGGAGTCTTATATCTAAAGAAATTAATTTCTTTAAATGAGATTTCTTTAGTTATGAATTTTACTCTAAAAGGGAGTCTTATATCTAAAACAATTGTTTAAGGCGAAGACAATAGGTTTGCTTTTATTACGCAGAAGTACATATAAAAAACATCAACAAATTTTCAAGCAGAACACCTGTGAGAAACTTTTGGAGTCTTCTTAAAATTGCAATTTACTGTAAAATTAACTGGAAAATTATGACATAAACTATATTATGCTAAGTATCAACAGCATTATTATATAGACAAATAAATATTTATGATGAATAATTAAATTACTTCATGTATCTCCCTCTTATAATAGTTTTTATGTTTAATTATAATCCGTACAGCGAGTGGCGCATTTATTATGACTACCTACTTATTGCAACGTTGGGCAAACTTTTACTCTCAATACTGCTGTGATTTTTTTAGGCATGCTCTCTAAGAGATGTTGGCAGGTGGCTTGAGGAATCTGAGAGTATATCCGATGAACAGCACCTTTCAGGGCTCTAAGATATGATGGTTCTGGATCCAGCTGCATGATGCTCCTTTCGACCTCTTTGCCAAATGCTGAATTTGATTGAGAGCTCATGATTGTGGATGACAACTAAGAAAGGTGAAGTCTCCATCATGCTCTTCAAATCATCTATGTTCTATGTGAACTTTATGGCATGGAACACTGTCCTGCTCGAAGTATCCATCTCCAGTGGAGTAAATCATTAATATAAATGGATGCACTTGGTCGGCGATTATATTTAAATACCTTTCGATATTCATACGATGTTCCACATGAATAAAAGAGCTCAAACAATGCTAGGAAACACATCCCCTGAATCATAATATTTCCCTCTCCAGCCTGAAGTATTGTAGCAATGCACTTAATGAGCATGCTTTCGTGCTGTTTTCTCCATATTCGCACCCTGCCGTCTGTATGATGTAACTGAAAACGTGATTCATCGGAAAACTTTCCCCTTTTCATTCATTTGCTGTCCAGCCCTTATAATCCTGGGCGAAATGGAGACACGATCTTATTAGCTGCAGACAGCAAAGGCATTCGAACAGGCCTTTGGTTTCAACACCCGACATGGCGTAACGTGCGGCGAGCAGTGCGTTAAGAGGACCTGATTAAGATTAGTTTTAATTTGAAGTACTGTTGTTCTTTTTTGGACTTTACAAGTCTGGCAATTCTCCTTTCAGCTCGAATATCCAGTGGCCGGCGATGACCATAGGCCTTACGTTGAGACTCGGTTTATTGTTTGGTAGTTTACTATTTGTAAACATGAACAACTGATACTCTCGAACACTTCACATGCTAAGCAGTTTCGATGATACTCGCTTTACTGCTTCTAGCACCCACAATCATTCCACGTTCAAGCTCCGTTAGAATAGCATTTTTTACCTTTTCCTTTACACGCAATCCACTTCATCTCTTAATAGTAATCTAGCAATCCCTTTTTATACCAATCTCCCTCTCTGCATGCAACGGCGTGACATCATAGCACATTTGCAAAAATTGTCAGGTGGTCATAATAAATTGGCAACTCATTCTATGTGTATTTTCTGTATGAACTAGGCTCTTTTGAGCACTTTTAATGTCTTGTAATAACTATAACTGATGGTAACTGGATTGATTTACATAATAAGGAATTTTGTTATTATTAGCATCTATATTTTTTAATTATATGTCGAGTCTAAGGAACCAATAATTTATATTTTAAATGTTAGATGATCTTCAGTAACAATGTTTAAAAATGCAAGTAGGAAAGATCATACGTATTTAAATACATTACGCCCCATCTGCTAAAAATGTTCTTTTTCTTCCTCTTTAAAATCGAATTCTATGTATGTTTTCGGTTTATATATACATTATTTGTTTATGTATATTCTAACAAATATTAACTTAAAATCTTATCTTTCCCCTATTTTTAAAAAAGTAACTTTTTTTAACTATAATATGCTTTATAAATGCAAAGAAGTTTGTTTTTTTGAAATTTTACTAAATTAAATGTCTAATATGATTTTTTGCTAAAAACATTTTTAAAAGTAAGTTTTAGTTTGTCTAAAATCCACAGAGAATTTCCCTAAACTTTAGCTGAAAAGTTGTACATACCGCATAAAAAGTAGAAACACTTTAACAAGCTCTTTTATTTGCGTTATTAAAATATTTTTTTGAAACTTTCTATTGTCTGAACCCTAATTTCTTAAAGGATCAAAGTGAATAAGATTGCACATGGTATAAAAAAAATCACGAAAGAATAGAAAATTTTCTCATTAAATATTCCAAAGTCGTTCTTTAAAACTTGTAGCAAGTATGATAAAAAATGTTTTCTATCATGAACAGCCTATAAGCACATTGTCTTAGAACTTTTATGTCGTTAGAGTTTTGAAACATAAAAACAGAGAAACTCTACCTCCAGTAATAAGTGCACTCAAGTCTTTGCGTGAAACGTTTCCAAGAAAGTTTTAACATACTTAATTGTTTGTTTTTCAGTATATATGTTACAAAAATTTTAAGATGTAATTAAATAAATAAAATGAATAATTATTTTTAAAGGAAATTTCAGTTTAAAAGTTGACGCGGCGGTGAAAAAACTTTAAAAATCCTAACTATTAAATATTTATGAAAAATAATTTTTTATGAAACTTGTCATATTACCCAGTAGTTTATTGGAGATTCCATATGTATAAAAATATATATAAAAAAGAAAACATCAAAATTTTAAAGATAATAAATTCAATCAGTTCCTTCATACATGAAAATAACCGTTTATTTTGAAAAGCCGTTAGAAAATAAAATGTTTAGATTGAACTGATTCGGCTGAAATATGATTTTGATTGAATCGATATTACAAGAATATATTGAAAGAAATGGATTTTCAACGCAAGTTTCCAAAAAAGCAACTGATTAACTAGAAAATTTTGACTATGAGTTGTTTAATAACAACATAAAAAACAAACAAATTTCAGGTAGTCTCATCTAGCGAAACTACCGCGGATTATTAAAGTAGAATTACTTATCGTTGCTTACCTCTTTTGTATGTATATATGTGTTATGCATATATATATATATATATATATATATATATATATATACATATATACATAATATACATATATACATATACATATATACATAGATACATATCTATCTATCTATCTATCTATCTATCTATATATATATATATATATATATATATATATATATATATATATATATATATATATATATATATATATATATATATATATATATATATATAAATTTTGACACATTTTGGTACTTTTCTGTTTAACTGTTTACTGTTTGCCAAAGCGATACAGACTGGGTTTGGCACGCTGCCAAAATTATAACTCGCGACGCAGAGCATCCGAAATTTTGCTTTCCGGAGGACCGTTATGGAGGAACGTAATCATACGTTAAAAAATCCTTATTGTACATTCTTGTTGCCAAAAAAATTGTATAATAAAATCCCTTTTCTGCATTTGAGTTAATTTTCTATAATATCTGAGCTTTTCAAGGATTATATGTAAAGGAAAATTCTTGATAAATCACTTTAGTCGTCGAATATGCATCTATACATAATAGTGTTACATTAGAGCTACAGGTGAGGCAATGACAATGATGGTTATCCTTTAAACTGAAATTACATAAATTTTACACTAAATCTATGCTTTATGGAGTACTTTCAAACATTCACAAACATTATTTATCCTGTAAAATATGCTGTTTTATATTTCAAAAGATCACCAAAAGTATGCGTGTGTACGTTAATTATTCACCACCTAAAATGAAGTTTCAACGAGTTTAAGTTCCCATAACATCCCTTTTGCAATGATGGGATTTTGCAGTCTCATGAGCATCACGCAATTCGCTTCATAATTCCATACCTGAGGTAACATCAAATGTAGTCCACAGAAGATATTAATATCCTGTTGATATATTCTGGATGTCTAAACATTTTTACTGTGTGGGACAATTACTTTTTATAATATTAGGGTTACGGGGTGGCGCTACGGTCTTCTTTTGCTTAGCGAAGTTTAATTAAAACGGGGCCTTCAGTTTAAATTCGATTCCGAATAACTCCGATCTTTTCTGTAATGGGACTCGAAACCCCACATTCTCATACCGCACGCCTTAGAAAATTTAGATTTCTGTAATCAGAAATGTCTGGCGGAGTACAGTCTGTTCTTGTATTCTTCTCAGTGAGGATTTGGATTTAAAGAGAGCGGGAATATGTCTTAACATTTTTACTGTGTGGGACAATTACATTTTATAATATTAGGGTTACGGGGTGGCGCTACGGTCTTCTTTTGCTTAACGGAGTTTAATTGAAACGGGACCTTCAGTTTAAATTGGATTCCGAATGACTCCGATGGTTGCCTGTAGTGGGACTCGAAACCCCACATTCTGATACCGCAGGCCTTAGAAAATTTCGATTTCTGTAATCAGAAATGTCTGGCGGAGTACAGTCTGTTCTTGTATTCTTCTCAGTGAGGATTTGGATTTAAAGAGAGCGAGAAGAGAGCGGGAATATGTCTTAACATTTTTACTGTGTGGGACAATTACATTTTATAATATTAGAGTTAGGTGGTGGCGCTACGGTCTTCTTTTGCTTAACGGAGTTTAATTGAAACGGGACCTTCAGTTTAAATTCGATTCCGAATGACTCCGATGGTTGCGTGTAGTGGGACTCGAAACCCCACATTCTGGTACCGCACGCCTTAGAAAATTTAGATTTCTGTTATCAGAAATGTCTGACTGCGCACAATCCGTTCTTGTATATATATATATACATATATATATATATATATATATATATATATATATATATATATATATATATATATATATATATATATATATATATATATATATATATATATATATATACAAGAAAAAAACCATGACTCAGTGAGGATTTGGATTTAAAAAGAGCGGAAAGAGGAGAAAAGAAATTTCTTGTAATTATCGCAGATCCCATTTTGAAATATTGTTATTGTTGTTGTTATTCCCAATGCTCCCTGGTCGGAAGTTTCAAAACAGGTCCATTTAGGCTTTGGGCTGAGTAGTGCGACTCCGGTTTATAATAGCACCACAAGGGTCGGAGTTCGACTTGCCTGGGAGCCATCACAATTTTGACCGAGCATCCCAAGGGGCAACATCTGGGGGATGTTACCTTCCCCATTCACTGACCTCATAGAAGGACTTTCCGGTCTACGGATTTAACGTGCCCATATCCGGCCTAGACACGAAGGTCGGGATGTTTTCCGAGCACCCCCAGTACCGAAAGCCGACTTGCTACCTCGGGCCGTCGTACGGTATCGAAATTTCATAAATGAAGTTTTGATTTCGCATAATTGTATTTTAATTTCACAATGTAAATATTACTTGTCATATTTCATATATTTGGCATTTTCTTATTTCAGTACTCCCCCTCTACATTTTGCCTTCTGGAACCTTGATTAATACCAGGGTTTTATTTTGTTGTATAGCTGACAAAACTCTAATTTGTGGAGAGAGTTGATTTAACTAGGTGATTTTCATTTCAGTCTCTAGTTATCCACACCACAATTAATTTTGAGAAGCAAACATTTGGCACCTTTTTTTGTTCTGGGCTATTTTGAATTGGCTGAGTGTAATTTCTCCAATCGAGAAAATAAAACGTGTTTTAACTCAAAAGTGCAAAACATATTATCGTAAATTTGATAGTTTTGAAACTTTTACAAGACACCAGTCTGTCTCTAATTTTTGTCTCCTGATCGTTCAATTGATATTAGGGTCAGAAGTGAAATATTTGATACACAGAGTTTTTTTTTTCAAAGGACAGTGAGGCAACAAAATCTTCTAAGGCTATTATTACTAGCTATTTCCTCCAAAGGGAGAATGGTCATTCCATATATGCTTGTGGACAACCGTTTAACAAATCTGAACCATGTCTATAATGCGTGAGATCAACTATAAATAATAGGGAGACCAGATACAAATTATTAACCTTTTCAAATGATTTCCTGTACTTTCTTTTGATGGTGGTGGATATTTTTTTCCTTAGGTTGCCTTTTAACTCATCATCAGTGTGAAAAATTGCCTTCATATTATACATCTGTTAGGGAAATTTACTAAGACGGTTACGTTTTGATCGAAACACGAGAAAGTTCCGGCTTGACACATTTTCTCGAATTTGAATTAACTGTATTCCCTTCTAGTCATTTGGTTTCGTCGTTTATAGATGGTAATGCGATTATAGCAGCATCCATATTGCAAATGATAAGTGATTCTGCCTTTAATTTTCCCATTTTCTGTGTGTTCATTTAATCATGCTTATATCAATACCAGGGAACAGTTTTTATTGACATTATTTTTAGAACAATTATTATAAAAATTTATAATTTGTTTTCTACTCTAGACTTTGCTTCATTTAAAATCAAATTTTACATTAAAAAACATAAATTTGCGTTTTGCAAAAAGTTTTAATATTTTAGAAAAGTTTTTCTTCTCTTTGTTTACAAAATAGGTGTTGTCAGTCCATACCACCTCTGGGTATAAATGGCTTTAGTTTAATTTATGCATATGCAGAATATTCAAAGAATTTAAATGTGAGATTATAAAAAATACACTAGCAATTACTGTTATATTTTAATTTTAACAGACGTAATGGGCAAGGAAACAGAGCAAATATTTAATCAAGATAGTATCTGATATAGACAATTTTATATCACTAATACATTTGTAAAATTGGCAATAGAATACGAAATGAAACTTAAACCACCTTTATTGCTGTTCTGAATGCAAAACAGTTTTCTTTTGCATTTTAACGATCCTTTGAGACTCGTAAAGAAGATATTTTCTTCTGTAAATTTCACAGAAAAAGTATTGGTAAGATTAGCTTACTTTTATGAGCACCTGAGAGAGTGGTTCGTGAAATGACGTTTATCAGCATTTGATCGGTACTATTTTTTTAAAGGTTAGTTGAAATTTAATTTTTAATGAACCTAAATGTGTGTATTAAAAAGCAGGAGAGACCGAAGTAAAATAATCCGTACCTATGTCATTGGTAGAAAGAAAAAAATAAAGTTCATAAATATAATGTACTCTATAATTTAAGATGACATATGGTGGTAAAAAAAAGTGATGCAATTCAAATGGCTCTCTAAACTTGTACAAACCTGATGCGTACAGAAAACACGGATATCAAGTAAGAAACAACGAAGAAATTCTGTCAAGTAGAAAAAATGAAATCTGATACAATGGTATACATATGGTACGGCAGAATATTGTCAAAGGTGGGAAAGTAGAATTATTTCAATAAGACTAATACTATCTTACGCAACGAAAAAAAATTAAATCTTGTAGAAAGTACGGTAAACATATAAAAACCAAAGATTATATCTCATGGAATTTCTGCCGTAAAAGTATAAAAAATACAACATGTTGAACAAAAAAGCCATAGCAAAAGTGAAATCATTCCGTTATACTGCTAAATGAACATGCTAGATAGGGAAGTTTATAGTATTCAAGGCAACTATCAATGAAACTGTCGTTCCCATAAAACAAAGTTAATAAGACGGAGTATGTTTGATTGAAGATTCTAGAAGCTTTAATTTCTTTAGTGACTTCTGATACAAGGAATACGGATACTAATGGGGATTCTTTTATACGATTTTCTTGGTGAGTTTGATATTGAAAATGGTTATGTTCCACGTGCACTTAAGCGAGTTTTAATGCAGAGACGGGGGATTTTTAAAAACTTCCAATGACAAGCAATAAACAAAAGCAACAAGATAAAAGGTACAAGAAAACGGACAACAACAAGAAAAAAAGTAAAACGAAGAAGGAAACAGGGACGTATCAATTGCTCAATGCTCTTGCCTCCCAATATCGGCTGCAGTGATCTCGAACAGACAGTGTCTACCAGGTCTGGAGGAGGGAAATGTCCATAACTTGTGGTCGGCCAGAACTATAGACCATTTTGCCTTTAAAAATAACCATTGCCCAGGAAAACTACATGGAAGTAGGTCTATCATGCTCGTATCATGAAACGTTTTACCTAGCGTTTATCAAAACGTTTTATCAAAATGTATAATTATCCAAGCGTTGTAAACCTATTAAGGAACTCGTTAAAGAATTAGTTTACGCAATAACCGGTGTATAAAACCATGTTAATCCCATGTTTATTTTTCTGTTTAGAAAAAAAAATTTGAGTACTATAGCTAAAAGATTTCACAGCTTACTAAACTAATACCTTTACCATCTGAGCCATCTTCATTACAACGATGAAAAAAGGAGCAAGAAAACAAATATGAACTTTTTGAAATATCCAAGTGCTTTAAAAACTATAACATTCATCCTGACCAGATCAACAACTTTATTTGAAAGCAAGTTTCTTAGACCGAAAGACCAGGTATACACAAAAAAAGAAGCTAATGCAACATGGAGCGCCTACAACTTGCAGATGCAATTTAGCGTTTCTTCATATTCACTGTGTTTTCAACACCGAAAAAAGCTTTGACATCTCGCCAAGCGGGAGAACTGTCTGTGCCCTCCTGCGTAACGCATTTAGAGGCTATTGCATTTTGTCCGGACATTAAGGAAAGACAAAATATTACAATAGTTTGTCTATGAACAAACTTTCTATCTTTTCTTTTGCAAGAAAATATACAGTCACCCAAAAGCTCCAGTCAGAATTGAAAAGTCATATAAAACTTATAAAAACATAAAAATTACAGAAAAATCCAGTAAAACTGAAGGATTTCTAGATGAAAGATGATCTTGCATTTCATCTTATGGCAAGTGAGAAATATATTTAAGAGGAAAATAAATTTTAGTTTAAGAGTTTTGTTTCTAAAATTTGGATACTGTGGTATATCACAACAAATTTTTTGTCTAGATATTCAAACACACACAGTTCTGTGAATGTAACGTTAAACGTTGCATTCTATGCATAAACTTAAGTGAACTGAGAGAGTAATAGCATTATTTAAAAAACTTTTTGGAGTAATATATTATTTATAGACAATGTGTAAAAATAATACGCTATGCAGAATTAGTTGAAGGTAGGGTCCCAAATATTGCCCCTGTGCCTAATATCACCTGCTCGTGTTTCCAAAGTACGATTCGTGCTATGTATGAGAAAATGAAGTAACTTCTTAGTTCTGGGTTTGTACTAACAGCGGCACTAGCAACAAAGCTCTTATCACTGACAACATAAACTATATGGCATCTGAAGTTGTTTTGGCTGTTGTCTTCGTAAATTTTGTCTCCAAAGAATCCAGTTAATGACCAGGTAGGTGCATCCAAATTCTAATTTTGCTTATACCATTTAAAAGTGCATTAAACAGAGAATACAGAGGTGCTATTATTTTGCTAGAAACGCCTTTTAACAGGTGCTCCTCATTTCGCCTGGTAGGCGGTAATATTTAAAGAGGTAGGCGATATTAGGAACCGCTCTGGGTTTCACTGGAAATTTCAATTTTTCCAATTCAGCTACATAACTTAAAATGACATTGGTTTTGGAGCTGGTTGATCTCAGGATACCAAAGGAAATAGTTCTTAGTGATGTTCTCTGAGTTTCCAGCTTAATCAGAAACTAAAAAATGGATGAAATGTCGATAAAATGTTAGAGTAGGTGATATTTGGGACACCTACTCTACTTTTAGAAAACTAGGATTGCCTTGAAAACCTTTAATCATTGCCCCGTAATTTTTAACGTTCAGTAAAACTCAGAGCAACACACTAGATAGAAAATTAAAATATGATTCACAAATATTCTCATAGTGTAAATGTTTATATAATCGTTTTATTGGTCCTCTACTGATATTTCGAAAATTTAAACACATGAATTTTTTATACAAAAAAAATTATAGCCTTTGAAAAAATATGTGACATAGATACGCTGCTTTAATAGCTTATGAGTGCAATTAGCTTCTGAAAATCTCTTTTCTCTTGAAGGAAATCAGCTTTTAAATGTTTAGTTTTTCTTTCTTTCAGCGCCTTTTGGGTCTATTTAAGTGAAAATAGTAAATGTAAAAATACTGTTAAGGGCATTATCGTGAGTAATGGGCTGTTTAAAATGCATGAAATACGCCTTTCGTTGTTTCTCTTGCATTTTTTAAAATTTATGGAAGTATTCTAGAATTTAGAACGCCCTACAAGTTAATGTAATTTTTAAAGTTCTAATTGCACTTTTAAAAATTAGCGCAGGAAAGAATGTCTGAAAAACACTGTTTGTGGCTTGCTATCCTTTTTTCTCTGTCAAGAGATTATTTTTTATATTCACAAAAATGAATTTCCTAATTGCTTTATTAAAGTATTGATTAGTAAAAGAATCTACCCTCATTACGTTTTAGAAAAATTCATTCAACATAATTATTTATTGATTATAGAAATTTTCTGATATATTTTTTTACGTACTCATAACAGGTTTTTTTGTATTAATATCTATTCACGAAAATAAATTATTTAACTCCATTTTTTTCTGAATGTACATAAGGGTCAAAGGTAGAAATAATTCTAGCTTTTTGAATTTTTTCGAATGTTACTTTGAACAATACAATCTCGTTTATTTTAGACTAATTTAGATATGATTTACTTCATCTTATTATCCATTTCTGACACGAATTTAAAATGCATTTGAATACATGTTCATTCTTTACATATAATAATGCATGGCATTTAAAGTAGATGTGTAAATGAATGTATGTATATCAACGATTTTCAAAACCATGAAAATTAGTCTAGGTGAACTGATATCAATTTTTCTTACTAAGACATTAAAAAAGAATGCATAGGAGTTGAGAAACCAGATTAAACTCTGAATCAACTTTGAACTGATTGCAGGGAAAAAATCAAGACATGGAAGGATCCTCAGAAGATTTTTTCCTGAATACATTTAATATATTGTTACAAATTTTGTAAATTAATGTATGTCTTTAGCTTAAATTACCATTAAAATTGTTTTTCTGCTTGTAAAATAATGCATTATTATCGTTTGTTCCATGTAAATAGTCATATTAGCTAAATTTCTGTAGTACCATGCATTTAACACAGGGTTTCTTTGGTCGCCAATCTTATCTCGCCAATTTGGCGAGATATTGGCTTGTTGGCGACTAATTTTTGTGTGCCAAATTTGGCGAAATACTGCCAAATTTGGCAACTTTTCCAAGCCTGGAATTTTATGGAACATCATAGAAATTCCCAGACTCCTGAGAAGCTATTACAGCCTCGATTCAGGGTAGGGTTCAGATTTCAGTTTTGAATCGTGCTTGGAGCTTATCAAAAGTGCCGCTGTTAGCTGTGAGATTTTCTTCGGAGAATTGCTGAGATTTATGCCGCGATAAGTGCGACTCCATGCCGCGTCTTTTGTGTTGAGTTTTTCCATACTTCTGGGATCTAGAGTTTGTGTTAGAAGCACTGTAGTCAGTTTCTGACGATCTATAAGCTGTAGTATTTCGACTTCCTGTAAATAAACCTTTGTTTTTTATTCTCTCTAATTCAAAGTCCATTCAATCGCCGAACCCGAACTGGGAGTTCGTAACAATATTTGACTTTAAAATGGCACAACTGATAAAAATTTACATTAACCATACATATCTTAGAGTTTTCCAGAAGCAAGTCAAGTTTATTTTCAATTGTTTAAAATACTGAGGTAAATATTTTTGCAATACATTGACTTCTAGTGGGATTTATTTTTCGTCAATGCACTCCACTCTTCTGAAAGGATTTATAAATTAAGAATTATTTATTTATCATCGTTTTCCTCTCTAAAATTTAGTACTTGATAATAAAATTTTTTTAATGAAGATATTTTAAAATAAAAGCACATTTTTTTTTGGGGGGGGGGGGGTCTAATGTGGAGGCACTTTGTCGTGAGACATTTGTCTTTTGTTATTAACCATCATTTACTGGCTACTTTATTATGGGAGCACTATAAAGACGAACTCAGCATTGCTATGACGGAGACGATCAAGCTTTATTTGGGATTTAAACCCAAGCCCACAGCTTTACATCTCTTAACGCTAACCACTACACCATGTGAGAGGCTCATTTAAAAATGTTACTAACGTTAATTTTAAATTGAATTATAAGTTGTAAAATCCAAAATAAACAAATTCTGATATTTTCGTATAATAATTCTGTTTTAAGCTGATTGTATTTATGTATGAAAATTTCAAGTGACGTTATTTAGTACAATTGTTTGGACCAAGTATTTTATGTTTAATTTTTAAAAATCTAAGAATCAAATTGTCGATCTAAGTGGGAATCTAAAAGTAACTGTCGATCTTAAAAGAGTAATATGTTACTTTTAAGGAATATCACGAATGTATATCGAAAGTTTCGATTAAATTATTTAATTATTTGTAAGATTAAGCTAAATAATTCTGAGGTCATAACCAAATTTTTTTCTAGATCTATAAACAATAAAAAAAAGAAAAATAATCTATTCTGCTCCTATTAAACATATCTGTAACATTTGTTTAAAATAGTTGGTACTTTTACAAGGTACTTTTACATAAGTTTTAAAAAGAGTTTTATTCATATATTTTTATACCTGTTCTAAGAACAGTTTTAAAATAAACGGGCAAAATCCTTATAAAAATGAAAAGAAATTGCGTCACCTTGGAAATGAAATTAAGAATTTTTGAAGAATGCTTTCCCTGTTTTTAAGTGACAAGACCAGTGTAAAATCTGTTAAATAATAAAATTGAGTTTATTATGTATTCCCTAAAAATAGTCGGAATACGTAAAAATTAAACGTATCTAACCTAGACTGGTATTACCAATTCCATTTTCATTTAGAAAATAATTTCGTTCCGCATGGAAATAAGTGTACAGGAAAATTAAATTCAAACGATTCCTAAATAATTACCTTCTGTGTTTGAAATGACAGTACCACTTGAAAATTGCTAAATTTTGTTGATTATTTTTCAGATTGAAACTATTGAAAAGAATTATTTGATTTGATTTCTCCTTTTTATTTTCGATTCAATTTTTAGGGGGGATTTAGAAATCTCTCTTGTAAAACTAAAAAAAAAAAAAAAATTAATATTTGAAGAAACATTTTTTTTCACAGCATTTGGTTGCTATATTTCAGTTTTTACTTCGATTGATTGTTTATTAAAAACAGCGAATAAGAGTGTTGTAACATATCTAAAAATTTTATCTGTAAATAACAGATAAAATCTCATTTAAAAAGAGTATTTAGAATAAAATTTTTGCTTGTAAAGTGTATAATACATAAACACAAATTGTTTTCTGTAAAAATAAAAATTTTTACTGCAAAGGATAATAACTGTTGGTTAAATTAAATTATGATTTGCTCAGAGCTGATAAAAGAGTTATTGAATTTTTCTAGCAGGAAAACAAATGTCTCACTCCAACGTCAAAACCCAACAAACACAGATCAAAGTCTTATGCAATGTAATTTAACATAAATAATATGAGATAATAAAATTTAATTCCTAATTATCTTTTATTAATACTTAATCACATTACCAAATATAACTAAAAATAAATAATCCAACAGAGTTAGATAAATACAAGAATATAGACAAAAAACAAACAGAAATCAAGCCCTCAGGGCATCCACAAACCAGAGGCAAGATTCTGTATTAGTGCCGGAACTGAACCATAAAAAGACATAAAGGTAACCGACAGGTCTCGTCATCAGGGAGCCTAACGAAATCTGTTACCTCAAGGGGAACTTTCTGAATAGAATGCAGGTAAGACCAAAAGACATCCCAAGGCCCCGAGTTCCCCATGGAAACATTTAGTCGAAAGAAAATGAAAAGACAAGCACAACTTACAGTAAGGGCTCAACGCACCGTACATGCAAGCACACAAATAATCCTAATGTAAAGCCAAAGATGCATACAAACTCTAATTCCGTAAGTGACGGTTATGGCGAAACAGCAGCCAATTCTATCCTAAGTTACTATTGCCGGAACCAACCCCCACTTGACTACTGTTCGCCATAGGGCACGTAAGACACCTTTTATCTTTGCATTTAGCAAAATTTTTTATCTTTATATTATATAAACGTAACAATTGTTCAGGTAACTTATTAACCACCACAATTCCCGGAACAAGACGTGCAGCAGGGCTCCTTGTTACGGAACGCGACGAGCCATGTCCCATGAAAAAATCTTTAATACTCGTTCCTTTATTGAAAAGTTTTATGTTTTCTTTGCTAGGGTAGGTTTTAAGTTAAATTGTTTTAGCAGTCTATGCTCGCTTTTTATTTTTTGTTTATTTGATTTGTTTATATTTTACATTGTACCTTTTCGGTATGAAGGTTTGTAGCTATTGCGCAATCTTTCATTGGAAAGTTCTTTAATTTTTAATTTTTATTTTTTACGGTAGGTTTATGTTTATGGTTTCTCTCGAGGTTCCTTATGTAGTAAGTAGGCTTATTTAATGAATTCTTTGCTTTTCAGGTAAAAACTTATAAAAATATTATGCAAACGAGTATTAAAGATTTTTTCATAGGACATGGCTCGTCGCGTTCCGTAACAAGGAGCCCTGCTGCATGTCTTGTTCCGGGAATTGTGGTGGTTAATAATTTACCTGAACAATTGTTACGTTTATATAATATAAAGATAAAAAATTTTGCTAAATGCAAAGATAAAATGTGTCTTACGTGCCCTATGGCGAACAGTAGTCAAGTGGGGGTTGGTTCCGGCAATAGTAACTTAGGATAGAATTGGCTGCTGTTTCGCCATAACCGTCACTTACGGAATTAGAGTTTGTATGCATCTTTGGCTTTACATTAGGATTATTTGTGTGCTTGCATGTATGGTGCGTTGAGCCCTTACTGTAAGTTGTGCTTGTCTTTTCATTTTCTTTTGACTAAATGTTTCCATGGGGAACTCGGGGCCTTGGGATGTCTTTTGGTCTTACCTGCATTCTATTCAGAAAGTTCCCCTTGAGGTAACTGATTTCGTTAGGCTCCCTGATGACGAGACCTGTCGATTACCTTTATGTCTTTTTATGGTTCAGTTCCGGCACTAATACAGAATCTTGCCTCTGGTTCGTGGATGCCCTGAGGGCTTGATTTCTGTTTGTTTTTTGTCTATATTCTTCTTGTATTTATCTAACTCTGTTGGATTATTTATTTTTAGTTATATTTGTATATTTTCATTATGAGGATATGAAGCTTCTGCGCTATCTTTTATTGAAAAGTTTTATGTTTTCTTTGCTAGGGTAGGTTTTAAGTTAAATTGTTTTAGCAGTCTATGCTCGCTTTTAATTTTTTGTTTATTTGATTTGTTTATATTTTACATTAATCACATTACCTTAACTCTAGTTAATATTTAACATTCTAGCGGTAAATTCATTTAATTTTATGTTATATTTTCTCTGTAATTATCGTTTGCCCTTTAGTTTTCCACCTCACTGGTTCTTTTTGTTTCTAGAGTACGCGGTTATGACATTTTATCTGAAGTCAAAAGGCTGTTATTGATACCTTTAAAACAAACTTCCGTCAAAGAAATATACAGCTAGTCAAGTTTTTTTTTATAAAGTCAATAATTTACATAAAACTTAGGTTCACAAATACAATCCTGGTATTAGATCTCTTTCTGTCTTAAAGTTTTATCATGGAACGCAAAAGTAAATAATAAGTTTATTTAAAAATTTATATTTTTATGTTCTAAAATCACAATAATCGAACACGTCTAATTACACAGTTGCCATATGGAAATGACAACAGAATAACAGAAATAACGGGAAATCAAAATCAAAATATTTTAATACTTTAGTTAAAATATGCAAAAGCCAATCTTAATCTCCCTTTTTAAACATTTTTTGTTCTTTTATACTTGCTATAAATTTATTATTCCAAGGCTTTATGTCGTAAAAAAATCTTAATCAAACGTGTATTTAAAACATATCATTTGACTGCAAAAATTAATTATTATTGTCTAGTGTATCAAAGTTTCGATCTCTTTAAACTGCAGAAATATTTTTAGTCTGCACTTAAGTTTTTTTCCAGATATTTTAGAGATTTCCCATTTCTCAGTTTTCTGTAACGTATGCGTATAAATCAAAGGGGAAAAATACAATAGAATTTTCCGTCAGATACTACTGACATTTATTTCCTTTTCTTAAAAATATTTGAAGGAATTTGTCAGGACGACATAAAGCTTGAATGATAATGCATTCAAAATACATTTTAAACACAATCATTTGCATTAATCACTTTGTTTTTACGATTTTATCATCAATTTTAAAAAGTGTTTTCGGGGATCTTTTTCATATCGAAATAAAAGAAAGTCGTTCGAAAATACTCAGTATATTAAAACATTCATGCCACGATTCCATTTTTATTGTAAATGGATTTAGAATGTTCTTTCTCTTTAAAACAGAATAGAAGGATTAATGTTCTAGAATTTTCTAGAACAGACACGTTTAACCTCTTGTTTTTATATACACTAAATGTACTCTTCTATTTCTTTAAAGTAACAAGAAATATGACATTAAACGAAACCCTGAATGCATCAAAGATGTTAAATGCTGATTTGAAATTCTGTATTTTTACAGGATAAAAGATTTTGGACAAATTCGATAGTTCAGTGATCATTCATATTGGGTATGTTTTATCGGTAAGAGAGTTATTTTTTTAAAGTAGTGTATCACTAGTGTAGAATCTTTGATGTATCTGATATTACAAGTCGCACTGAATTTATTCAAGCTTTCCTGTGACTGGTCTTAGAGGGCTGTGTAAACCAAATGCCAAAGGTTCCAAAGAGAAAGTAGGGAAGAAAATTTTAGAAATATTTAGATAATTAGAAATAAAATATAATGATATATATAGTTCATTCGATTAATTTTTAGAAAAAAATTGCATTCGGCTGAAATTTGCATATCTGATTGAAACATGATGTGGTGGGGCAAAAGAGTAACATATTTTAATCTAATCTAGAAAGGTATGGATATCTCCCTGTGCCAGAGAGTGGACGACACTGTAAGATGAATACAAATTGTTTTGCTTTTCTTATGTTTCAGAGACTGGACCACTGAACCTCCGAATAAGAAGTCTGCTTGTCTATGTCCCCTTCCTCCCCGTTCATAGGAGAAAAAATTGATAGCTACCCTGAAGTATTTTCCGGGAATGACTGTAATTTTATGACGCTGATGGAATGGACGCCGAAGACCTACCCAAGGTCACCCATGCGTAAGACATTTATGAAAGTCCATTTGTTATGCTACTTCAACAACGAAGTGTCTCTGATTTTGTATGAATCAGTAATAATAATCGGACATCTCCAATGCAAAGGAATCCTATGGCAAATCATGTATCATATAATTGTAATTGGTCTTGTTTCTCAAGAGACTCATAATTTCGGGTTGTCTTATTTCACCATACAAACCTATCATTTGAACTGGTTCATGCAACATTGTTCGTCGAGGCAAGACAAGTGGTTAAGCAGTTTCTAAAACATAAGTCTACATTCCTCCTTAGCGGCAAATTTATCCACAGGAATGTAGGATCTGTAACCATACGTCGAACTCAATGAAACTTCCTTCATGGTAGAAGTTCACCAGTTTGCGTGACTATAGAAAGACCAGTAATTACTTCCCATCTTTATTGGAGATGATGGGTTATGAGCACATTTATTTGGAGATTCTAAAGCCATATCTGTAATATTTTCTGAAACATACATAAAACATTTTTTAATGATAAAAACCACTAGACCTGACAAAACAGAGGTGATGGTTTTCTGCTGATTATACTCGTAAATGTTGAGAAGATGAATTGCCAACTTAATACATTCTCCTAAAAACCTTAACGATCTACGAATTTTCCTTGGACAATTCCTTGATTATAGAAATAATCAACAATTTTCTGATGTCTATGAAATCCCTTATACAGAGTCTTTTGTGCAGTTCATCTTATAACAGTTTTGTTAAGAATTTTATAATCTGAAATATAAAGCTTTTGCTGCTATGACCCTATGTATGCAAAATCGGATTTGTTTTTCTGTGACAAAAATGTGTATTACCTTTTATAATCATATGTAATTTTGTTTTTGATTATTTCTTCTTTCTGTTCATTATTGATTTTGATATGAAAATTCGTCCTGAATTTCATTTTCCATGTACACCAATTTATTTTGAAATAAACAAACGCATTTTCTATTCATGTTAGATTCATTTAAGTTAATAGTTTGCTCCATGAAGCCACTGTGTTTGAGCCTAAGAATACAAATTATTTCCTCCGCCTTATTTCTTTTGATGAAGAGCATTTTAAATACTTGGGGGGAATATGTGGTTCTAATTACATTAAGCTGAGCAATTTGAAGCATCTGCTTTCTCTCCATTTTTTAATTCCCTTGAAGTTTTTAAAAAGATTCCTTGTATTTGAGTGAGGAATAATATTAAAGATTATGGTAATGGATGTAATGGAAAAAACTTAAGAGAACATATCAGTAGCAGTAGATGAGATATGGAGATAGATTAGTTTTAGGAACCTAAAATTAGGAAACTTGGTTTCAATACAATTTTATTGAAACCTATCATCTCCAGTTCAGCCCATATCATTTCTTTCATAAACCTTTCTCGGTAAGAATTTATAAAACAAACATGATTATCTCATAAACTAATTCCTAAAGCATCTCAAAAACCGTAAACTCCAATATCGAATATACAAAATGCGTCTATAACAACTCAATCTTTATTCAATGAGGAATACGTTAGTGGTCTATGTCTCACCCCTCGTTTAGATAAGTCTTCAAATCTCTTAATGTAAACAGCGAATGTTCATAATTAACTTTTTCATGATGAAAAATAAAAGTATCAGGAGTTATTTTTGTAAGTTCCCGCTAACTAATTCACAATTTCTATTTGTTTTGTGCAAGAGTTATTTATAGAATATCCTGTATCAGGTCCTACACTGAATGACACTAAAAAAGTGAAGTTACTTCGGAGTTTTTAATTATTATCCCAGTAATAATATTTTATGTTACGGCATTTATATGTTTTAAATTTTTATTATTAATAATTTTAATATTAATAAAGGCAGATGTTATCCTAAAATCTTAAAAATTTTTTAGAATGTAATAGTAAAAAAAGTATGAATAATATACATCAGATTTCAAAATAACGAAATTAAACAAAATCCAAATATTATCAAAATAGTTCTGTTTGTAAAATGCTGACCTGGAGTTCAGGAGATCCGCGTTAGAATGCCCAGAGGGACGGTCGTTACGGTTTGATAATAACAGGATAAGAGTTAAAAAACAATTAATATGAGTTGATTTTTCGAATGATGAAATTTATCAATTTTAGGGGGTTTGAATTAAATTCCTCCCTTATTCTAAACATCATTTTTTAATTCGGAATTCAAATTGGCATTAATAGAATTATGAATTATTAAAAGAAAAATAAAACTGTTCACCTAGCGACTTTTCTATCGTAAACAACCCCTCCTCCCGTTCTTGTAAAAAAGATTTAGCTTAAGAAATGATAATTAATTTCAATCAAACACGTAGAAATACTAACATAACCCATGATTTATGACCAAATACCATTAAACTTGTTTTCCCATTATTCAACTCTGTTCATGTAGCTCTTTTTATTTCTTCATATAAATGATTGAATGATATGTATTTATAAAATAGATTTATGAAATATAAAACATTAAGCTGTCTGATATAAATAAAAAGACAACCAATGACTTCCAAATACAATTTTTTATCTTTGTTTGTAATAGAAGGGCCAATGGAACACTCATTCATCAGCCGCTTATGATATATTGAACCCAAATTTGAAATGTTAATGTTGCATTCCTTAAATGCAGATACTTTGTATTTCTTGTTTTTTTTTCTCTTAAAAAAGAATGCTCCTTCTTAAAACCCCAGGATATAAAAAAGACACCTACAGATTTTTAATTATAACAGACATTTAACATAAATTAATTTTAAGATTCACTCGAAAGAAGCCCGGAATATTCTGTGATAACTCTCGCTAGAATGAAGGAATCTGAACCCAACAAATGCGTTATATACCTACGTTATATATAATCGATTGCACTACATGCAGTGCTGGACATAATAGATTGCATTACATGCAGTGCTGGACGTGTTTTCTGCCACATACATTTCAACGTGGTGCTCCATATTCCCACCCCTATATGGGCCGCTGAAAATCCCTTTGTATTTCATGAAACACCGCTCCATGATAAAAAATAAAATTGTGTGTGGTGCTCGTTGTCTCGGTTGCGCATCATTAGGCCCCATTTTCTTTGACACCACCGTGAACACCGATATGTACCTGGACATTTTTGAACAGTTCGGGAATCAATTGGATGATCGTGAGTTAACGGAAGGTTAGTTTCAGCAAGATAGCGCAACGTGTTACACATTGACAAGGAGCATGGAGGAAATTGAGTGCAACAAGGTAATTTCAAAAGGATTTTGGCCACCCCGGTCACCGGATCTGACACTACCAGACTTCTACCTTTGAGATATGATCAAAAGAAAAAGATGATCGGAACAAGCCTCGCACTGTGAAAGATATGGAAAACGCCCAAAGTGAAATGGCGCCTCGCATTGTGAAAGATTTGAAGAAAAACGTCCAAAGTGAAATGGCTTCTATTCCCTCTATCACTGCTAATACGATCAGGAACATAAGAGCGCCGCGTCGAAATGTGTTTGGCAGAAAAGAGAGATCACTTCCAGCATCGTATGTAATGCAATGGATTACACATATGTCAAGGTATATAGAGTTTGTTTTAACTGCTTCGTCCTAGCAAGAGTTATTACAGAATATTCGGGGCCTCTTTCGGGTGAATCCTCCTGCCTAAAAAACTGGCAATTTTATCAATAACAGAAAAATAAAAAAATTATAAAAAAATTTATTATAAAAAATTTGTAATGAAAGAACTTCTTTTTCTTTACACTATCAACAAGTTTGTGGTTTTTATAAAATGCTCTTAATAAGTATTTTCACTCAAGTAATGAAATACCTTTAGAACTATTCAGAAGTAAAAACATCTATACCTGAGGATGCACTACAAATTAATTTATAGAAAGACTGTAGAAAGTAGTAACCAACACTCACAAAAAGAATGATGGGGAAAAGTAGGCTTTGAAATGTTAGGCTTATATCCTTATGGCATTTTATTTGCAATGAAAGGCGTAATGTTTTCTATTTTGGTAACACATTTCTTGCCTCAGATTTTAGATTTTTATAGGATTGAATATATATCTTGAATAGATTACTTTCCAGACATATGCTCAAATAAGTATAGGGTATTTTGAACACTAGTTTTGATAGAGTCAGTTTTATTTTTAAGACCTAAAATTACATTAAGAGTGCTTAGACGATAAAATTGGAAGTTTATTTTTCTGAAGCCACCACCAGTCTTTTGCGTCAATGTTTTGGAAACGTTCACACGAAGAATTAATTAAATGAAATTAATTAGTTTAATTTTCTAATCACTCGTAGAAAATGTTTACATTGAAAAGATGAAATATTTTAATGATTTGAGATGTCAAGAAGAAGTTAATTTGATGTTCTCAATATTTTTCTTTTCTATAATGTAGAAGAAAAAAATTTACTTCAATAGAAACACTGAACATTTGTAGACTGCCCAAATCGTTATTCTATCTGTTTACCGAACATTCTCAAGATTAAATTCCTTTATATTTAGTGTATAATACTGAAAAATAATTTAAAGAAACTTAATGAAATAAATATAGTTTATATTTTTAAGAAGTATGGAGGCATTCTTGTTATAGAACTTGAACTGCATTTTCATGCTAAATAGCAAATACTCGGATTGCTCTCTAGTAATCTCATATTTTTGTCCCTATTCTTAATGTAATGCTCATTACGAAGTCTCAAAATCTTCTTGAGTAATACTAAGAACTGATGGCGATCAAACAAAGAGATTTATTTCCCATGAAGAATTTCCACGGGAGTACATGACAACTTTTAGAACTTCTTAGAGGGAACAAAAATATTGATTTATGTCACGTGTATAATGAAATAAATAATGCATCATTGGTAGCACTTCACAAATATAAAAAAAATCACTTGGGGGATTCACTGGTTAAAGGAATTCAGAAAGCTTTTATTTTAAAAAAATACTTTCGGTACTTCCTTATTAAAGCGGCCTTGGAGATATAATCATGGAGAAAGGGAAAACATTTATTTTTAGAATACTTTTTCCCTACCTTTTACAGGAATAGTGAATTTGAACTTCGCCATAGAAAAGATCAAAGTTTAAGTTGTTAACTTTGACGATTGATCTGATTTCTCCATAACTGCATCGCCACGGCCGCTTTAGTACGGAAGTAGCGAATAACTGAAGACAACAAGATAGCGAGATATTCATTATTCGAAGTTTCCACTTTTTGTAAATTGGAAATAAAGTTATCTATATATCGAATTTTGTTAATGTTCGCTCTTATGAAACTATGGCTAACGTACTCACTTTTTTTCAAGGTATTTTTTTCAACGCCAAGGCCTCTCAAAATTATAGAGAAAATATGGTACTATATTTTCTTTATATTTCTTCTAAAAAGTTTGAATCAGAGGGTTCCACATAAAAATAATATTTTCCAACAGCAATGTGTAACCTTTTTTAAAGTAACGTTTTCATAGAAAGTATAAAATACTATTCCATAATATCCCTCCGAAAATTGTGCAATGGTAAAAATCAAATAACTATTTGCAACTGTTTGTAAAAGGGGGGAAACTAAAGAGAAAAATTAAACGATAATAAACAACATTTTGTGAAAGAGAAGAAAATCCAGTTACATGAATAATCTCCATCAATCTTATGCTATAAGCCTACTTTGAGTAGTAATATTTCACAGGTTAGGGAAATAAGGAATAGTAAATAACAATGCAAAAAACGACTTCCGTGGATAGAAAAATATTATTTGTAAACCCATAAGGTCCACCGATAAGGAGCGCAAAGTTAAACAAAGCTACAAGATTGTAGTCAATTGCATTAATATTTTCTTTGGCTGATTAGTTTTTATTTAGGGTCACTTTTATGTAGTATTTTTTCAGCTCCATTTTTATGTGCAAAACCTTTCTCATTAATAGAAGAAAACGGCCATTTGAACATGAGCACAAAAGCATGGACTACATCAATGGAAATCTACTAAGTGGAGAGAAGGTTGAACCCGAGGGAGCGAGTTTTCCCCCCGATCGTCGAAGCAGTGGAGATCAAGCCAGCTTAACGAGGCTTACAATTGCAGCATCGATATTATGAGAGCCAGTCAAAAGAAAACGATAGAGTAGAAACCAATTTAACAACAAACATCTGAGTTACGTGTGGGATTTTGTTAGTGGAAGTTTCAGCTGGTGTGCTTTATTCATCCTTACATTAGAGTGCTTAATGGTGTGGGTATCGGGTAGAAGTAATTTTGGGGCATTTTGATTACTTTTCTTCTACATTTTAACAGTACACACTTGTCTATTTGCTATAAATCTTAGTTTAATGTTTCGTGTTATATATCTGATTTCTTGCCTTCGCACCTTGACCGTTACAAGTCAGTAGCTCGGATCAAAATAAGCCGAGAAGATCTTATATAGAGAAAGTACACAAAACCCCCAAAAGTAGTACTAATCTCATAAATTATTCATATTCTTATTTACAATTCTAATTATTTTAAATACTTTCATTTATTGTAATCTATATATATAAAACAGTTCCGTAACTGACTCACTGACTGACATACAATGCACAGACCAAACCGCTGGACCTAAATGGCTGAAATTTTGCATGGAGATTCTTCTTATAATGTAGGGGTGCACTAAGAAAGATTTTTGAAAAATTCTTCTTAGATTTTTTTAAATTAAATTTTTAAGCTGTTTTAGTGACTTTTTTTAAGTTTGCATTTAAAATAATAATTTGAGGGTTATAAAATTTATATCACGAGAAAGATCATAAAAATTCCTTTAAAATGAAATCACCTCCATTTTCTGATTTTTGGGGAATTTTTAAAGATTAATTTTTAGAATTTAATTTATTAAATGCTGATCACGTGATTTCTTTTTCTAGTACTTTAAATAAGTTTATCGTCACGTGCATAACAACTAAATAAACAAAAAATTTTTTTTTTTCTTTGCTAATGCGGCAGACGATTGGACATTATCCAAAAAAATATTAAAATACAGTAAAATAAATGTTCTACAAACTGTACTATATTAACTGCACTATATTCTTTAGTATTCTTTATATTAGATTTAATTTGAATATTTTCTTCTACATTATTTTGTCTATAAAATTATCCTTTACGATTTTCTTATAAATATATATATATATATATATATATATATATATATATATATATATATATATATATATATATATATATATTACATCAATTGTATACATTGATCGCCGTATTTATCATATAATATATATATATATATATATATATATTTGGCATGAATTGCATACATTGACCGTTGTATTTAATTTGAATGTACTCCGTAGCGAAGTACGGGTTTTCAGCTAGTTTTATTATAAAAGTTTTATGATACTATTAACTTTAGAGCAGGAGTATTGCGACATGTCAAATAGCCTAATCTAGAAACTTTAAATCCTATTTTTTGAAAAAGTATTATTTAACATATCTGCATTACATTATACATTACACTTTAGTTGCAATTTATAGAGAGAACTAAGAAAAAAATAATGCTTCAGATGGGTCATTATTAACAAAAAAAAATTATTGATTGGTCTTTGCACTTAATTTTTTCGCCGATAAGTTTCTTCCTTATAAAAAGCGGAAGTTCGCCACGGCAGCTCCTCCTCATTCATGCCATACTTCAAATTGCAACAAATGCCTCTTTTGATTTAGTTTTCCGCTCCACATCCTCACCCAACCCTCCCTCACTAAGCGCATTCCTCGATATAATATAACACGACAACGTTAAACAATCTCGCAACATTTTTGGCGATTTAGTTTCACAGAATTATCCTTCTTATCTGGAACGGTGACGCAGAAAATGTGCCAAACCATTGTTTCCTAACCGTCCTTCACTGCTCTTTCCCGCGACTCCTCATTACTCTCGTTTTCAGTCATTAAGAGCCCGCTTTCGTCTCCTAGTTCAAGGCTTTTCTTGCTGAAGATATTCTGGAAATGATACAGTTAAAACTTAGCTAAATTACCCCCGTTGCAATTATGTAGCTATTTTTGGTTGGAATGAAGAGTTTTGTGATAAAGTTGAGTATTTACAAAGAGCTTCTTCCGGGGGAGGAACAGAGATATTTAATGGTACATTATCAGCATCTCAAAATGTTTAAAAATAAATAAAATTCTAAATCTCTTTAAGAGTTTTCATTGTTTTATGATTTATCAGTTAACTGGAAAAGTTTACAATGTTTGTAGAATGCAAGCGAAATTCTGTATCTCTATTTTCCCTCTTAAATGCTTATTTTCCTCACAGCAAAAAATAATAATATGCAGGGTAAAAATTAAGTCATCAAAGGAAAGAAATAGACTGATTTAAATAAAAATTTTAATGATAAAGACATATATCTTTTAAAATAATTCTAAAACTTTTTTTGATGGGATTAGAAGCATTTTACGTTACACAGTGTGTAACGTAATAAATAACATAATAAACAGTTTCTTCCTTTTTACAAAATGAAAATTTACGCTATTTTAAAGGAAGCAAGTTGAGGTGTTAATACGTCATGCAACTAGAAGTTTCCTAGGGAAAGTGAAGTTATACGTTCAAAGCAAAGCAGATATTCAAATAAAGATACACTTTATTTCTTCTAATAAACCTCATACTTACTTTTATGACCATTTACATAAAAAGTTATTATTATGTTAAAGGTAAGAAAAAATATAATTTTAGATTTCACATTAGCAAAAAAGTTTGTCTAAAAATGAACGATAGAAAAAAAATGTGAAAGTTAAGAGGCTGTTCTATTTGTCTATGAAAATAATTTAAGATAAAAAACTGTTAAAAAGTCGAATAAAAAATTCTAACATAAAGGATTTTTTACCTCAAAGAATAGTCCTTTACCTCTTTTGTTAACTTTTAAGAGAACCTTGAGGTAAATTAATTTTTTAAGAAATGACTATTTTTCTTAAAAATATCAGGGTATAAAGCACACATCGGGGATCAAACATATTAATTTCCACTGCCCAGTTCATACAACGTAAATAATCTTACACACTAGTTCTGCTCTGAAATCAATTCCTGGGAGTCTTTAAGATATTACATTATTTTGCGTTTTTATTCGAAAGATGATAAAGAATTGATTTTAGGGTTATTTTCTTTCCTCAGAATTAGTCTCTATGACCGTAAAGGCCGTATTACAATTCCAATTTCCAAATACTGGCGACAATTAAATCCCTTCACTAGCTCTAAGGCAATACGATTTGATTCGCATTTTTTCCTCTATTGCATTTCTGTCCCAATCACTGAAAGCGATTTTTTTATGGCTTATTAAAGAACTAGAAAAAACTGAATAAAAGAGATCAAATTGAATGGAGAATTTCGAATCGGAGTACGCCGTCTTTAATTAGATTTTATTCGCTGTGAGATTAGATTACACGCTTAGCAGTGACTTATTTTAATAACATTAGTTTAGTTCATATAACATGCGTAAGGTAAAAGAATATCAAAAGCAATTAAAAACGTCATTTTTTTAAAAAAGATAAACAAACGATAAAGGAAAGACATGATATAGGTTTTCTATAAGAAGAGATAACTTATATATTTCATACTGTTAAGGTTAACTAGAAATATATTGCGACTAGCAACAATGTATATTGCATTTCCTTATAAACAATTTCATTAGAAATTCAATTAAAATATACATAGAGTATTTTGCATATCTAAATAAGTTTGATTTCAAATGTTTAATTTATCAGAGAAAGAATCAATTACTGTATTTCTCTAATAAGGAAAACTGCAATGATTTTCTTTTATCTAAGATATACTCTTTAACAAAGGGCATTTTAGTAAAATTGGTTTTATACCTAAATGCAGTTAACTTATTTTGTGTCTAATTAGAAAGGGGATACAAATATATCATATTTAAGAAATAGAGTTATAAAAAAATAGCTAATTTAAAACATTGAGACTTAAAATTTTATTACTTCTGTAACGACTGTAAACCAGGGGCGAAGATACAACGTTTGATTTTGCCTTCATATATTCTCCCTTTTCTTTATAAGACCAACAGTTCAACATATTGGAATGAATATATTTCTATGTAACTATTTTTTATGACGCCGAATTTTTTTCTGGGGAATCTTCGCCACATATTTGAAAAATGTTTCTTAAGCCTGCTGTATATTAACCCTATTGGATTCGTTCGCCTCAATGTTAACCAATGGAGAAAATTTGTCTACCATTTACATCTACATAAATGCTGATTATCAAATAAAAATGGTATTTTCAGATAGCATGAACTTTTCTGCACCTTGCAACAGGATTCATTTTATAAATTGTGTCCACCAAAGGAATTTATGAGAGTTTAAAACACACTATACTAGATTTTTTCCTCGATTAATTTAAATTTTAAAATACTGTTTGTATTAAAAAAACGAAAAATGCTCCAAGGTGTAAAATTTCTTTCTCTATTACAGAGTACAATTAAAAAAAATCTTTAAATCAAAGTCGGCAATCCTTGGACAAGCTTTCTTCATTGAAGTGAGCGAATCCAATAGGGTTAGTACACAACAGCCTTAATCATTCTTTCTACGGTCGGGCACCATTCTAAGACCCTTCTTGTAGAAGGGTGTCCAAACTTCAATGTCAATATTCTACCAAATCAAGTTGTCGGCGATTAGAAAAAGTGGCATTTCTTTGATTTTTCGTCCATACTTCTTTAAAAGATGTTAAATACTTTCATATTCTAATATATATCATTGCATATGTGACCCCTCTATAGAGTGGGTTGCATGCATCTTTTCATCTTGAAACACCATAAATTTTGCATTGCAATTCGTGAAAAATGATTTTCTTTTCTTTGAGGGATGGATTGGCTACCCTTTATTAGCCACAATTAAACATTTAGAAAAAATTCGCTATTGGAATTCTTTCCCCTGTAGCATAATTATTGGCTTTGCGATGAGGTGTGTCGTGATGATTGTTCTAACTGTCGAATAACGACTTTCCTTTTTTTTTCATCACTCCATAAGTTTTAATAACTAAACCAAATAATAGTAATGTCATAGTAATTTATCATCATCTCACTTAAAAGCTAACTCTGTATTAATTAATAGTTAATCATAATCTTTCACACAATTTTCTAATAGTTTAATTTTTTTGTTTTACGGCCCCCCTTTTTATTTTGTTTAGCTAAATGGTGAATTCGCCATTTTGTTCGCGTTGCCCGCCATGTTTTTCTTTTTTTTGAAGGAGTTGGGGGAGAAGGGCCGGACTTAGGCTTGAATAACCGCTTCTTGGTCCAATGAAAGACGGCGCTGCAAGGGGTATTCGAGAGGCCAGACAGGTTTTCGCGTGGAGTGCTTCAGTATCGGTGGAATGCGTGAGCTTGTAGGTCGGAAGTTTTTCACTCGCTGCGAGGCTGGAGGTGCTGGTTGACCCTGCGATGTTTCACGGTTTTGCCTCCAACCAGACGGGCTCCCGAGAACAACAGAATCTCTGATCCGGTGGACGCCATTTTTCTACGACACAGGAGTGCAATAGCCTGGAACGCTGCCTTTTCAGCCATTCAACCTAGCTCCTTCTCAGCGTGTATTCAGCTGAAGTTTTGATAAATAGTATTTCTGTTTGTTGATACCTAAGGATAAACCATAACAAAAGGAATCTGATTTATATAAAAGCATGATTATGTGGGGAATTTTTACAAATTCTGTAAGTATGACCTTGCCTTAAAAAGTCGCTTCTAAAACACTACAAATACCAATCCTAACTTTAGAACTTATAGGCATTTAGACTAAATGTCTACGCTTAAGTAGTTCGACTATCGTCCTGAATCTGTAAAGGAGATAACAACCTCAGACTATTCAATTCCTTCTCCAACCCATTCTAGTACCATGATAGAACTATAAGACTTTCACTATTTTAACGTCAGGGTTCTTAATATTTTTCTAATCCCTAATTTAAACTATTTATGACATGAAATTTTAGTAAATTAACTTAGATTACTGATTGTAATGTAAATGCAGGAATCAACAGAATGTTAATTGGAGTGGTCTCTTAAATAGAACATTGTATCTTTGTATATTTTGATTGGATCATTAATCGAAATTTCATTTAATAAGCGTTGTGAATACAAACTTTTTTTGCTTAATTTTTTAATTATCACTTAAATATCATTCTTTTTTGATTAATTTACATCCCATAAACACTAAATTTTTAGATTCCATATTTCATTAATTTGAAATTTTGTTCTAGTGTTTTTCTCCCCGTATTTTAAAGATTATTTTATTTTCTGGGTAATCACCGGATGCTTAAAAATTACTATTTTTTACTATTTTTGGTCAATAATACCATTAGAATATTACCATGACAAATAATGCTGAATTATTAATTCCAATAATGTAGCAAATGCCGGATTTCGAACAATTCCTTCATATGCACTCTGTTCTGCTGTATAATATCGAGACATAAAATTATTTATTCAAGAGTTTCCTTAGATTCCGTATGAAGGCTAATTTTATCCTTCATTCGCAAGTATGGAATATCTGAATTCAATGTGGAAATACAGACCTGAAAAGGCATCTGTGATACTATCATTATTTTGCAATTACAATAATCTGAATTGTATGTTATACATACATACATACACAGCACACACACATATATATATATATATCTGTATATATATATATATATATATATATATATATATATATATATATATATATATATATATATATATATATATATATGTATATATTTGAAGCCATGTAAATAACGACATAGACACTAGAAAGTGTAAGAAAACATCAGACAAAAATCCCTTTTCAAATTTTTTAAACATGACCACTTCCGAGTTTCTCTTTAACATTATTTATAATCGCTTGACAGGTTTCACTAAGACAAAGCTTCCCAAAGAAAATGTGTTATTTAATTGCTATATATCTTAAGTAATTAGATATCATATTTTCCCTGAATGAAAAATATACGTTTGCTCTCCACTAAATAATTGAGTGAAAAACTTATGGACTAAAATGTAAGTTAGAATAATATTTTCGGATGAAATATCACGTAATTTTTTTGGAAATGCATGGATTTCCTTAAAATGACACGAAAGTTATTTGAAAAACATATTTATGTTGATGGTATTTTTGGATTTTTTTTATGAATATGTTCATAATATTTTTGTTTTTAAACAACAAACAAAATCAAAAGGGAATAACATATTTATTACGGTGGTTTTATAATATATTAATAACAGAGGTGAGCCAGTAAAAAAAAGACATACGGAAAAGGAAAACCTTATATTGATTGAACTGGATGTAGAAAAATGAGAAACTATTGCTACCCTATGGATATACGAGGAGTATTTTTGATGCAGTTGTATATGGTATAACTCTAAATAAACAATAGTGGCTTTCATGCCGACGGACACAGAACGGAATATCTTTGATTATTTGATAAAGTGAACTTGTAATGACGAAACTGTATAAATTCAAAGAATTGCCTACATGTTTAAATTTTGTGAGTCGAATTACGAAATCAATGTTACATGAAATATTTTTCCACGGGGAGTTAAGAAAATTGCCATAAAATGATTGCAACATCTTCAACCATGTATTCAACGTTTGAAAAACTTTGAGTACATTTGGAGTCTTGTTCATTTACTGGTAGTAGAATTAATTTTAAATTTAAGGGATTACTTTTTGTTACGTCAATGATTTACTGCTGGAAGAATTATTCTTGTATTTACTCAATAAAAATGCCCGGCAGACCCGAGTGAGGAAAGTGAACGACACTGACACATTCTCGCAACACTAGTGTAGCTGAACTTGGAGGGCGTGCGTCTGAAGATGAAAGGATCCGAGTTCAACTCTCGGCGCTGGTAGTAAAAATGTGATAACATCACTAAAAATTGCATTATTCTACTGCAGTGAATAATTTTTCTGTGTGAGTTTTATGTTATATATAGTCTTTGATCCTGTATATTTACAAACCATAAATAATTTATAAGTTTTTCTTTTGAACGTCTAAAATTTACCCAGTAGGAAATCAACTGAAATCCTATCATTTCCACAAGGTATTTAGAAGTGCTTATTAACCCTGAGCTTATTATTTGCTAATGTAATCCAAGATCTGGATCTTTTTCTACCATTCTATATATCCTGATGTCAGTCTCTTTTGACTACTCTTCCAGTTTATATAAATTTGTAACTCTCTAGAAATTTATTTATGAAACTATAAAAACTAGATTGCAACTTTACCAGGGAGTCATTAAAAATGGGAAAACAAAGTAATGTGGTTGATTTATGATAGTATATATATATATATTTATATATATATATATATATATATATATATATATATATATATATATATATATATATATATATATATATATATATATATATATATATAAACGCATACGAAATTCTCTGCTTTTCACCATTTAGGCCAATTAGGGAAAAATGCCGGAATGCAGTTTCGGAATGAGCAGAAGAATCATGTCTATACAGGAAGAACTTTTATCTTATTCTCTACGTCTGACATTCCTGCCTCAGTACGTCACTCACTTAGAGGGTTTCTTCGTGTTCTCACTTGTGTTACAGCAACAGTTCTGCTTAATGACTTTTTATTCTTCTGAAATATTTTGTAATATTCTTCTATGTATTCCTCTATGCATTTTGAGGGAAATTATCAGTCGTTACAGGTGTTCTTATTGTGCAACAGCAACGTTAAAATATGAAGTTAACTTTCATAATGCACATTTCTAAGGAAGCACCAAAATATTTTAAATTTCAGAAAACTTGTAGACATGATAATTGAAAAGTATTACTTGACAGATGAAATAATTATACTTTTGAGCTCATAAATGCCTGAATTAGTTCGCGAAACCATCGGTAAACGCAAGTATTAAATAGGAAGTCACAACTTCTTAAAATACACAATATAAACAAATGGATTGCCTTAAAGTCCCCACTATAAACATAGAATGCCTTTAAATTTTCAATATAAACAAAGGGAGAGCCAATAGACAAAATGAAACTAAAAAACAGCTGATGAAAGAAAAAAAATTCACTTAACATTTATTCAACAAACAGTGGTAAATATTCTATAGAAACCTCTATCACATTAAAAAATTATGTTGTGCTATGTAAGAAGCTCCGTGTTGCAGTTTACGTTTTCCACAAGTTTCCTGTAAGCTGAAATTTTAAAAATGTTTTATTTTTCCAACACGGCAGGTACTTGTATGAACCACATTCGCCTCAATACGATATTGTGTTGGTTACTTTATTATGGGGGTACTATATACATGAACTATAATTGTTCCCTGTGCGGGAAACAGGGTGAAAACTTCCAGGTCTTTGTTGGGATTCAGACCTCATCCCACTCTGGGGAAGCTCCTGGTACTAACCACTATATTGTGTCATGGCATTTTAAATACAGACTTCAATATAAACTAAAAATGTTAAACAAAAATGTTTTCATAGAATTTTTTATAGAATATTTACAACTATTTACTGAATATATCTTGAACGAAAATCTTTTTATTCTGTCTTTAGTTGCTGTCTAATTAATTTTTATTAAAAAATAAGTATGATAAGGAATTATACGTAAGGAGTAAATGATTGAAAGGTATGGTTTTCAGAAGCTGCGATATCCTCCCCTTGACGGAAAGTTCTTCGGATTAGGATGGTGGTATTGAAGTCTACAGCACATGGGTTCGATTCCCACTTAATGCTGATTCTCGTCACTGACTATAATTTCAAAGGTTATGGACCACTAGCCATAACCTTTGCCCAATTGTATGTTTTATATATATATATATATATATATATATATATATATATATATATATATATACATATATATATATATATATATATATATATATATATATATATATATATACATATATATATATATATATATATATATATATATATATATATATATATATTTATTTATATATATATATATATATATATATATATATATATATATATATATATATATATATATATATATATATATATATATATATATATATATATATACTTTGCCCACTGGCCATTAGCCATTTGACTTCAATGAATGTGGTGTTTCTAGAAAATGAGTTCAGGAACAGAAAAATAAATATGTACATCGATTTTTTTACATTTATTGTCACACCTTTCTCGGTTCGTTTAATTTTGAAAAACAATTTAGCTTTTGTTTCCTGTTTCCGTTATTTGTCAGGAAAATATCACATTCAGAAACATTCATAAATGTAGTATATATACATGTTATGTAGAATACAGCGTAGTATGCATATTTTTTTTCATTCGTAGAATTCACGTATGAAATAAAAATCAATACAATAAATCAGTAACTGTGTTTATGAGTTATAAGAATGTAAACAAAATATTAATTGTAACCAAAGTAATCGGAGCATAGTTTTAAACCCTATATAAAGCAACATTTTTTATCTATCCAACAGACTGTAAATTTAATGACAATGATATCGACATTAAATGATTTTTAATGTAAATTAGGTAACTGTAGCATTAAACCGTCCCTTTTAAGCTTTAGGTTTTATAGAGATCCTAATGAATCATTTTGCTTGAAATTTCAGATCTTATTTCACTGAAAAAACTAATGAAAAATCTTCATTAGTCATTCAGATTTATGTTATTAATTAATCCACAGCTGAAAATTAAAATTTATACACTGGAAATAGTTAATAAGGGTTTGGAACTGTGTTTCAGATTATCTAACTAAATTATGTATTGGTTGACCCTAATAAAATACATTTGAGAAGCTCACAAGTCTTAGTGAACTTGCTGATGTGGACCGTAAGATTTAAATATTTCAAGAGATTACATGTTAAATATTGCAGGAGTAGAAGAAGCAGAGATAATCTCAAAATGGGATGCGCGTTACTTCACCTGCTTTACAACAAGATTACATCACAAGAAGCTGTCAGTGATCTGTCATTGAAAACATTTTAATCCTATCTATAATGATTTATTTCCCTAATAGGAGAATACGGATGACAAAATTACTCTCAGAATTTCTCAGGGGTACTTAATACGGTATTAAACGTAACACTGAATCTTACGTCCACCATTCTTGCCAAGCCATTGTTTTTCGCACCAAAGGTTTGGCACGAAGACATTTTGTTGTTGGGTCTGCTAGAGAGGGAATTTTAAGCACTGTTAATTTTCACCACATGGTTGTTCAATTTGTGTTGTCTGTAATTTGGAAAAGCCGAGTATCGCAAGCACGTCTCGTAAGCTCAAATGCTACGCAGTATAACAAACTTACCCCTGGCTATACAAAACTCGTAGTCTTAATGGCACATGGCGGCTTTCTCTATGCTTCAGCAAAATTGTAAATCTCCTGGGTCCGTCTACATCGCCGGCTATGCTATGAATAATTTGTCAATGCAATCATTAAAACAAAATACAGTATACATTTGGTTTGGTTGTATAAATTTGATTGCCATATTTGCCAATAAATCGAGTGGGGCCGTACAATTCAGGGTACAATCTACTCAAACCAAACTAAGAACCCTTCCTCCCTGACCTTTTAACCTCATGGACATTTTCACCGCTTCTAACCCGATATCTCCATTTATAACCATCATATAATATCATTTCTTTCAATAAGTCACATTACGGACCCATACTTATCCCAATTCATACTAATAGCTATCATACCATTTTTCATACACCACATATCCCATATTTGTCCCCCATCAACTCCATTTTTATCAAATCCTTGAAATTCACACTGACTCATTTTGCACACAAAAATTCAATTAAAGAGCGTTAGAGACATGCAAAAAGAAAGAATAATAAAATGCATTCAACTAAGTTTCTTCGATTGGCAGCGGGATAATCCGTAACTTCGATAATCTGACGTTACCGCTTTCAGGGTAAAAACGGAATCTGCGTCCACGCCATATTTTTGGGTTTCTGGACAGAGATATTTTGGAGTAGTAGACCTTTAGGTTGAATTAACGGTGTTCTAGTGCTACTTATTATAGTCCACCTCCGGTGAGAAGAGTCCTGGGAAATGTTTTAAGGTTGCCGCCTCGGGGAGGTCGATTCTCGAAATGAAGGTTTGGGATAATAATGACCATCACCCACGAGAAGTATTTATCGCTCTTTAGGCATTAAAAAATTGAGAAAGTTTTAATTATTTAGACTTTAAGAAAACCATCGTATGTTTTGATTTCTATTTTCATGTAATCAACGTATTTTAAGACTTTTAAATCTGCATCATACTACTTACTATTTCCCGAAGTAATGTGAGGAAGTTTTAGTAATCCTCGATAAAATTTAGAGTCGTGTTTACTTTTCTAAATACTTGATCATTAAATTATTTTTATATAAATGCAGATTTCTAGATATCTAGGTTTTTGCAATTGTTAGTTTTTTTCTTTCGTCAAAGGAGACGCGATCTTTTTCGGTAATTTTGTTTTCATTTTAAATAATAAGTGTGGTCAGTTATACTAATGTCCAAAAATTAAGGATAATTCAGAATCACACGGAAATCGAACTCTAAAGTAAAAATTTCACCTGTAGAATTATCACACATATCTTCAAGAATAATATGCAAATTACAGGAAGCCATCAGATGACGCCGATAGTACGTCACAATAACGAGAGTGTAAGAGAGGGGTATATATGGAATGATGGCAAAGAAGTAAAATTGTTCACAAGCGTTCTGTAAGCCGCTCAGTGCCATAACCGAATAGTTATGACACAGGACGCATGAGGATGATTTTTTAAGTGGTAGAATTATCGGCCGCCTGGAATGTGGCGTACTCAGATGGAAGTATCCGAGGAACTTGGAATTGCCCAAAGTGTCATCTCTAGGCTTTGGCAACGATTCCAAGGTGATGGAAATGGCAGTAGACGTTACAGTAGAGGTCGCCCCCGAGTTACAACGCCGAATGAAGACCGGTATTTGGCAGTAACTTCCAAAAGAAGCAGACGGAGCACAGAATCCGACCTGTCTCGTCAGCTATTTGCAGCCACGGGTACCACAGTTTTAGGGCAAACCTTGTACAGATGTTTGGGAAATATTGGTCTATATGCTCGCAGGCCTGTCAGATGTGTTCCGCTCACGGCAACTCACTGTCGGCAGCGATTAGCCTGGATTAGAGAACATGCAATGTAGACATCGTCACAGTGGGCTTGTGTGATGTTTTCCGACGAGTCCAGGTTTAGCTTGTAGTCTGATTCACGTCGGACCTTCATATGGAGAACGTCAGGTACCCGTTACCACCAAGACAACATCATTGAAGACACCGTTACGGTGGTGCACGATTGCTCGTTTGGGGTGGAATTATATTGGGCTCCAGAACAGATCTGCATGTTCAAATCGGAACCATGAACGACCACATTCATCGGGACATCATTCTGGAACAACATGTATGTTTATTTAGGGGTGTCATGGGCGCAGAATTTGTGTTTATGGATGACAACGCCCGTCCTCACCGAGCAAACATCGTAAACGAATGCCTTCAATCTGAGGATATCACCCGTATGGAATGGCCAACATTCTCACCTGACTTGAATCCGACAGAGCATGTGTGGAACATGTTTGGCCGACGAGTTGCAGCCCGTCAACCACCTCCTACATGTGTACCAGAACTTGGGAGAGCATTGCTTGCTGAGTGGAGTAATCTTCCCCAAGATGAGCTCGATAATTTGAAACTCAGCATGCCTAGGCGTTGTACGAACTGTATTTCATCGCATGGGAGACATACAATATATTAACCATCATACCAACCATATTATATTAAGTTTTTGTAAAGGAGATATTTTTTACAATTGCTCTACGGAGCAAAAATCGTAGTTTATATGAATGGTATAATACATACACCATCTTTTACATTCGCCATCTTTTTTGTTCTTAATCTTTTGTTTAATAAAGGGGCTTTATGAATAAGTCACGTTTGTTTTGTTTCTGAACCTTTATTTGCCGGAGCTGGCATTATCTTGGGTAACATGGGTGTATATTAATAAATAATGAAAACATAAAACAAATTGGTTTTCAGAAACCGATGACAGTACGAATAAATAATAAAATTTACATTACTGAAGTAGTGTTTTCCATTATAGGTTTTTTTCATTGCATGTATTGTACAGAGTCGATAATTCTGTACGACAGAGGTAAGCCATTATAAGTGAATTTCCTTCAGTGAGTTTTCCCATTTTTCAGGAGGGCTTTGTGATGGTTTACATCTCACCAGGACTTACATATGCGATACTTTATAAGTCTATATTTCACCCACTATCTTGTTTTGCATATAGGGCAGTTTTTCTCAAAGGGCTCCCTCCAAAAGGAGTCACTTACAATAAAAATATCGAAAATTAAGAAAATTCACTTATGTTGGTATACCTCTGACGTACAGAATTATTATCAGAGTTTCTGCAAGTCTAGTTTTTGGATTTACGCAAGGCATTTCATACATGTCCTATTTTTTAACAAATTTTGTTTTGATTTGGGATATAAATGGGCACTGGTTGCGAGGAATTGTAGAATTTTTATGGATTTCAGAAACATGGAAAGGGAAGAATATGTTTTGATGCTTCAGTTTCTTCAATCTACATCTGCATTGTTTTGCACACTTCATTTGGTTATTATTATGATTTTTGTTACATCTATTAAGGCAATTTCCTTTGAGACATATTTTTAATGTTCCTGATCTAATAGGTCCAATCAGCATAAAGCTGGCCCTGTCCTTTAAAGTGTTATGATGATCACACTAATGAACTCTTCTAATGAAAAATCACATGCAAATAATTTTTTTAACACTTTATAAAATTATTAAGTTTTTCGCAATTTAATAGGGAAAAATCTCGTCAAACTTATTGGCTTTCGGACTCTGTGAAATATCTTCTCATAATTTGGTTTTTGTTAGCCATATTTTTGGCCAGTTTAAAAGTTAAATAAAAACATGAAAGATGTTTTCCTTCATTGCAAATATATAACTTGGAAAATAGACATAAGAAACCAGCGTTTAAACGTTTCCGGTTATACAGCAAATCATAGCATTTAACATTCCAGTTGGTATAGTGTTTAAAATATCCTTTCAATTGTTAACTGCAAATATATATTCCTTCCCATCGGTCTCATATAAACACTGCCTTTTCTTAGGATAAACCATTACACATCGGCAGAAAGAAACACGTGATCGAGTCTTCCTTGGGGCAAATGCCGATATTTAGCGAAAAGTGGAAATGTTTGGTAAGAATCTCCTCCTTACCACATCCGTGGGAAGGATATGAGATCCTTTTGACCTTCATTTTGTCACTTTCCACTACTCTTGAAAAAAAATTATTCCCGAGTGTTCACTTTCTCAGGGATTTTCTATCCAGAGAAAATCTATGCCTGTTAGGTGCCGAAATTACGATAAACTCGTATGGCGGTTTCGTTGACGTCATCGATTTCACTGGTAATACGAAACTTGTGCCCCCGTGTTCGTTTTTGGGATGTATTTGGCAGAGCATAGTTCTCTAGGACTAAAAAGAAGCTTTAGAAAGGACTTTCATGAAGTCTTCACTGGTATGACGTCATACCGTGAGATTGATGGCTTCATGGAGATCGTATCCTCATCGATCTCCTCGGGATTTTAAAAAGCTTGCAAATTCGAGTACCTCTGCGGCTCTGCCGCACCCCACGCGTGAGGAGCACACGGGATCGTCCCGAATGTTCCGTGTTTCTTCGATCGGCAGCGGGAAGTAGATAATTTCGTTAATATGACGTCACCGCCTTCGCTATTAAATCAGAATCGGCACCAAAGCTATATTTTCGGGTTTTTGGGCAGAGGTCTTTTGGAGTAATAGACCTTTAGGATGAATAAATGACGTCTCTAGTGCTACTTTTTGCCAGTAGGTGCCGAAGAAAACGATAAATTCGTACGGCGGTTTCGTTGACGTCATCGCTTTCACGAGAAAATTGAAATCTGAGCCCCCGTGTTCGTTTTTGGGATGCATTTGTCAGAGCCAAGTTCTCGAAGACTGAAAAAATCTTTAGAAAGTACTTTCTTGAAGTCTTCGGTGATATGACTTCAAAAGGCGAGATAAAATATCGCTAATCTGAGCGTCCTTGCGTCTCTAGGACACCCGACGCGTTAGGAGCCCGTGGGATTGGCCCGAAACCTAACTTAAGAATGAAGTAATACCAAATAGCTAACTTTACGAATGAAGTAATAACTTACGAATTAAGCAATACCAGGCACTATTACCTTACGAATTAAGCCTACCGAAATGAGTTCGAAATTTATAATAATCCCTTTAGCGAAAAAAAATTAAGGATATTCCTACCAGTGTATCAGAATTTGGCCAGTTATCACCGAATTCGGCGTCTTTGTCGAAAATTTAAAATGAGAAACATGATAGCAATATTTCGCAATAAATCGCGCGAGACCGTACAATTCAGTATAGCTCAATAAAGAAATTGCATTACAAAAATGCCTTTGTAATTTATTTTAAAATATTAAACATTTTATAATCTTCCGAAAATGTTGAAATGAATATTACATACTTTGTAAAATAATTTAAATGGGTATCACTAACATATCAGAATTTGATACTCAAGATCTCGCAAACAGATCCCGTGATGTACCGGATGGCCATAATTAAACTGACAGTGCTCACAGTGTTCCGTAGCACGATCTATTTGCGAGAATGACGCCACATTTTGTAGGAAGATTAAACAAGACGGGGGACGAAGGATTCCGCGAAAAAATAAATTAGTTCCAAAAGTCACCGCTAGGGGAATATTTGGCGCTGTGTAATAGAAAATAGAGTGTTAACAAATGCAAATTAATACGGAATAAAAACGATAAATTCCGCTGTGAACCCACACCAAGCAGTTACCTTTGGTGAATGTAAGGGAATTTCTGTGACTGCATGTGGTGCTTTGTCATCCCAAATTCGGCAGTGCTGGGTATTCACAGTTCCATGCAGGTAAAAGTGGGTCTCGTCTCCCCATAAGATTTTCCACGGCCAAGCATCATCCACCTCCATTCTGGCAAGAAAGGTGAGAGCAAAAGTCAATCGCTTATCATGGTCGGGGTACAGTAACTCCTGTACACGGCTGATCTTTTACGGATAGAAGTTGATAATCTTTCGTAAGATTTTCCATACCGTACTGTAAGGCATATCCATATTCCGAGCTAATCCACTAGCGCTAGAGGTGGCAGCAATATTGTCTGGTCCTCTGTCAACAATCGCCGTGGCAACTGCTTCGATTGTATCCTGTGGTACAGGTTTTCATCCTCTGCCTGACTGAACCTTCAGAGAACCTGTTTTCTCAAACGTCGCAACCATTGCTTTTAGCCCATTAACTGACACAGGGCCGTTACCTTTACGCATTTTTTTGTGCGTTCTAAAAGCACGAAGAGCGGCTGACGCGTTGCACTGGTTGAGATAAAAGAATTTGACCAGCAACGCACGCTCGACTAAAGAAGGAGACATTGCACATAAACTTTCAATCCGATTGATTCGAAACGTAACACATTGCCTTTTAAAACCCAAGCAGCTGGCACTGTGCCAATGGATGTAACGTGAAATTTGAATAAAGAACTTCCTCTTCTGCCCAGCGTACGTGATATTGCAGATCACGAGACTTTATCGGTGTTTATGTAGAATTTACGCTTTTTTAAAAGTGTTGCCATATTGCACTTGAACTAAATAAGAAAATGTGCATAATGAAAGGTAATTTTATTCGGTATTAATTTGCATTTGTTAACACTCTATTTTCTATTACACAGCGCCAAATATTCCCCTAGCGGTGACTTTTGGAACTAATTTATTTTTTCGCGGAATCCTTCGCTCCCCGTCTTGTTTAATCTTCCTACAAAATGTGGCGTCATTCTCGCAAATAGATCGCGCTACAGAACACTGTGAGCACTGTCAGTTTAATTATGGCCACCCAGTATTTAGTTAACTTGATACCACAGCCAAACAATATAATTTTAAGAGAAATTCTACGTAAAAATATTTCAGATAGTATTTTGAAATAATAATGCACAGAAGCTGATAAAGTAATAGTTTATAAAATGTTCTGTTGGTTAGAAATGTATTTAACTATTTATGAAATCATATTTGGAAATAGGCATAATCTCAATGAGTTAAACTTTCAAAACAGTTCATCTGAAACGTAAAATAATGTAAGAAAACTTGCTTCCCAGCAGTTAAAATCATTACTTTGGCCTTATTTGGATTCTAATATTTTACCTCGATTCCTGCTTTGAAAGATTCAAATTTTTTATCCTTTATTAAATGCATGCTATTCGCTGAGATGATAAATAAATAAAATAAACCCATGTGGCGTAAATCTCATTCCCACTCTGGAATATATTTTCTAGGTAATATTTCAAGTGCTTTTCTATGATTTTATTGCGAGCGCTTTGTACAGTCAAATATCAATTTATTCTGATGATTTGATTAAATCCCTTTTCCCATCTTATGTTTTTGCTTCAAAATGCAACCTGATACAATTGATTCCTTATCATTGTATGACTCAAGAGACACTTTCATTTAGTAAAATGAAAAACCCTGCAAAATTCATTTAGAATAATTTAATTTTTCCATTTCTATTTCTCTCCCTTATTTCTTTTGTTTCGTTTTTCTTTTGGTATTTGATCAATACCACATTATTTCAAGAGCAGCTTCATAAGTTTTCGTAATGTGAATTATATCTACAATTACTGGGAAATGGTGAGTGATATATGGAATATTGTTTCAATCCTATATTTGACTGACGACATAAACAATGTTTACCAATGTTTTATTTTATAGCATTTTGAGAATATTTCTAATGTTATCTGATTTTAAATGCATTTAATGTAAAATATTTTTAATTTATCCTTTTACTTTTAAAAATTATTTTTAAATCTCATTTAGAACTTGGGTATAAAGTGTGGAGAATTTCCTCAATGAAGTCAGTGGATAAACTTTCCTTTATTTCATTAATTCGTAAGCCATTTGTTAAAGCACAAGGGTTTTGGGTTTGTTACGCCTGTTAATATTGAAATGAATACAGTTTTAATTTATAACGAAATATTAATTTTACTTTATTTATCCTTTCCTTTACCATTAAAAGTTCCCACAATTTATACCACCCGATTACACTTTGCCAAATGTTTTAATATGTGTTTGCATTAAAATAGTATCATTTAGAAAGTTTCTAATTGCATTTCGATAGGTTATTTTACTGTTAACATTGTGTATCAATACTTGCCGGGATACTGTTTGGAAAGTGACATATCTGGTCCTTTAAATAACATGCATAATTTAAGATAGGTTCGTAAATAAAGACAAAAGGTTAGAATTTGCAGTCTCGCGTTTAAACATAAACTAACAATATTGTAAGAGGATATTTAATTTTAATCCATGATTTCCCAACACTGATAACCGTATTTATTTAAATTTAACGGGCTTATTTTGGTCAGAAATATAGTGAAAATCCATCTGAGAGTTAATGAAGTAAGGATAATAGGTTACACGAGCTTGCATAATAAAATCTAACTTGGAAGTGGGTGGGAGTGCAAGTTACATTGAGAGATGTGTTTGATTCTTAGAAATGCTCACAATAGCTTTTTTTATTGTCATTCGCTGCAGCACGCTTAGTTTACATACACCAAATAAAAACAATATTTTCCCCCAAAACTTCTGGAAACTTTTGTTATTTTTTATAGAATTTGCCTGTTCATCGAAACAATAAATAAAAAAACAATTAGATCAAACAGCTTGCCTCTACTATATAAAATTAACATTATTTATTGAACCATTAAATTATTCTGAACCATTTATTCTTAACATTGATGTCACTACATTATTACAAGATTATAAGCATATTATTTTGCTTCATTTTGCTCATCACCTGTATTCTTCAGTTTAAGGGGATCTAGGACACAAAATTCTTCAAATTTTCGAAAAAAGTTTTATTGCATTAAAAAATTCTGTGTTCTGTTCCGCTTAAAATGACGTTTAAATCATGTTTCTACCTTAATTATCTTAATTAGAACAGGACATATTATTTTTTTGGCAACATTCTAATAGCAGCCAATCTTTGTTTATACCTGTAAAAGCGTTTTCTGCATGATGGGTTTTTTCACTATTTCTTGTCTTTAAATTGTTATAAGTAAAGAACCATTAAAGATAAATGGTTTAAACTTGGAACAACTCTTTTTCAATTATTTTACTTTAGTTCTGATTCAGAAAATTTGAAAAAATGTTTATTTTTAAAAATATGATTTTTTAAAAATTAGTCACATCAATTTTGAAAATTTTTTTTCTCTCTAAATATTTTTAATTAAAAAAAATAGTATTTTAAGAAACGCTGAATTAAAATTTAAACTTATATATTTTTGTTTAATTAAATGAAAAAAATTTGAAATTCGACAAATAATATTTGGAGTTATAACGATTTTAAATTACCCCACATTTTTAAACTTAAAATTTTAAAATTTTTTAAAAACTTTATGAGAAGTTTTATGATGTGATTTTGTTTACAAATTATATAGTTAACTATCACAAAAAATTAAAAATTTTAACTCACTAAATAAAAAAAAAATTAAAATGTGTCTCGGACCCCCTTAAAAAATATTCTTCGATTAAGTGCTTAAAATTACTTGAATATTTTGGTTAAAATAGATATGTATATAAAGACTTAATCGGCTTCATTTTACATTATCAAATTTACAGAATGGATTATAGGCATATTTTGAATGAGACTGCCATATTGAAGTGTACATTAAAAAGCGTTTTATTGCAAAGTATCTGTTCATTTAGTTTTAAAAGACTATTTTTATTGACATAAACTTATTCAGTGCATTTCATGATTCTCGCTCGCTTTTATTTGCCACAGAATTGGTGACAAAGTAATCCGCAATCATAATAGTTATTTTTTTGTAGCGATTTAGTGACTGTCCATACTAGTCCTATTCAGGTATAGAGAAAATACCAGGCTGTGAGTTTCAAGATTGCCCTTATCCAAAACTTAAAAAAAAGCCTTAGTTTGCACTGGATTCACTGGATTCTGATTAAGGTGGCATTCCTGCATAGAAGATGTAGCTGAATTTTTTAGCAAAACTCTGTATTTCCTCAAAAATTTAGTGTTAAAATAAGTGGTTATCTGTAAGAAAATTAAGTTACGAAAACTCACTGATAGTGGATTAGGATAGTTTATGAATTGCTACCATTTCTGAAATCTTCGTCTTAAAATAAAACTTTATTTTTTAGCAAAAACAGCAAAATGTCTTTTCTAAAAAAATACACTGTTCAGTTAACCCTAAGCCGTATATCAAAATAATATACAGACTATTTTATAAGTTAAAACTTTCAAATGCGGAGCATGCAAAGTGTCTCGGTAGTGATTTGACAAACACTTCAACAATGGGTGATTTAGAGCAGGTGTTCACAACATACGGCCCGCGAAGCTTTTTGTGGAGACGCACAATATTATAAACTAGCCGGGCTTCGCCTAACTACGCTCAAGCCATCCGTGTAACATATTTATGTATTTCGGGCCCCACAAAAGAAAAAAAAGCCTACAAATGTATTAAATTCAAGTGAATAAATTCCTTTCAATTTTCATTCCCGTCGCTTCCGACAGATGGCAGCACCACTGCACCGGATGATTTGGTTTCTCAGCAGTGAGTGATTTTAGAATGAAAATATCTCTAAAACTATTGAATTAACAGAATAAGTGTACGCAGAAAAAATTATCAGTTTTCGAAGCTCTTTCCAAATATGTAACATTTATGTACTTTCATGAGAAAAAAAATACTCCGATTTTCCTGTATATTTGTCGGCCATTTTTTTTCGAGGAGTGGCCCGCCCGGATGAGTTACCGTCACGTGATCTGTCGATTTCCATTTGTCCCTTTATTAGTATAGATTTGAAAAATATGGATTATTTTTAGATTTATAATATTACTAAAAGAATTTATTAGCAATGAATGTTAATATTTATTTAATTTTCATAATAATCAGTAATTTATGTTTTGTTAGACAAAATATTTTTCGCTTTCTCATCTATGCTATTTTCTCGCGGCCCTCAGCAGCTTGCCATAAAATAATATGGCCTTCATCACATTTCGAGTTATGCAGTCCTGATTTACATCATTTTGTTCAAAACTGCTCTGAACTAGTGACTCCTTTGTCAAATTGTGTCTCGGTAGATTTTACAGTGATTGTAAATATTGTTAACTATGAATTTTGAATAAAGACTGTTTATAACAACTAACTGAAAAAGGAGTTTACACGTAAATTTGATGGATTTCAAGGAAATTTAGATAGAAATACTATATACAGATATTACATACAGGTACTACAGGCAGATGTTTGAAATTAGAGGGTGGAGGGGAAATGGACTTAGTATACTTATCATTTCATAAATTGCGCAAAATGCATAAATTCCATATCATTACACAAAGTAAACTTAAAGTGTTAAAAATTTTAATAGCATCTGTAATTTTAAGCATGAAATCTGAAATCCATCATATTAACGTGTTAGGGGAATCTGATGTTAAAAAAGTATTTCTAAATGAATAGTTAATGTTACCATTTGGAATATGAATGGAGATAGGTTTATCTCAGAAAAGTATTTTTAAAAATAAGTTCTGGGAAATCTGAGAATAAATTTCCTTTCTTCAACAGATACTACAAATAAAATGTTACATATTTCTTACCAACATTCCGATCAGTTAACTATATTCATTTTTGAATTGTGTGATTAGATTTTATTCATACTCATGAAAGAAAAAAAAACGGTCGTGTTTGGATTTTATTTTGAGATCAAAGGAGAAAAAGCTTTTATTCTCAGTTACATGGGAAACACATTATATCGACCATCTTCATCGGACATAAAAGCCATTTAGCTCGCAACTGAAGCATGGTATGTGAACTAGAAGGGAGATAGGCTGTGATCTGGCTCAGTATTTCAGAACAGACCTCAAACCCAGATGTCCTAGACACTTTACACACCAAACTGCCTAAAAGGTAAACCAAATAAGTTAAAATGAGCTTTTGAGACTATATCACTAAGAGTTTTTACTATAAGTGATATTTAAGTTTCCTCTTTTGTAATATATAAAATTCAAATCTTTCGCTCGTTAAAATTTCCAGCGACACTACTGTTTCTGAAATCTTTTTTTCTAGCGAAAAAAAGGAGATTAGGTTGAACATTCAAATATATTAAAAAATGTAGCTTTTAGTAAAAGAAAGTATTAAAATATAAAAGAGTTTCTCTGATATCAACATAAAAACACATTTATATATTCTCCAGCTCAAAATTTATTGGGGTAGAACCTTGTAAACTGAGACCGAAGTTGACTCTAATGTGAAATCATCTTATTAATCGTTGGTATCGAGTGCTTTATTTACTTGTTTCATATGAATTTTTTCCTAGAGAATATCAATTTAGTGGCACTATTTATTTTATTTTTATAAAGTGTTATTTTCTTACAACCAATTATTGAATTATAAGAATTAATGAATTTATAAGAAAACTGGGTAAAGACAATCATACCTTAACTTCATAATTAATTATACAATGCTGTTTGTCAAACCATTTCTTAAACATTCTGAACAGCTGTTTATCTAAATGCAGTAACAGCTTATCAATATTTAATCCGAGAAGATAAGTTATCAATAGCAATGACTTTGACACTCTTTTAGGTAATGAAGTCAATTGCGAGTTTGATCGTGTCTAGACCGGATATGGGCATGTTAAATCCGTAGACCGGAAAGTTCTTCTATGAGGTCAATGTGAGGGGGGGGGGGAGGTACGGTCCCCCCAGATGTCGCCCCTGGGGTGTTCAGTCAAAATTGGGGTGGCACCTAAACAAGTCGGACTCCGATCCTTAGGATGCTATTATAAACCGTAGCCGCACTACTCTACCCGCAAAGCCTACATGGATCTGGTCTGGACATTCCGGTCAGGGGGCATTAAGAACAACAAGATCACGAGAAGTTTTACAATTGTGCTGCACCTGTGAAAATACATTATACCACAATGGTTAGAAATTTAAAAAAATAGAGCTTAGTAATTCCTAAGAAAGTTGGAGTAGATGTAAAAAGAAGTATTGTTTCATCATGTTAAACTTAAAATTGCCTTCTCCCATTGCACTTAAAAATTTAGATGAATGCACGCTGAATGCACATTTTCCTGTGATGAGTGCTGAGCATAAAAGAGAATTAATTCCAAAGTAAAATTTACGCCCAAACCATAAAATATGGGAATTATTAACCCTTTCGCGACGGCTGGTGCGATCAAGCGCTCTCCGCTGAGGTCGGAGGTGTTTCCCGTGAGCGCTCCCTCAAGACCGGCTATCTTTTAAATGCTAAGCCTAATTTTACGAAAAATTCCAAAATAGTAACATTTTCGAACAAATCTATATATTTAAGCTATATATGGGTTACATACACATTCATTTATAATTTCTCTATTAACAAATTTTTGTTTTACACATTAAAATATTTTTTTTCAATATTTACTTCCTCTCGGTATATATCAGAAATCTCACAGCATCAGGGTCTGATTACAAAAATAAACAGCGAAACCATATGCCCAATGCTACAATCCCACACCAAATGAAAAACAAAATTACTCGTAAATAAAAAACACGTGAAAAGTTTCAATGTTCTAACCACCGACAGCCAGCAGCAATAAATAGCTTTCTCCATCTGTTTACATAAAAATATAGTCAGAATGTGAGTCATACCCATCTTTATTTCAAAAACAAGGTCACAGCTATATGTATTCCAAACTTCTATGGACATAGCATGCCATCTAGGGCCCCAAAAATAACTAATAAAACGTTCTGATCTACCGTAACGTATGCGTTACACTCGGGAGAGAAAGTCTTTCCCCCTCTGTCGCGCGGGTGTAACAGCCGGGAGAAAACGCGGATATTAGTTGTAACGTATACGCGACAAAAGCCGCGAAACGGTTTTAAGGAAATCTCAAATTTCTTGTATTTGATATCGAAGTGAAATGAAGGTTTTTTTTCCTAGATATTTATTCCTTGAAAGTAGGTGTAGTAAGAAGCTTTCTTTGCATTTGAAGCACCAATGAATGATCAATTACGAAGATAAATAAAAGCAAATTATTATTGAGAAGAAAGTCTGAGTGAAAAAAAGGATATAAAACAAATTTCCTCCTATTTAAAAAAAGCAGAACAACTTAAAATGTTTTAGTAATAAATGGAAGCCATTTTAAGGATTTATCAAAATGAAACATTTCAGTATAATGTAATGTAAGTTTCGCATTCAAAAATTTTCAGTTCCACAAATAGCTTAAGGTTTTTGTTAAAGCTTTTTTTTTTCAAGCTCTATAAAACAAATTACGTATTCCGGTGAGAAAGCCCATCATTCCTTTCTTGTTTGAAACAATGCCGAGGTAAATGTGGATTCTTTTAAGTTATGTTTGATATTTTCTGTGGAGGGGCATAAAACGGGATTTTATTTGAGTGATGTTTTTGCTCTTCTATTATTTATATTTCAACCCGCTTGAAACAAAACGAGAAAATACGGATCGTGATACAACTTTGAAACTGTCTACAAAACTGGAACGCTCCTATAGTCAAACTTTTTGCTAACATTAAATATGCTTACATTCATTTGTATCAGTCATGTGTCGTCTCAACTTCAGTGCGAATGGAAAAGAAAGATTTGAAACTTTGCATTTCTATTTTGAGAATTTTAGAGCATCTGTATTCGTACTTCAGAAAATGGACTAAGAAATGTTACATAAAATTTTTCACGTGCATTAATAAAGTTTTAAGCTTTCAAAATTTTTTTAAACATTTCCTTGGAGCACTGAACCAGCGTGTAATTTTAATACGATTCTCTGCTAGTTTTGGCAGGTAAACAAGAGAGAAAATTTAGATACCTCACTTTAAAATATTTTCAGGTTTTAAGAGTCATTTGATCAGTTATTTGATGGAGCTTTGAACTCACAGAAGTGATTAGACATTGCTTAGTTAATGTATAAAAAAACTAATAATTATAAGATAAAAAGAACTTTTTATATACCACGTTTTTAAATTTTCTGTTGAATCATATAAACATGACAATTCTATATATTAATAAATACTTAAAACATTTTTTTTGATGAACTATCCCATCAACTTGAAAGAAAATGATCGATCTACACTGTGCACAAAATGCAAGGATGTACCGGGAACCACGTAATTCTGTACCTCGGTAAAAAACTCTTTGCCAAGGGACAGGCTTACGTCGCATTAAACTGAGTTAAAACCTCGGAAGGACTGCGCATCAAAGAGTTTGACTGCTCCAAACTTACTGGAAAGACCACTTATTTCGCCAAATCACAATTTTAATATTTTCCTATTTAATTATTTTTCACTTGTATTTATTTTTATTTTTATCTCCTTTTCTCTCTTAATTGCACAAACCTTCACTTAATTATTTTTTTTCACTTTCTTTTATTTAATTTTAATCACTTTTTAGTGGTTTCCACTATCCACAGATTTTATAAACTACTAACTTTTATAATTTTTAATTTTTAAAAAAATGTTTACAATATTTTTGTAAACAAACTGAATTCACATGTATTCTGTTTTCAAAATCGTCAAACGCCGTTACGCAGAAGTGCAAGCATTGAATTCGATCGAAGCGCCACCTTGCAGATTTTACTGCTTAAAGATGGCTAAAAGTATTAAAAGAATACATTGTCATCGTGTTCTGAGCTATTCTAAAAGTTTCAAATGTCTAGCTAGTCGGGAAGTTAGTTGAAAATCGATTGCAAGATTTGTACTGGACAAACACACAAACAAGAAAGCGAGTTAATAAAAACATAGCAAAAATGATGATTTTTATAGGATATACATCTATATCTATCAGATTTTTAAACGATTAAAGTTCTGTTTGAGAATTTATTATTAAGCAGACACACAATGCTCACACACAGTGCCCCATTTGTATGAAAATTTATGGCTGATGTGATTGATACATGCACTCATTATATACACACGCACTATTAACCTTATGAGCGAAAAATTTACAAAATAATTAGATAAGACAAAATATTTGAAAATGACTTGTCTTGTATTCCTAACTTGATATCTCTGAGAATCAAAGGAATCCTATGATAAGGTAACAGTATGACGGAAGTATGACTAATACCGTCAACGTGATAAATCTACGAGTTTCCCGTCACAGGGTGGCGACATAATTTTTTCCAGGTTGAAATGTATCATCCAAAAAGAAGACACTTGGTCCAATCGGAAAATAAATTGAACAATTCCCCCTTTCACTATAGGGTTCCACCTGGAATGCCTCAGCATCTATATTGAGCCCCATCCGGTGCAATGGAGGTCCTGTTGAAACGTTGCCCCCTGCCATTGTATATAATTCATTTTAGTAAGAACGATGTAATATGCTTCAAAAGTCAAATTCAGTAGCTTCTAAGGTTGATAAGGAAATTTTAAGGTAATTCAGGAGTTAGAGTATAGGCTGGAAATATCGAAGAGGGTGGGTTTAATTTTCACCTCACCCCTGGATTTTGTTTTAAATTGAGAAAAAAATATCATTGTAATGATCCCATCTCAAGCCCATCAAGCAATATTTAAAAGAAGCTACATTTTTTGAGTTTTGTGAGTGATATTAAATTTCTATCGCTCAATGGATACCAATATGCACTATAAAACATGTATAAATCATATGGTGTAATGCATACTCTTTCAAGCAAATAAACACAGAGGGACTGATACCATTCAACGAATTCATACGGCTGACTTTCCACTTGAATATTCAAGTTCATGTGAAGGTAGCGCTGTCCAACGTAATATTCGTAAACGTGCAAGACCTATATCTTTATCAAACAGTGAATATACTGGTTCAGCACATGAACAATGGAATAGGGAAGAAAAAGAAAATATTCCAAATATAAAACCAATTACCTAAATTGCAGGTATAAATACTTTAATTTTTCAGAGACTGGGAAACAATCCTACGCTTCTTTCTGTTCTGAAATAAGTGCTTAGTGATGACTTTTTAAATTGATAACATTAGGTACAAATCGATACGCATATCAAATAAAAAAAGTACCTAAACTAGAAGAATGACGGGGATTGGTTACCAGTAACAAGCAATGAGATAAAAACATATTCTTCGTTAAGCATCATAATGCCGCAAGTAAAAAAATCTAAAATAGACATGCACTAGTCAAAAAGAGCAATATTGGGGACACCAATATTTTCAAAAACTATGCCTTGCAAACGCTTCTTCTAGGCGATATAACATTTTCTTCACTTTGTGTATGATGAAACTGAGTGAATATTAATTTTGGTTATTAGTATTGAATTATGTTATTGTCTTATGACATTTAGCAATGTATAAATATCCTGTTCATTGAAAAGCTTACACAAATGTTAAATTAAAAAATAAGTAGTATTTTTGGGTCACATTCGTATGTCAAGTAGTTGAGAAATTTGCCTTCCCATTGAATCAAAAAATATAAGTCCGGAAAATTCAATTAATATCTTTTAAAACTTATCATTGATTTACAGAAAGCCGGTTTTACACTGGTGAAATAAATTAAGAGAATTTGCATATTTTATTGAATTTCATGAAAAGAACTGAACTGAATGTAAAACCACTGCTTCTAGACAAAAATGCAAATATTGTACGTCAAATACGTAAGCGTACACGTGTGTGTTGACGGAGCCAGTAGAGAAACAGGCTTTATAAGCGCGCGTAAGTTAAGACGCATTTCGTTCGCTAGCACACCTCGGCGAATTTCTTGGTGTTATTTTGTAGCAATCGGTTAATTTCAAATTGTAACAGTAAAAATGAGTAACCACTAACGCTTACATGATGGAATGAGGTGGCTAATTATGGGGAGGCTAGAAGCAGGCCAATCTCAATTCCAAATTTGTAGAGAGTTCAATTTAACGTCCAGCGTCGTGTGTAAGTTATGGAAACAGTTCCAGGATACCGGATCCATCGAGAGAAAGCCTGGGCAAGGTCTCCAAGAGCCACGACGGCCAGAGAAGATCGCCATTTGTCGATTATAGCAAAGCGTAACAGGAGTGCTACAGCTTCTCAGCTCTCTCGTGACTTGTATGCAGCCAGTCACAGGAACCCGTGTATCAAGAGTGACTGCTTCCAAAAGACTTCATGAGAAAGGGTTGTTTGCAAGAAGACCTGCTGTTTGCGTCCCGCTCACTTCTACGAACAGGAGAATCCGTTTATCATGGTGCAGAGAGCATAGAGATTGGAGTATGGATCAATGGGCGACCGTTCTCTTCTCTGATGAGTCCCGGTTCAGCCTAAACACCGATTCTCGCCGTACGTTCATATGGAGAGAACCAGGGACCCACTACCTACCCTCCAATGTCCACGAAACCGACCATTATGGCGGAAGAGGTTTAATGGTCTGGGCAGGCATCATGTTGGATAGCCGCACACCTCTCCATGTCTTTGAAAGAGGCACTGTGACTGGTGTGAGGTATAGGGATGAGGTCTTGGAGCCCTATGTTCGACTTTTCAGGGGTGCAGTTGGCCCTGAGTTCATTTTAATGGACGATAACGTGAGGCCACATGAAGCTCTTCTGGTCGACGAATTTCTAGAGAGTGAGGATATTCACCGGATGGATTGGCCAGCCAGATCTCCAGACCTTAACCCTATAGAGCAGGGGGTTCCCAACCGTATGCCAAATCCCCTCGCGCCAAATCTTTGCCAACATAATTTCCCATACCTAAAACGAAATGAACCGGTCCATTTCTGCCGTCACAACACAAACATTTGTCTGGAGCTCATCTCGTGAGAGCCAGTAGTGTGGTTTGTGCTATGAGATAAACGGTAATTCGACGTATCTACTTCATTACACAGTCCATCGAAAAATGACTTTTTGAAAACTTTTTTAACGTTAATAGGTGATTCTTAAGTAATTTTTGGTGCTAAATCCGTATCTTACCTCAGTTTTTTTCTACCCCCCACAGTTTCGTCACAATGTGACTTCGTCGGAAACTAGAAAATTAGCCGAACATACCATAGAAAATAAAAATGAATAAATGTTACAATATGAACAAACTTTAATTCAAGCATAAACATGAAAATAACTTTTTATTACATAGATTTTATGTGTGCTTTGGCTTATATTTCCTTTCCCTCTTATCCTTAAAGCTCCTAATATTGCTTTTTCGCATGTGAATCGCTTGCTCAACTTCTCGGTGAAGTGACCAACAGTAGTCTCCCATCATATTGGTATTCCAGCGGCCAATTGATTCCAATTGATTTCCATCAATTTAATATCTTAATGAAACCGCTCACCTTGCTCCTCAGTGACATCACCCAAATTATCTGGGAAAAAATCAAGGTGACTGGTCAAAAAGTGAATCTTGAGGCTCATCAAACAGCCTAACTTTTTGAAATTTTCCAGCATGTTGGCTACAATAGAAATATAATGTGAGTCCTTTTTGTTGCCCAAGAACTTGGTCACAATCTGCTTGAATGATACAGAAGCCCCCCTCTCTTGTAAAGTAATTTTTGATTCAAAGTTGGTGTCGAACATCATTTTTCAGATGTCAGGCCCAACGAACGCGCCTTCTTCCAATTTTGCTTCTGATAGATGAGGAAACTTCTCGCAGATTTACTTGAAACATTCTCCAACTTTGGGTGAGGCTTTCACAAACTGATTCTTTAGGCTTAATTATATGTGTAGAGGTAGCAGCAGAATGGTCTCCACGAGGTTCCACGAGGGTCCACGAGGTTCTTGCTCAGAATATTCTGCTCTCCAGGCTTTAAAGATTTTCTTGCAGGCCATATTTTTCTGGAACAATGTTGATCCCTTGCCCTACCGTCCCATTCACACAAGAAACATAAGGATTTGGTAAAGCCACATTGCTGGAGGTTAGCTTATGGCGTTGAATTCGCTAAAAATGTCATTTCTTTAAATATTGAGTGTTGAAATGTGAAAAAATGGTAGGTGATAGGGCTTTTTTATTGTCATATTCGGTTTCAGCACACTAAAAATAACAAGAATAAGGCAAATTTATTCAAAAAGTTTTTTCATCGTTGGCCTGTGTTGTTTATTCATACATATATGCTCATATTTTTTGTACACTGTGTTTCCTCCTTCGTTGTTTTTAAATACTTCCTTATTTTTTACCCCAAAATGAGTGGATCAAGGAAACGACAACGGACCTATAATTTTAATGCTGAATGGGAGGATTCATATGTCTTCGTCAATTTAAAAGACAAATGCATTTGTATGTTGTTTGGAAATAGCGTCGTGGTGCTGAAAAAACGTAATGTTGAAAACATGATTTCCTGACAATTCATGTTACTTTTAATACGAACTATTCACTTAAGTCTAAAATAAGTAAGAAGAAAATAGATCAGCGAATCTGTCCTCTCGACAGTCTATTTTACTAGGCCTCTGTTAAGATCTAAAAATGCCACTATTGCTTTAAAAATTTATCACTTACTCACAAAGAAGAAAAAGCCTTTCCCGGGTGGTGAGTTGTTAAAAGAAGCATTTCTTACTGGAGGGATTTTCCAACAAACGTGAGATCATGTCAGCAATATAAAATTTACAGTTGTCAGATAACACCGTTATAAGAAGAATACAAGCCATTTCAAAGGACATGCAAACTCAGTTAAAGAGTGAATTGGAAATATGTTAGTAGTTCTCACTACAATTTGACGAGTCTACAGATATATCAGACATAGCACAGTTAGCAGTTATGATGAGAATGGTATTTAGTGACTTTACTGTAAAAGAAGATCTACTAAAAATATTACCCATGAAAGGATGACCAACAGGTGAGGATATCTATAAAATATTTATAACATATGCAAAGTCGATAGACATGACTCTCCAGAAGCTGTCTGCAATAACCACTGATGGGGCACAGCAATGGCTGGTAATGTCAATGGATTTATTGCCCTCTGCATAAAAGATGAATAATTTCCAAACTTTATGTCGTATCCCTGTATTATTCACCAGGAAGTTTTATGTGGTAGAATACTACCCTTCGAACAAGTCATGAAAATAATTACATAAATAGCCAACTTAATTCGCGAAGCTCCATAGCAACACCGCCTTTTTAAGGTCCTATTTGAAAATCCTAAAGATCCTGATCTCATTCTGCATGCTGAAGAACGTTGGCTCAGTAAAGGCAAAGTTCTTGATAGATTTCTAGATTTAATTGAAGAAATAAAATATTATCTCAGTGCCAAAAATCAAATTTTTTTTTAACTAACAGACTCTCGTTGGCTAGCAGATTTGGTTTTTTTTAACAGATATAATGGAAAAACTGAATTATTTAAACTTAGATCTGCAGGGAAAGGACAAACATATAGCTACATTGATAGAGTCTATAAACTTGTTTAAAACTAAACTGGCTTTGTGTTGAAGATGGAGTCCCTTGTGCATTTTCTAAATATGAAAAAATTGATAGGTGACGGAGAAATTGACTTATCAACATTTGTTATCAAACTTCAATTACTTCAAGACCAGTTTGAAAAGCGCTTTCAACAGTTTAATATCATCGAGCCAATGGTCACCTATTTTGTTAATCCTTTTACTTACCAAGTAAATGTAACCGAACTAGCTACATACATTTCAGAGCTTGTTTCAATTAAGGACAGAAGAACTGGAGATAGAAATTTTGGATCTTCAGAACGACTTTGTCCTAAAATTCATTGTATCAGATAAGAATTTCTGGAATATAGTTGAGAGAAACAAATTTCCATCCTTGAAAAGAGCAGCATATAAAATAAAATTGTTTTTCGGTTCCACATACTTGTGTGAATAATTGTTTTCGACAGTGAATTTCATAAAATCAAAGTACAGGTCACGACTTACAGATGAACACCTTGACGAGTGCTTACGCGCGCGAGCAGGAATATCATCATACTATCCTAATAACGAAGCAATGGCCAGTAAAATGAAATGCCAAAAATCACATTGACTTTCAGATTTTTCATAAAATTTTTTTATACTTCGTAGATTTTGTATGTATTATTTAGTAATACTTTATTTTATACAAGAATATTAACAATAATTTTTATATGTTAAATTATATTTTGAGAATTAAATGTTTTTGTACATTATGTGTATGTATTATTAACTATGTCCAACTATAAATTTACCTTGGAAAAAATAAATGGTGCCCACTGTCCGACCGGTATTCTTGAATGTGCTCTTAGGTACTAAAAGGTTGGGGACCACTGCTATAGAGCATGTCTGGGACGCTCTGGGGAGGGCAATTGCAACTCGCAACCCCCCCTCCGAGAACCATCCAGGGAATGAAAACAGCGTTGCTGAACGAGTGGGACCAATTGCCACAGGAAATGTTAAACTGTCTTATTTCAAGTATGAAATCACGCTGCGAGACCTGTATATCTGTAAGAGGGGACCATACCCCCTATTAACCCATCTATTAACCCATTTTTTGTTTATTCTGCAACTGCTGTTTCATACCTTCCGACTCCAACGAGTGTTACGCACGATCATGCGTGTGTATGACAATTATTGAATGGTTATTTGTTTTATATTGTATCAATGTATGTACATATCAAATTTCATTAAAATCGGTACAGTAGTTCTAGAGATAATCGACCAAGTCTGCAAATTCTCTTAATTTCTTACACCAGTGTATTTTTATTCTTACACTTAGGGCCGTATCGATCGTAGGCCTGTGTCTCGTAGAATCTACCGATCAGTCTACGACCGGCCCGCAGCTAGCCACTACTAGATATTCTCACTGGATACCATACTGGATATTCTCACCATTGAAAATGAAATCGTTTTCCCCGGTGTCCGCTGCCCAGTTGTTCCGCATTGGTGTCTAATTAGGAAATAGATGATCAGAACCCCCTATGGAGAGAGTCATTACAATCCTTCAAAGTGTCAGTCATAAGGGGAGGGGGTGGAATTATCCAACTGCCAACTTGACTCCTCCCAACACAAGAGTCAGAAACAAGCGGATGTCCGGACTGCGATTTTTTTTCCTAGTACATAGCAGCTTTAATGAATGGACGAATTTCCCCTCCAAGCCTCTGCGGAACCCTTCCGCAGACGATACAGATCCCGGTATCCCCTATCGGATTAAAAGAGAAAACTTGGTTTTCCTGGCGGGGCCATCTCGTGATTTGCAGTGGGAAATGACTTTTTTTTTTAGATCTCAAAAGGGTCTTCAGAACAACTACAAAACACCCCAAAACCTTGACTCCAAGGAAGCTTTATTTTTCATTCGTATACACAAGGGAGCAGCAACTAGACAGAAAATGGCGAACAACTGATACAGATTCCCTTGGCAGGGCGAAAAGGGAGCAGAGACTGAAAAATTGGTTATGGTCAGCCGTTATAAGGTCGAGGCTGCCAGAAAAATGTGTCTTAGGTAAACACCAAGCAGAAGAAAAAATCCCAAATTAGAGGGCGAACACATCATACCCCTAGTAATTGAAAAATAAAGATCGGAGGTGCTAGTCTCGACAAACTAGCAATAAGCCCCCTTAAAGCTCCACGCACAAATGGGGTCCACCAAGAAAATTTATAACTGGTCCGTGTCCAAGGCGATCGCAAGCAGGCTTAAAAATATTTTGAAAATTTAATAATTTTTAATATGGGCCGAATTATTAAAACCTGTTAGCATAGTTAGATGAGTTATTTTGAGAGTTTTAATTAGTACCAGAAATTTGGGAAATTAGAAAAGGAGAAGCCGAGAAAATATTTTTTGGACCCAAATCCTTTGTTTTAAAACGCGCGGACAAAGAAAACTAGCTAAAAAAGTTATTATAATTAATATTTAAGCGAATGAAGCACTTGGAACTTGAAATCGACCGATTGATTATCCTCTGGGAGACAAACAATTAAAAGAATATTAGCTAAAACTGTTTCTTAAAAAACTATACGAAATAGAATTAATATGTCTTATTTTATAACACAACTCTCCTGAGAGATAATAGGCGGTCCCCATGTGTCTCCTGGTCACGACACAAAGAGACAAAGACTCCTGAACTTAACTTTCGAAGAAAATGTTTGGTTTAGTTGAGAGCGCTACGGTTATTTTTTTCTACACGAGGGATAATTAGACCGGGACCTACAGCTTAAAGCCTATTCCGAACGGATACAAACATCCATGCCAATAGTGGGACTCGAACCAACAGAGTCTGGTACCGAAAGCCAGTGTCTGTGGCTAAAACTTAAATGGACTTTAAAACTACAATAATGTTAATTGGGGGAGTCAAAATTACTGGTGCACTTACCTATATTTTAAATTAATATCTGTACCAGTGTCTGGTACCGAAAACCAGTGTCTGTGGCTAAAATTTAAATGGACTTTAAAACTACAATAATACTTGTTGAGGGAGTCAAAATTACTGGTGCACTTATCTATATATTGAATTAATATCTGTACCAGTGTCTCGTACCGAAAACCAGTGTCTGTGGCTAAAATTTAAATGGAATTTAAAACTACAATAATACTTGTTGGGGGAGTCAAAATTACTGGTGCACTTATCTATATATTGAATTAATATCTGTACTAGTGTTTGGTAGCGAAAGCCAGTGCTCATGTCATTCGGCCATCGTCCGGCGACACTTTATAAAACAATATCATATCATATATTTATATATAAAAATATCGTATTATGTAAGAAAATATAAATAGAAATGCTATAAATATGTTATAACAAATTTGAAGCACACTTTTTAATTAAAAAATTCAATGATATAAATTTATTTCAAACTCTCCGTGACCCCTCGTTGGGTCTCGACCCACAGTTTGCGCATCACTATCCTAGGTCAGTGGTTCTCAAGTGATTCCTCGATGAAAAGGAAGCACCCCGTATGGATTGAGCACCACGGGAAGTAACAGCATTTAGGAAAACTATATAGAGCAAGGGAAAATCGTCACAATACCGTTCGGAATTAGTTTTAAAAAACTATACCCGGTTTAATTATGTCTGTAACGTTCTCAACTAACCGTTAGAAGCAAAAAAAGTTTAATGTTAAGGAGACACGATAAGTATTTTAATTTAAGCAAGAATCAGTATGAAGAATCAATATATAAAGATACGGCTGATTGGTAATCAGGAAATTAAGTCTAGGAAATTGAATAACAAATTAAAATAGTTTGGATCCTAAACAACGGGGAGGGGATTATTCCGAGACTGCTGTTAAAGTGATTTGAAACGAAGAAAAATTTCACACAAACTGAAATTACCATCAGATTCTAAATTAATACGGATAGAATATTTTAATCGAGATAAAAAATAAAATAGTCGCACCTTCTTTCAAAGTATTGTAATGTGATATATTTAAAGCTTATTTGAGGAAATTTCTCTTCTAAATTTTTTTCAAAATTTTGTTCTGAATTCCAATTAAAGCCCGACATCACAATCATGTGATATCACTTATAAAACGTTGTTTAATCAGTGATGCCAAAAATGTTTTTTTTTCAGTAAGAAATATAAAACGTTTTTGAACAGTGAATCTAACTAACTCGTCTTTTAACATTATAAAATACTGCTATTTTTTCAGATCTTGAATATTGATTTGAAATATAGGTCAGTGATCCAGTAATTTTGACTCTCCCAATAAATATTATTGTAGTTTTAAAATCTATTTAAATTTTAGATTAAATTCATAATTGTCTTAAAGGAATATTTAAGTATTATGTTTTGAATTGTCTTTTAATGTTCATTTTTGTGTTTAGTAATATTCAGGCATGTTTTATTATCAGAAGTAATTTATCAATCTTTTCAGAGAAGTTTGTACAAAACTATTTAATCAAAAAATATAATTCTTTAAGTATTTAATTTTATATTAAAGCTAGAAAGATTAGCAACCAGCCTCTAAAGAATCACTTAATGAACTAATACAATTTTCCCTCTAAAAATGTAAAATAAATTAAATGTTTTGAACTGTCTTTTAATGTTCATTTGTGTGTTTAGTAATATTCAAACGTGTTTTATTATCAGAAGTATTTTAGTAATCTTTTCAGACAAGTTTGTACAAAACTATTTAATCAAAAAATATAATTCTTAAAGTATTTAATTTTATATTAAAGCTAGAAAGATTAGCAACCAGCCTCTAAAGAATCATTTAATGAACTAATAGAATTTTCCCTCTAAAAATGTAAAATAAATTAAATGTTTTGAATTGTCTTTAATGTTCATTTGTGTGTTTAGTAATATTCAAACGTGTTTTATTATCAGAAGTATTTTATCAATCTTTTCAGAGAAGTTTTTACAAAACTATTTAATCAAAAAATATAATTCTTAAAGTATTTAATTTTATATTAAAGCTAGAAAGATTAGCAACCAGCCTCTAAAGAATCATTTAATGAACTAATACAATTTTCCCTCTAAAAAATGTAAAATAAATTAAATGTTTTGAATTGTCTTTGATGTTCATTTGTGTGTTTAGTAATATTCAAACGTGTTTTATTATCAGAAGTATTTTAGCAATCTTTTCCGACAAGTTTGTACAAAACTATTTATTCAAAAAATCTAATTCTTAAAAGTATTTAATTTTATATTAAAGCTAGAAAGATTAGCAACCAGCCTCTAAAGAATCATTTAATGAACTAATACAATTTTCCCTCTAAAAATGAAAAATAAATGAAGTCTACTGCCTTTGTACAACAAAAATCAATAACATTTTCGGCTATAGAAATTCAGGTGTTCTCTGCTATAGCAATTCAATTCAACATTTCAAAATACGTAAAAAGTCCCTAAATAAAAGAGATGAAGAAGCAATACGGTTTCTGCGTCAAGCTGGCAATTTAATCTTGCGTGTGTTACTGTGTTCCGCTTTTAAAACAACAGGATAAAAATAAAGACTTACATTGTTTCAGAAAAGTGGTACAGAGTGAAAAGCACAATAGCTATTTTGTATTTATTATCGAAACAGGACGGAGAACTTTCTGGGACAAATTTGTTATTTTACCGTTTTTCAAAGAAAATGAATTAGATTGATTATTTGGGCATGCCATCTATCATTGTGTGTGAGTGTGTCAAAATATATACGCAGTTGTGAGAAATCTCTGATCAATTTTGTAATCTTATAAATTAGAAATAAAGCGTGATTAAAATGTCAAAATTCTGTTGTATCCTGAAGAAGTCATCTGGGACGTAGGATGTAATACTAGTAGGTAAATGCCATGAGGTTAGGTATTTTTGTAATATAAGGAGATTTGTTGATATTAGGAAAACTGTTTAAAGAAGGGAATTTGAATGCGCTGTTTTTTGATTTTTTTTCTAGTAAAAATTTTTAGTTAAGTTATTGAAAACTTTGATGCAATGTTTGGTTTATGGGCGTGAAATGTCGATTAATTCCCCTTTCCACAAAAAGCCCAACTTTTTTTTAAATAGCCGAGGAGAAAATTTTTTTGAAAAATTTTAGTGGCTTATCTCATAAAGCAGATGTTTATATTTCTGTGCGTTTCTTAAAAAACCCCTCATAAATAACCTAGTATTATATTTGAAAAATTAAGTGCCTCGTGGAACATTTGTTAACCATGTTGGACTTTCTTACAGTTCATTTCAATTATTTCCTATCAAAAGACATGGTATGATAAAATATTCCAGACTATCTTTTAGCAGGTACATATTTAAAATAGAAAAACGCATATATTTTGCACAATATTCATAATTTATTCTTGAAAGCTATTTTTGTTGCTGTAAGATAATTAAGTCATATCTTCTAACCATATATAATGAATCGAATAATTTTGGCCATAGGTATCAAATTCATGTTATATTTTATATATTTTGCAGCTCTTTAGATATAAAGGATTCCGAAAATGACTAACATATAACATCAAAGGAAGGCAAAAATAAAAATAGACATTCAAATTACCACTTGCTATGGACCTAGAGTGTGCTATCATAATGCGTTCCTCACCACAGCATGCATGGCTTGTCTGCTAGAAGCAACATAATTCCCTAAGATGGAATTTTCCAAATGTTTGCCATTAATTATCAGTAACAGTACAGAGAAATTCTAAGTTTCTGTACACGAGTAAAAATTTTGAGAAATCCCACTTAATCACCAATTATATCACCACCAGTAAACTTGTCAGTTACATATGTCATGCTAATATGCCCATAATGGATGAATTCAGGTTCATTAGTCTGCCCGGTATGCTGTTGGGATGGAGACCCAGATGTCTACTTGAACATTATGAGAAGAGTAAAATCAGGGAAACTGTTTTGTTTGGTATAACATTTATATTCGAAATTAAAATTTATGTAATGCATGGGAAATGTAACATTTTTAACATATTATTTTGCTCAATAGTACACTTGTGACAACAAGGCTGAATAATATGAATATAATTTCCTACAGTCTCTACATGCATCTCAGGACATTTAAATTATCAAATGTTTCATAAAGGTAGTGTTGAGAGAAGTGAGAAGCACTTAGATCTACTTTTAAAGGGCCTATATTGTTTCTCTTTACTAATCTACAAATAGAATAGTTGATGGTTAAATTATAATGGAAAACAAACAGTGCAATTGTTTAAAAAAATTTAGAGCTATTGATAAAATAAGTATCTAAAAGAAAACAATGTACAATGCTACCAATTTTGACTAAGCGGCTACTCTGGAAGCATTTGGAATCAAACTATCAAAAGAGATTGTTAGGTACTATAAAAGTAAGAAAAGGAGGAAATAAAAAATATGGATAATAATATATGGAACGAAATATGCGTATAATTTTGAAATTCGTGGGCCTGGGTAGTTAGTTTTGTTAAACACGTGGAATTAAATAACATAGTTAGAGAAGATGATGGTTGATTTTTTTCTGTACCTAACAAAGCTCATTCAATTATATTCTTATCTATACATGGAACCTACAACACGTACCTATTGCTTTAAAGGTACTTGTCGTAAGAATGTCGTTGTCTTGATATAGAGTCTATCCTTTTCTATCCCTATTTCATTGGAGTCAATGTTCATGAAGCTGCTTGTGATTTCACAAAAGATGGCAGCGAATGTTATAGGTAAATTTATTTTTATGCTAAAATTAAGGGTCAGAGGAAATTGTAAGCTTATTTCTTACGAATGCAAGATCCGTTGTGAATAACACTAAATATAACAATACAGATGACAGAAAAAAACGATGATTAATTTTTTAATTCAAGCATCAAAGGTATTATTAATATCTTAGGCTGATTAAACAAATATTTAAAAATTATTTCAATAAATAAATTTCTTAACTAACTAATAACACACATCAATATACTTCTGTTGTTGGGCTATAAATATTTGGATTGAGGATTATTTTAAACAAACTACATACATTTATTAGGAATCTTTTCAGAATCAAGATTAAGTCGTTCATAAAAAAGAATTAGGGTAAATCCAAATTAAATTAGGATTCTGCTAATTTTTGAATGATTAATAAATAAAATCATTAAAAGTTTCGTATTATTCCTGATTTAATGAGGCAAAATCTTTATCTCTTGGGTTCATTAACTAGGCTCTGTCGTTTTGATTAATGGCTAACTTCAAAGAATGTTATTTGCAAATTCTTACAGACTAACAGAACAGTATAAGTTTATAGTGAAATATTATTATTATAGAAAATAATATAACGTGCATAAATTTAAGTGTAGGAGAGATGAATGCAAATATAAAATTTCTTCTCATAGAATTAAAAGAAACATTTATGTAAAGGTTAGTATTATGGAGTAATTTCTATTACTGGTATCAGAAGATATCAGTGCAACATCTAAACATGTTTAAAAAACTGAATTTAAATATCTTAGGATGAGGAATTCAAAAAATTCGGGTTTCAGAATGATTGAAAATTTAGACCTTCAGAATTCTTTTCTCATTTAAATGAGAAAGGCAATATAGCAGCTATAAAAAGCTCTAAGGACTGTGTTGCGCCTTTAAAAGAATTTTGTTATTAACTTTTACTTCGAATATAATGAAATTTTTGAGAAATCCTCAAAAATGAAGATGTACGCCATTTATAGTAAACATAGTAAATAAAACTTTGGAAGCATTATTACTCGTTTCCAACTATCCTTTTTCCGGAACAAAACTCTTGTCTGTGCAGTTTTCGGAGAAGTGTAATAAAATTCGAAGGCAAGAGTTTGGTAAAAGTTTAAAAGTAAACAGTTTGTTGATTCAGGCAAATCTCAGAATCTTTAAAGTGATAAAAGTATGTTTAATTATCTGAGTTTATGAACTTCAGTCGTTTTACTCATGGTATATGCAATGGAAAATATCTTTACAGTGCATATAAGCTCATACGGTTATTGATAAGTGCTCTTGCTGGAATGCACTCCCTATAATATTACAAAAAGCAAATTAAGGTATACCTTGGTCATAATAATTGGATTTCGTACACAAAGATATCTTATTAATAAGATATATTTCGGTAATGTATAGTTTTATAATATGATAACCTGAGTAAGATAAAGCCATTAAATTACAAGTATGTAATTTGTGTGACATACTTGTACTATAATACTGTTATCTTATTAAAACACGAGTTATTTGATAAGTGTGAAATTTCTGTTAATTTAGCATATCATGGCACTGGTGACAAAATAAATAAACAAATAGATGTAAAAAATCTGTCTGTATAAAAACAAATTTGCGATTTCTTAGAACTAATGTATGTAATGCAAATGTATTTTTTGAAATAAAGTTTCTGTTCCAATTCTTTACATTGCTTAGACAGTAAACAAGACGGGAAAAAGTCATATATAATCCAAATAATATAAAACAGCTCTCAGTTAAGAATTTAATCTTTTCAAAGGATTATAGGAGATGGATTTCAATTTCTTTTTTTTTGTTTTGTTTTGTTAAACTTTAACGAGATAAGCCAAAATGGGGTTACCTTTCCTAGAGGTCTCATGTCTGATAAAATATGCAAAGCTGAAAAGTGTAAAGCTGATTCAGGATGTTTGTTGGAATTTTATTGTAAGTACTTGTAAGGACAAAGAAATTTTATTGAAGCATTTATCTAGCCTTACAGAAGAATATGTTAAAGGTACTCTCTGAGTATATCACCAGTTCTATTTCACATATTTAAAAGTTTGAGAAGTATATTAAGTGCTGAAGATTATGAGTGATGATTTGAGATGAGTGATTCCATTAAGATTAAAAGTTATTTTATAGTTATTCAATAACTGGCTGTAAATATTTCATATAAATTTGATTCATGATGGGCAACAATAAAATAATGAATAAATTTGCCGCGATTTTATCTTTAATACACTCTGTTATTAAAAATTTGGATGTAATAATTAATGTTTATGAAAGTTTATAAGTAAATAATGTATCAAAGTATGCAAGTGATCAGAAATTCAGCACTTATGAACAATAACAATAACTTGATATGCGGATGTAAGAGAACCAAATGTAAGTAACTAAGAGTGAACCGAATACAAGCAACGTTACTTTTTTACTGAAAAGAACTCTCCTCTGCATCAACGTCATTTTCAACGGCACCTCGACAACGTTGTAGACAAAATTTTGAACAAATGCCTCCAGTAGATTTCCATTTAGAGCAAGAGACTGGATGGTTTTCCGAAAAGTAGCTTGCTTCCTGAATCGAAGCAATTTTACTGCAAGACGATAACACACATACACATGAAGACTCTAACAAATTCTCAAAGAAGCCTTCCTTCAAGTAACAAAATATAATCGTAGCCTCTGTCCAAACCCACTAATTAATGGACAGATTCACTGACAGCTATCATTAGTACACGAGGACCTTAACGTTATTGTGTAGATTCGAAACTAACCTCTGAGAGGATACTAGAAAAATATTTTGCAACCTGTCATAAAACTGGCATGAGTTATCCAACTGATACGCATTTTACCGTAAACAAATTTTACTGTCAGATGAATATTATAACATGCTATTCCACTCGTAACCTTGAAACTGAATAGAAACAGGAATTTGCTTATTGAAGACAGGGGTCTTGGGGTGCCTTGAGTGGATTGCAGATCTGTACTGTATATCCGGCAGCCTCTGGCCCTTCATGAATGAAAAATGTCACCGAACTTGGGAAATTAACCCTCGGCTGCGTGTTCAGGTATTGCTCCGTAGCTTCCGGTCGTCAGTTTGAACAAGGCGTATAAGCGAAAGCTGTGGTCGCTGTAATTTCCGAATACTTATTGAAGTTCACAGAACTCCTCAAATGCAAATAAATTTTACACTTATGTATTTCAAAATAAGGTAATCACTAACCTCAAAAAATAAAGTTTGCCGTCGGTACAATCGATAAATGACGTGTAATATGCACTGAAATCTTTGTACAAACGGCAATACCCTATAACTAATGCTAATATCATTGGTGATATAATCTCACTGATCTCTGATTGAAAAAAATATTCAGTGTATTTTTTTATTTTACATTAAAAAGGCTATTTAACAGGTGTTTAAAGGAAAAATAACTGTATATGTAACTAAGATAAGCATATTATTGATTATGTGAATGATACTCAATTCTACCAAAAATATATAAATTTATAAAGAGGGAAAATATCATAGGTATATAAAATAACAAAATGGAAAAAAATTAATGTGGGACCAAATACTGAATGTTTAAATTCTTGTATGTAACGTGAAAGACTAAAATACTAGCTAAAATAATATTTTTTTTCAAAATTAAGACATTCTATGTAACTTGCATTGCTTTATTTCAAAATACACTGTACTACTAAATTAAAAAATGCGCCTCGCCTCTTAGATTAATATACGCCGTTTTATAACAAGTTTATTTTTAAAATAATAAAATAATATTTTATAACATATTATAAAAGCATTTTGAGAACAGAACATGTCAATGATAAAAATGAAAAATTTAATTAAGACTATGTAAAATATTAGCTGTATGTAAAAATAATTTTGTGTAAAATTTTAACGCAAATATAGCGTTCTTAACGTGTGTCGTTCCCTTTAGCACTGAAGGGGAGTGTAAATATGCAAGTATTGATTTAATGTTTCCAAAGTAATTTATTAATAACGGATTTCAAAATAACTCAATGTTGCAGTTTTTAAACTCAGGAATAATCAATTGGCTGAACACTTGGGGCACTTTATCCATTAATTTTGTATATCGTGAAAGTTATATCAGGGTTTTCGAAGATAAGCGGATTGAATTCCCATGGAAAAACTTAGTAACGATTATCTTGCTTGGAGAGAGGATGATATAAATTTATGAGAGAGTGAATTACTTTTATTTTCTTTTTTAGATATGTCGTAACTTTTATTTTTTTCCCCGTGAGATAGATCTTTACATTTATTATTGATAGAATTCAAGTTATACCTCTTAACGTTTGCTATGAAAATCATCTTAACTTAAACTTTTCTTAGCAAAACTGTTTGTGTGACGAAGATAAAATGTAATTCTATCATACTGCGCTGAAATCTCCATGAGCGACAAATTTTGTTAAAATGTCAGGTGGACCAAATTTTAGTGAACCAAGTAAAATAACTCCTTTCTTGTCATGTTAAACAGTTCAAATAAAGAATAGAAAATGGACAATAAGTAAAAATTGTACTTTGCGTTTAAAACAATATTTTCCTTAAATTACATTAAATATGTTATATATTAAATGTAATACGTTGTGATAGATTATATTTATTACGTTGCATTTTATTACGTTTTATTACGTTGCATATTAAAATGTTTCATATAGCTGTTAAGAGTCACAAAAATTCCAAAGTTACATACAAGTGATTGATAGAAAAAAATTCTGGATAAAAAGTTCTGACATTAATGTAAATTTCTCCCTCGACAAAAGTATTCTGGAAAGGAAAAGCTTCTAACAAATTCATGAAAAATTTTAAGATGTACAGAATTATTTAGCTGACATCCTCAAATTTTCTAAAATCCGTGAATGTATGGAGATGGAAAAAAAAGAAATTATTTCCAGCTAAGATGCTATTTTTTCTCCTCTAAAGAACGAAAATAAGCAAAAAATATTTTAATAATGGAAAAAGTCTCTCGACATTTAAGCAAGAGATTTTATTGTGATGCCGAAAATTTCATTGTGAATAAAGTTTTTTCGCTTAGCATGCTGTATTTAACGTTTCATCAAACTAAACGTTTGGATAAATTTGAAATTAATAAAAGTATAGTTATAGGAATATTTTCAAAAGTGTAAATTTTTTTTTCAGGAAGGATTTACGAGTAAGCTAAAAAATAAACCAATTTACTGCAAAAAGTTTTTAAATGAGCCATTCCATTGGCTAATTAACAGTCAATGATCTTGCAGAGATTATGATAATGATGTTATAAGATCTTGTTAAGCACAGGTGTTTTCTAAAAGTATTAGTTGTATGCAAAGATATGCAATGTGTAACTAATCGCGTTGTGCATAATAGACAGAATCTAGTGTAAACAGCTTGGGAGAGTGCGATGTAATTTTCATCAAGTCGATTACTTCTATGAGATAGATTCTAATATCTATTCAGCGGGTGAAATGTATTCCACGTATTATGAAAAACACGATTCTTTTCAGCAAGGTAGGAGTTTATTGACGGTGAACTCTTTCTTGAGTAAAATTTCGCGTTACATCCGCTCATTTAATTGCTGACAGTGGACGACCACAATGTAAAAATCGAACAAAAGAACACTGGTGAATTCTCCACATATTCATGACCTATATTCCATCGAGCAGCTCCCATTCAGATCGAAATATAGTCTAAGAATACTATTAACTAGGCTGAAGAGAAAATTATTTTTACATATCTCTGTTCCTAGTTATACTCTAGAAAGGAACAACTTTGATCTTTAATATGTCAACTGAGATTTTTCGGTTACAAATGCCTTTCATCTTTGAGTAAGCAGATATGAATGCTATTGAAAGGAACGATTTTATTATCAGTTTATTTATTCTGTGTTATTTTTTTTCTCTTCTTTCCAATTGGTTTCGATGTTCTAGAACAGTGATTCTCAACCTTTTTTTCATCACGGTACACTTTTAATAATTTAAAATTTTGGTGGCACACTAACAGTAAGATAAATTTAAAAGAATTTTACTTGGATAATTGATTGATGTACCCATAATATATTTTGTAAAAATAGCATCCAAAATAATTCGCAGTGGCGGAACACTTCAAGAATTTCGCGGTACACTAAAGTACCGCGGCACAGTGGTTGAGAATCACTGTTCTAGAAGTACGAAACGAAGCTACAATCAAATAAATGTGGCGCTGAAATCTCCATGTGACGGAACAACCTGATGTAGTGCCCCACCCGTTGAGCGAAAGCTTTGTATACAAGATTATCCTCGTAAAATGAGATTCAAATCATGTTTTTCCCTGTTTTCAGCTACGTTTGATTAATATTGTTCCGTTTTCCTGGGTTCGTTAGGATTGAATAAGAATTTCTTCAGAAAGTTCACACAAAATAAATTTATTATTTTTTAAATTCTTCAGGCGTATACACAAATTCAAACATAAAAGACGTAACAACTGTCTTCTATACAGCAGAAAATTCTGAAAACACAAGTCAGGATACCACAATTTTCAATACAATACACGCCAATTAACGCAGTTACAACACATTCAATGCTCACTAAGAAACTGAACTGAGTTTCAATGCCAATTCCAGGTATATTTATAGATTTCCAAAGCGTCCCCTATCGGTCAGCCAGCTAGATATTTCTAGAAGCTTCCAGAAAGGTTTAGTCGGCAAGTTGGTGACCATTTGGCGCAACATCGCGATTTTTGGCGACCAAAATAAGGCACCAAATCCATCGCCAATTAGGCGATAACTCTCATATTTAGCTAGATTACCATAGACTTACATGTTAAATACATAGCTATAGGAGCCCTTCCATAGAAGCCATTTTTACGAAACAAAATGCAATATTTACAAAATTCGCAACAATATTTTTTGATTTTGGTGGTTATAATTACCGAATCGGACTTAATTATTAACCTTTACTATTGTAATAATGCAAAACTTTGTTTAATCTATTATAGTCATTTAAAATTGAACTTTTGAATCTCCATTTGAACTTCGTGTGTGACGTTTAAATTTCGTGATACTAAAATGACATGAAGTAGATATCAGTTGACCTCGATTCCCTGTGTAATACGGGTAAGGAACTCTGTTATAAGTAGTGGGGGAAGTTATTCTGAAAAGAATTAAATTTTTTGTTGCAAGTACCAAATACGTGCTCCCTAGGTATTCGCTTAAAATGAATGGGAATATCTAATATGTTCCCAGCATTAAAACGCCGATCTTTAACGGCTACAAAGTATGTTGAAAGAGGGAGGGGAACAAGAAAAATAGTGTGTCTAACATTGCGTAAGGTATGAATTGTTCTCAGAAACTGCATTGGAATTAAAGGATCTAAGTTGAACGTCATAGTTAAGGTAAAATCCGAAGGGATTGTTGCCAAAATAGTTGTAATCTATAACTGCAAATAAAGAACGTTTGACGTGTAGTTCAAACAATTGGTTTTATTGGCAAGTTACTGATAGATAAAAGTGAGGAATTTATTAAATTTTTCCTTATGTGGGAAGCTGAAGGTTAACTGTTTGTTCTTAGTGAGGTGTAGAAAAATGTTATAGAGAAATAATTATGAACTCTAACTTTTGGTTAGCTCAGTGCTACTCTACAACTTATTAGGAGAATATAAATTAAAGGACTGACATGTGGATAGTGAACGAAACAGATAGCTGTTGGCCAAACCATTCAAGTTTTCATTATTCATCAGCGGTCAGCTATTTTTGGTAGTTACTCAGCTTCCAGATGTCTGGAAATTCACTGTTTGTACAGATACATTTGCTTCTCATGATTGCCGGTAAAGTTCAAAGTTTTTATGTTGTGACCATGTCAGATATTCCCATTGATTTAATTCTTTTCAGAATAAATTCCCATATTACTTAGATCAAAGTTTCTCCCCCGTATTACACAGGAAATTGAGGCCAGCCGATATCTAGTTCCTGTTGTTTTAATATCACGGAATTTCAACTTCACAAACCAAGTTCAAAGAGAGATTCAAAATTTCAAATTTAAATGACTATAATAGATTAAACAAATATTTACATTATTACAATTGTAAATGTTAATGATTAAGTCCGGTTCGGTAATTATAACCGCCAAAATCAAACAATATTAATCAAACGTAGCGAGACTTCGAAAGAACACGATTTAAGTCTCCTTTTACGCGCATAATCTTGTATACAAAGCTTTCGCACGACGAGTGGAGCACTACATCAGGTTGTTACGTCACATGGAGCTTTGAGCGCCGCATTAATTTAATTTATCAGGAACAGTACTAGAAATAGTAGAGACGAAAATGCAGATGCTTTTGTCATGGATATTTGTATCCATTTGGAATTGATTTTAAATTGTAAGTGCCAGTTTAATTAGCTCTTGTGCAGCAAAAAGATGACCGTATCTTTCTCAACCAAATCAAACCAATAGATTTTATCATTTAGCGCAAATAAAATGCGTATAAACTAGTTTCCCTTATAGATGGTAAGCCTTCATAGATATTCTTCTGAACTAAGGTTTTTAAATCGGTTCAAAACTGAATCTAATTTCACTGCTTCTTCCTTTGACTATTTTAATATTAGTCTTTTGTTCCCCCTACATAAGGGGAAAATGTTTTATTCAACTAACTGTTAATTTAAGACCGTGGTTGACATTATTTTCCTCTACAAAATCGTAAATTTTTTGTGTAAGGCATATAAAAGAAATTTTTTTAATTTTGTTTTAAAACTTCGTAATATACTTTATTATGAACACATTAGCAAATGAATATGTGACATTCCTTATGTTTTACAACATAAAATAGAGATATCTTTAAGAAAAATTAAAATAATATTCATCATTAATCTCGGTTAAAATATTTGATTGAGAGGCCTGTAATGAAATTTCGTTAGATTTTCCCCATCTTTGCATGAAGAAATCTCATTTGAAAGCACTCACTTAATTAGAAATTTCGAAGAAATTTTTCTGTTTCATTATGGGTGGAGTTTTAAAACTTTTCTGCATATGTTAAATTTATATAGCAATAAGCAACACCCATCATTGAGGTAGATATTCTATCGTGGTGCAATTTATGTCTCGATGTTTTAAGGTTAAGCAATGTATCTCTTAATTATAAATGAAGCATCTCCTTCTTAATTTATGATGACTTCCATCTAATTGCTTCTCATAGTATTGTTATAAGTAGATAAGGTTTAAACTGTCAAAACTGCTTAAAATACTCAGTGGTTAATTTATGGAGTTTTTATTTAACCAATCTTTGCTGTAATATGAGAAAAGTTTAAAAGACATGAATTGACAGATAAAAGTTTTCTATCATAAAATTAAATCTTTTTTCCAAGATAATAACAGATAACAGCTAATTTAAAAGAACTGTTTTCTTTCTTTGTTTATTACCTCTGATATGGGAGCAAAACCTCATCTATTAACTCCAGTCATTGAAGAGAAATTATAGTATTTAAAATAAGTTTAAACCTTCTTGAACAGAATATTTCAAGAAAGTTTTAAACTTTCTTGAAATATTCCGTTAGAAAATATCTCTAGGAAACTTTCTTTTTTTTTTGGGGGGGGGGGGGTTCTGATAAGTAAAATTCTTTGACTTATATATGCATTGTAGAAAAATGAACAGCAACGAGTTAAAATTGATAAAATTTATCAGATATGTATAAATTTATTCCAATTTTTTTTAACAAGGGAACAGAAATTACAGTACGAAGGATTTAGATTTTGGATCATTCAGTTAAGAGGCCTAATCCAATTATCAGTTTAAATCCAAAGTTTATTAGTCCCACAAAAAATGCTTGTAAAGATTTTTCCAAACCGCAAATTTAGTTCCTTCCCTGAAAAGCTTCCTAAAATAAAGATGCAGTTGTAGGCAATTATATTATCAAATAAAAAGAAACAATATACGTTAAGCATCTGCTACGAAGCTAATGAAGTAATACAAAGCATAATTTGATATTAAGGTTGCTTCAAAAATAGGCCCACAATATAGAGCGATACATTTAAAATTATAGGATTATAATGTTAAAACTCTCTCCATCGTTAAACACCATGGCTGTTGTTTTACTTTGTTGCAAATGTTGTTACACTTGTGCAACAAAGTAAAACAACAGCCATTCACTCTGGTACAAAGTATAACAGTTATTTTAAATACAGGGTCATCTAAAAATGTGTCTGTGATTTCACTTGTTGTTGTTGCTTATGCCCCTCAACATCAGATCAAGTCCAAAAGACCATGAGCGATGAAGGTGCTGCTCCTGTTTTGAATTAGCACCACAAGGGTCGGAGTCCGACTTGGTTAAATGACCGGTCCCGTAATTTTGAACCGAGTCAAGTGACGAGACCGGAACACTTGACCCCGCATCTCCAGAGGTAAATTTAGAGCATCGAACCAGGGACGTTCCGATCACTGGCCCGCTGCTCTTGCTAACTGGGTTACCGCGCCCATTGATTTCACTTGTGAACACCCTGAACAACAATTAACCGATCGGATTTTGTGTAGCAGCAGATGGTATGTTAACTGTGGGAGTTTTATTTTTCCCCACCGTGACTGCGCTGGAGGCATGCGTCGGGGACGTCACGCTTCCTCCTATATAGATTTTGACGTTGGATAGGAATGAACGGTCCATTTTTTTGGCCACCAAAAAGCCCCGATTTGACCCCTCTAGACTTTTTTCTATGGAGTTACCTGAAAAACATTGTAAGCACTCAGAAGATCCGGTACTACGCCATTTATCGGACAGAATCACTGCTGCAATAGCGACTGTGACTCCTATTATCGATCGTACTTGGATGGAGATCGACTATCGCCTAGATGTGTGCCGAACGACGAGGGATGCTCATATCGAAAACATACTAGATAATGTTCAAAACTTGATTCGTTTCTGTATCTTTGAATGAAAAAATAAACACCATGAGTACTATTATATTGTTCTTTATTTCACTTTGTAATCACGGGCACCTTATCGAATGACCCTGTGCTTTAGTACCTTTCATAGAAGCCAGCGAAACATACAGATCACATTGGAATTAAATTTTTAAAAAAATTTGAACCTTTTACGTTAAAATTATTAAAAAAAAATAAATTTTTTCATTTTAATTTGTTTTAAGCTTTGATGCTTTTAACGCATTTTTCCTTTTTAAACTCTGCTAAATAATTGCTCATTTACAACATAAATGTATTCTTTGACAATAGGTAGACACTCGCTATAAAATGTAAATTGAATGAATATTTAAAGTATTAGGATTAAATATTTCTTGATATTATTTTTAATCTTTAAATGCTAATTGATTTATTGAGCTAATTTTTTGCCATTAAACTTTAATCGTTAGTTATAAAATAGAATTTAAAGAGATCATGCTAATTAGAAAAAAAACCAAGTTTTAGAACCTTATATCTCACATAACTAGCTTATGTAGATGTTGGATATTTAGATCATATCCTTTAAAAATCGTCACCGATGCACTTGGTTTAGTCATAATGTTGAGTTTCTAAGTTATGAAGGAGGATCATAAATCTTAATGTTTTTATCTTTCTTCAATTTTCTTGATTCTTTCTTTTTTGAGGCAGAAATTAAGCGGTAAGTGCTTTAGCCCTTTTACTGGGAAAACGTTTCGCACTTAAAACGTTAAAAAACGGAATAATAGCTGAATAATTAATACAAGTTGTGTCTTTTTTTGCCAGAATGGATTTTTTCGATGTAATAAGAATTAAAATAATTTTGATAAAAAAAATTTCAAGACAGCTTTACTCTATTTAATCAGCAAATTAAAAAGCATTTATTCTTGAAGAGATTTAAATATTTTCATAGAAATTTATACGTTAAAAGTAATTTTATTGGTAATGATACATTTCTAAATTTAATTTTATTGAAAGAGAAAATCCCAATTTCCATCTAATTTTGTGATGGTGTATATTTTAACTTAAGTGCATTAAAATGTAGTTGATATTCATTTTCTGTTGTTTATATGCGAAAAATTCGTACATCAAGTTTACTGAAACGAATTTCGAGTAGTTAAAGTATTTACCTTTTTTCTACGTAATTAGTGAAACATTTAGTATGCTATTGTGCATTTGCTAATATTAAAACCTGACAACTCTTTATGAAAGAAATAAGCAAGATGTTCACCTAGTAGAAAATTACTATTAGAAAAAACATTCTGCAGCATTCCTTCTCTAGGCAACCCAGTGGAACCGTTTCACTTGGCACATACATATCTTTAGCTTTTAAACAAACAGTGTGTGAAATTAAGTATTTTGTAAATGATTGCTTTATACAGGACACTCGTGCATATATGAATGGATAAAAATGATAAATAGTCATTATTTTAAGTAGATAAAATAAATCAGAGCTGTGTATTTTTTCTAGCGACCCACAACTGTAGTTTTGTTTACGATATACGTAAAAAAATATTTTCTCATTTCAATTTACAAGTCATCTGGTTGTTCAAGAGCATCAAGACTCTTTTAGTACAGGCTTCTTCAGCGTGAATCATCATTATTAAATGTATAGAAAAGCAGAATCTGGTAAATTTTTATCTTACAGAAGTAAACTATTAAAGATATAAAAAACTAAGGGTTAATAAATGCTTTTGCACAATCTAACTTGATCCAAATTAAAAATTCAGCTAAAGTCTTTCACTGTTGATGAATCCCCAATGATGATGACGCTTCGTAACATGCTAACTTAGAAGATGCATACATAGATTCAATTACAGGTAGAAAAATTTTAATAATTTCAAATTTTGTACGATAGTTTTTTAATTTCACGATATGCAACCTTTGTAAAGAAAGTTTGGTGAATGTGTCTATAGTTACAATGGATTTTTGTCTTATATGAAACAGCTGTTACTGGCCTTCGAAGTAATCCCCGTGGGCGGTAATGCACATCTGGGAATGGCTGTGCATTTCTTGTAAACTCCTGGCGTAGTCGTCTTTAGGGATGGACTTCAGCTGGGTCGTAGCATTACGCTGGATGTCCGAAATGTCATAAACCCCGTGGCCCTTCAGGGCTCATTTCAATTTGAAGAACAAGGAAAAAATCCGGGGGAGGCAAGTCTGGGCAGTAGGGTGGGCGGGTGATTCAGGGACGAAACCTGCCTATTGGTCAGGAACAGCTGCACCAAAAAGGCAGTATGTGTCCGGGCATTGTCGTGAAGCAGAACGGGTATTGTAGTGGTCCAGTTGCATTGCTTGGTGTACTAAGGGCGTTCCCGATTGATCCGTTGCAGCAGACATTTCCGAAGTACTTAGTGGCGTACTTAGCGGCATTTCGTAGTGCCCTCAGGAAGGAATTCTTTTTGGATGAGTACCTCATAGTCGTATAACATCATGAGCATTGTCTCGATGCGGGATTTCTCACTTCGCACCCTCTTGCTTTTCGGCGACCCTGGACCCCGCTACTCCATACTCTGACGCTTGCTGTCGGGGTCGTACTTCATGCACCAGGTCTCGTCACCCGTGACAAGGGTTTTCAGGGAATTTGGATTTCGATCCGCCATGTCGATAAAGTATCCACAGACGTCAAGCCGAATTTACATTTGTTCCGGCGTCAAAGTGTGGGGTACAAGTCGGAAGCAATGCTTGCGTTTACCTAAATCCCGGGTCAGTATAAGATGGGCCATCTCACGACCAATTCGCACTTCCTCCGCTATCATTCGCACTGACACACGAAGATCCTTCGCCAACAATTCCTCCACTTTCTGTACGTTGTCCGGAGTGCGTGCAGTTGCAGGCCGACCACTTTGGGGGAAGTCTTCAATGGTGTCTCGCGCTTCTCGGAAGCGTTTAAACCACCCATATACGCCCTTCAAGGTGACAGCACGTTCTTCGTAAACTTTTAGCAGCATTTCACGAGTCCCTTTTGCTGATTTTCCAAGTTTGAAACAGAACAGCACACTCGTTCACGGATCCATTTTGAATTTCGACCGAGCGCACAGCACCTTCACTCTACAATGAACTGTTTGCACACCCTAAGCTAACTCGCGGCGCCACCGCTCAGGAACTGGTTCAGACCTGTCTTCACCTGTCCGACACGGTATGCGCCGGTTGCAAACTCTTACGACCGTGAGCACTATGACGTCATTCACCGACCTTCCTGGACAAAGGTTGTATTTTAATTCTTAAAATACAATGTAGAAGACATGCAAGGCATCAAAATGAAAATCTACGAGTAATTCCTGATAGTGTAGCTCAAGTGATAACGTTTACAGTTTACGTAAAACATCTCTGTCATCTCAATATACAAGTTATTTAGTTGTCTAGGAACATCAACATTTCCTACAACGATGACTCTACCCAAGAACAACGATGACTCTACCTCATATTCTACATACAATTTTTTTCTCTTAATTTTATAAATGAAACTAGGCTGAATTTAGAACCAAAACCAGATCTCTTCTATTTCTAAAGAGATATGTAGAACATCACATCATCAAGATACGCCATGAATTTTTTTTATAACCAACATCCTAAAAATAGCTGCAAAGCAAAGATACCAGTGATAAGTAAAAATCACGTAACTTACGAGCAACAAATGGAGGGATCAGAGTAAAAGGAACCAAGTCAGGTTTGAGAAAGTCAGTTTGAGAGTCAGTTCTGAGAAAACTGATCAACTGCATTAATCAACCGTTGACCTTTTTTGTTTCTTTTTCCTACTTTAATAGAGTAAACTTTATTCCATGGACTTAGTTCCCGATTGCATTGGAAAATATGATGGTTCTAGTGCATCATGGAAATGTTAGTATGAAATGGTAAAAAAATAGTGTTGGTTCACTTCAATTCTGAACCTTCCAAACATTAATCTGATTTGCTGTCACTTAAGTCAGGCTTAGATGTGAAAATTTCCAATTCGTATCATGTAAGACATAATTGAATTATTCTTTTGAAGTACTTATGTATGATGGCATCAAGGCATACTAAGTATACATAGAATTCACATTTCTAGAATGGAATTGCAGACAAAACTGTCCCTTGTCCTCTAAATTAAAATATTCAGTAGCATGTAACTAAGGATTTGTAGTCCACGACAACTGAGGAAAGAGCAGTAGATAGGTTACGTAAAAATGTAGCCAAAGGAGGTCCGGTATTTTCAAATTGCTGTCTACTTTGCTTCACCAATCTATGTTTTTTCCCAATAAACACATGATAGGACATTTGAAATGGCGGGTAAAAAGTGAGGTAGGAAGATGGACCTTGAAAGTAAACTGGAGAAGCTATCACTGAGTTTTCATACAAGGGGGTAAATCTTCATTCTCGGTGGCTACACCTGTGACTAAAACTTCTAGTTGTGGGTCATGAACTGTTTTCTAGGGGGTCCCTGATTATTAAAAAAGTAGTATATTAGTATTTTCATTTATAAATGGATTTAAAGAGATATTCAAATGTACGAGCGCATTTCGTAGCTTTGTGAGAAACTATTTATCTACATATTCACTAACTTTAGTTTCAATGCAATGAAGTATTCCTGTGTAATGCCATTTATATTTTATAACTGAAATAGCTTGACAGATGATACGGCTTTGTCTTATCAAAAATGTTAAACACTTACTGATCACAATTTAAATTAATTTTTGCGCTTGACTCATTGTTTTGAGTAGATTTAATCACTGAATAGCATTTTAAGGTAAAAGATACTTAATATAGATTCAGTTCATTGAAACACTAAATTTAGATTAACCAAGAAAGTTTAAAATAAACAAATTAAGTAATGGAACAAGTAGAACAAATCTCAGAAGCTTCGCCATCAAATGTAAGGAAAATCTCTTTAACCAAAGAAATGCTTTTTTGGCTTTTTTTTTTTACCTAAGTATGAGAATTAAGTTAGGTATTTTTTACTTTTTATCAATTTAATTATGATAGAATTATTTCTGAAATAAACATACTAGAAACTTCAGAAAGACTGAAAGGAAAACAACGAACCTTTTCTCGAGATGATAGCATACATTTAATTAGACTAATTATATTATCATTCCAATATAAAAAAAAACTTATTTTACTTTCTAAGAAAATTTCATGAGAAGCTAAATATCTACCAAGAGAGATAAAATTTCTTAGTGATAAAAAAAAATGATTAGTTTTTGGTTTTTATTCCGAAAAACGTAAATGATTCACCTCGCAAAAGGCACAATGGCGTCGGCTAAGATTGTTTTTATCGCTTCTTTAACTCATTTTTTAAAACAGAATTCCAAAACCTTTTTTAGATAAAACCTAGAACTGAATATCATTTTGAGTATTGTGACAATGATAGGGCACTTGAGGATTACAAAGCGTAAGTAATGCTCCTGCTTTTGACGAAGTTCAAAAAATGGTACTATTGGGTAATATTTATGAAAAGTATAAGTTTAAGTTTCTGTTTTTCGAAGAGAGATATGGCAAAAATATTTTATGTTTGTTAATGATTTCACTTAAATTCTTATATAACTAAGTTATGTTGGATAGTTTTGTATAAAACACTGTCACTTATTTAGGTCCTGCAAATAAAAGAAAAATTAAGAAAAACTAAGCATAAGAAAAATTAAAGGAAGTTCAATATTCAATCATCGTTTGCTTTTTATTGATCTTTCCGCCATATATTTTAATGGCTCAATAATGTATTATTAGTAAAACTAGAACTAAATTAAGGTATCCGACTACGTTCGGAGCACTTTTTTTCAAAAACTGTACACACACACACACACACACACACACATCTAAATATATTATTTCTAAAAGGTGTTTTTCTGTTTCATCCCATTTCTCCCTTCATACTTAACCAAAACCGATAAAAGAGGTACTATTTTAAATATTAAGATATCCGCTTCGTGTGAATTGTTAATTTAGAATTACACATCTATTGTTTGTTTAAAAATCAAAGTATAAACATTATAAACGATTTTTCATCCCCTAGATGGCGCTCACGCTACCTTTTCTTTATTTTACCATTATCAATTACACTGAACTTTAATATTTAAAAAAGTTTGCTTTTACTATCATTCTATGATTTCATTAATGAATTTTTTTATTGGCAAGATACATGTACGTGTACACTATACTTTTTGTATGGAAAAAACCATATATATTATGTCGAAAAGTTTTTTTTTTGTTTTATCCCTTTTTTTCCCTTCATACTTAACCAAAATCGATAAATGAGGTAGCATTTTAAAGATTAAGTTCTCCACTTCTGACGAATTGTAAATTCAGAATGACAGATTGTATTGTTTGTTTAAAATTGGAAGTGAAAAATTGACTTTTGGCCCTAAAGTTCTTTCCCTGGATGCGTCGAAACGGCAAAGTCAAATAGTGTGCACAAAGAGGTTTGTAATGTAAATACAGTGATTTTCGCTTATAAGAATCACGTTTGTTATTACTGTTTTTGATACTTATAAGCGGTTGATTCTTATAGCCGAAATTTAGGTTTTTGGACAGGCACACACACACCTATATACACATATATTAGATAATATACCATAATATACTCTTTAACTTACGTTAATTATCTGTTATTAAAATTATTTTTTAAAATTTTAAAAATACAACTTAATTTCTAGACCTATAAGTAGATACACATGATTATAGTCTCTCTATTCTAAAAAAAACTAACTGCCGCTGCCGCAGCCGCCGCCGCCGCTGTCAAAAGCTTGTCACGCTATCTCCTTCGAAACCGCTGGGGGTATGGGGTCGAGACCGATACCAATCGATACAGAATAATGTGGGAAAGAAAGTAAGACATGTCTCATATTCATCGGATTTTAAGTTTTTTTTAATTTTATGTTTTGTGGGAAAATATTGACTTTTTCATGTTCAGATTACAATAACTCGCCAAAAAAGGATCCTAGAATTTTTTTTTTACAATCTAAGACTACAGACATTTCTCCTTCACACAAGACCTCATTTGTTTAAAAATAATTTAAACAGACTGATATTTTTATTAAAATTGAAAACCCACTTTTTGGAAAAATTTATGCGTTTCGAGATATATAAATTCGATGCTCTCAGACTTATTATGTTACAAAGAAAATATTTATATCAACTGGAAGATGAAAGCTTTCTCATTCATATAAACTCCATTTCAAGTATCTATCTCAAACTTTCGATTTTTAATTGAATTTTAAAGAAATACTTCAAAAAAATCTTCTCATTCGCTTCCTTTGCAGAAGGACATGAAAGAAGATCCGATTTTTCACCCATCTTCATCCGGGCTTATACCCCCCATCTACCCGGGCTTCATCCATTTCGCCGGGAGGGGGGGGAGAAGCTTCAACTGTAAACAAATGAATGACTCAATCGCTGTAAACAACTATTGAGTCATTCATTCATTTGATTCACCAGAGGAGCGAGCGTAACGAGCCTAGGGGCGAAGCCCCTAGTAAGAGAAGAAAAAAATCCAATATTTGTTACAAGTTACAACATACCTTCTTAACAGTTTTAACATTTCAACTACAGGAAGGGAGCAAGAAAAAGTTTTCTGTGGTAGTTTGACGTAATGAAGTTTTCAGGAGGCTGTTTCAATACTCTTTCAATACTAATAGTCTCAGACGAAGATTCAATTTCTAGCTTACGTTTCACGGATTGATAACGTGCTGAATCTACTAATGTCACGTTTGCCTAAGTGATAGAAGACACTTCACCGAAGATTTATGTGTTTCAGTGTCCAGGAAGCCGCAATCTTCATTGGATCTTGAAAAAAAAATAACCCTCGTATATATATATATATATATATATATATATATATATATATATATATATATATATATATATATATATATATATATATATATATATATATATATATATATATATATCACGTTTCACCACATGACGTTCCATAATAAAGCACCAGATCCACAAAAACGAGGCAGAGTTCTATAAAATTGCAGTACTTTATTTCTTTAGAGTTGATGGCGGAGAACAGTGCGTCCTGCTAGCATGATGCGGGAGATACGAGTGCTCACATACAGAGGCAACAACAGAATGCGTGTTAGCTCTCTTAGCCAGGGGCTGTACAAAATAAAGTCAGCGACTGTTTACGTAAACACAGATATTTGTCGTGGGTGGTAGGCTGGTGCAATTCTTAGAAGCATATGGGTGAGTTTTATCTTTATTGTATTATTTGACACTTTGGATCGCTTTATATCTGGCACCTGCAGCCATTATCTCTGAGATATTGTGAACTGAGGATTTAGATGACTAGAGACGGGGTTTTGTTAATCCTCCTGGAGCGGCACGGCTCTATATTTCTATCAACTAGTTCGGATTTATAGTGGTGTTTATCCCATACTTTTCACCCTCTGCTGCGGTTATTTGCCTGAATGTATTTTTCTGGAACTTGCAGATGTTCATTTGCTGTTGGGTGGGCTATTCTGAGAAAAGGGGCCTATCTTAAACAGATGTGGGGACCCGAACTATAGAAAATAGACGAGATTCAAAATTATAATGTCAGATCCCCCCTCCCAAGAGGCTCTCATCCTATGCCTGCATAGGGTGAGAGACACCTGAGTGTGAATCACCATGTCATATGTTGGGACCTCACCTAATTCACTCTGCAAGATCAACATTATAATTTTTCCTACATCAATTTTTTAAATTAAGTCATATAATCGATATAAAACTCTTGATCTGCAGTATTAAGCTCCTTATACTGACATACGTTAGCTGGATTTATAAATCTTTCCGTATCTCTGTAGAAGTTCTCCACCTACCTAAATTCCTCCATCTCCAGTCATCGTGTTCAATACCATAACAATATAATTTCTAGGCCTCAAATTAATAGGTGCACTATTACAACAATAGTCTAATAGTAATTAAAAAGTACATAATTATAACAAAACTAGTGGGATAATAAAATAAGTAATCAGATAATATAATCGTATAGCCATGAAAAGAATAACATAGAACTGGCAAGTGATATGGCTTAATTGAATCTCTATGCAGATACATTATACCGAAAATCAGTTTTAACTCAATAGTAATCTACATGAAATCATACACAAAACAATTCAATTCTGATACTTGTAAATCAATGCTAAATCAATACACATAATTCATACATTAAATACTTCAATTCAGGTAAATGTAACTCAACATTAATCAAATATGAAGGCACATTGACAATCACGCACTAAATTAGTTCAATTCAGAAAAATATAACTTAATACTATTTACACTTCTAGAACACTGGTTTACGTGGATAATAATTACTATTTATACAATTACAACAATGCCAGTATGATCATAAAATAAATAATATGATAATAGTGCGTAATAATGAAAATGAAATAACAGGTGATATAATATAATAAAATCCTTACTAAAACACAAATATATCATATGAACACAATGTTATTTACACCTACTGGATTATTTATCCCTTTCTTCCACTTAATTTCTCTCATGTTTTTTAATTCACTGTATTCTTTAATACAGGGGAATAACTTCTATTTTTCTTAATCGTAAAATCTCTTTCCTATACTCTTCTAGATCCCTACATTGAGCGAAAATTAATCCTTTCACCCTTCCAGTATCCATCTCTCTCAAGCTCAATTTTTTGCATTACCTTATCCCTCTAACATAGCTGTAGTGTTTTGACTAAGGATGACATTTGCTAATCAGAGTACTAACTTCTCATGATAGCGCTTGTCCTTGAATAAGCCTGTCCCTTCTAACTGCATTTAAGATTGTAATGAAAGGTATAAATTCTCTCCTTCCATTTTCTTCCTTACCTTCATAATTTATATATAAAAAATAATAAAATAATTCTGACAACTTCAGATAGTTTGGTTAAGGTATAATTATTATTCGTCTCTTTCTACAACACTCGAAGGAATCTGTCCCTTATCTCTCAATGCGGGAAAACCGCAACATGTTGGCTTAGGCTCGTTTTCCTCCCCATTTTGAAACACAATAATTCCCTACTCGTCGTTTGACCTACTTTCGTTGGGTGAGGTCAGAGTTCATCCTCCTACTCTTCGCATGTACGTAAGTTTCGGTTTGTTTATCTGCTATCAGCTGTTTGGCAACTGGGGTTTCGGCCCTTCAAACAATTCAAAATTTTGTGCCGAATTAAAAAATCGTAGTCTAGATGCATGAATTACGTCGACGTCTTTTTTCGTCAGTGGGTTTCGATTATTAACTTCAAATGTCACGTCGGATAATTGTTTAGTGATTGTAAAAGGCCCTTCGTACGTTTGGATTGGTTTGCGGGTGTTGGGGAATGAAATGTCTCTATCATGACGGTATCAGCTACTCTAAAAGAGGATTTTTTGAAGCTTTTATCATACTGTACCTTGTTTTTCTGATGGTCAATGATAGTTTTTTCGTATGCAATCTCTCTCGTTCTATCTAAATCTGGGTAAATCTTGGTTTCAGCTAATGGAGAAATGTATGGAGAACGTCCATATAGTAGATATATTGGGGGGGAATGAGGAAACTTGATGAGGGGTATTATTATAATCTACGGTAACCTGTTCTAGAACTTTTGGCCAGGGTGTTTTCTGTGTATCCCCATTAATTTTACAGCGCATTCTTTGCATAATGGTGGCACTTACTCGCTCTTGCTTCCCATTACTTTGAGGCCTGTGAGAGGCGGTCAAAATCTGTGATATATTATGATTTTTTAAGAAGTGTTTAAACTTGGTCGATGTGAATGCGGCGTTTCTGTCACTTAATAATTTTTTTGGTTTATTAATCTGAAATATTTGTTTTAAGCAATTAATGTATGTATCTGTAGTTGAGGTGGTGCTTGCGAATGTCCAGATGTATCTTGTGCTATGGTCCATTATACAATGTAGATATTTTTTTTTGAATTGTAATATCCCAGACCTCCGATGGTGTCAACAGACATTAATTCGAACGGTAGTCTTGCGGGAGGTAGGGCCTGTAATAATCCAAATCTCTTTTGATGTGATTTTTTGTTTAGTTGACATATTTCACAATATTTTACATAATTCGCTATGTCAATAATAATGGTATCCCAATTATAAGAAGGTGACAATATTTGTATCATTTTTGGATTCCAGGATGGCCAAATTGAAGATGTGCTGATGTCAATAATTTTAACCGTAATGAAGTAGGAATAAATATTTTTGTCAAATCCTTTTTCTGGATAGTCACTACATTATCTCTTTTTTGAAATCTCGGATTAGGGGTATTGTCTGCCTGTTGGTGTTCTTCTGTTTCGTCTAATGTTATCAAATTGATTTGTTGTTGGACAAAATGGGAAATTGCTGTCTACTCAAAAAAATCTGCTTCGTGATTGGTCGAACCCTTCTTATATTTTATGTCGTAGTCGTACATTGATAACTTTAGGGACCAGCGGAATATTCCTCCTGTTAAGTGTTTAATGGATTTCAGCCATACTAAGGGGGCGTGGTCCGTGAAAATGGTGAATCTTGTTCCGTGCAGATAGCGTGAAATTTCTCGACAGCATCAGCAATCGCGAGGCATTCAAGTTCGTAAGCACTGTAGTTCTTTTCATATGGTCTTAAACCTCGTGAATGATATGCTACAGGGTGTAGTGTTCAATCAGGGTACTCCTGTTTGAGGACACATCCTATCCCTTCTCCTGAAGCATCCACAAATAATTTACAAGGGTAATTTGGATTATGTGTGGTTAGAATCGGTTTGGAAATTAGTGACATTTTAAGTGTTTCGTACGCTTGTTGACGTTCGGCGTTCCAGTCCCATTTAACAGTCTTTTTTAATAACTCATTTAGGGGTTTTCTCAATTTAGCGTAATTTTTGATAAATTTGTTATATACTTTGACGCTCCCTGAAAATCCTTGGAGTTGTTTTACGTTTTTTGGTGGAATTAATTTCTTGATAGTTTCTATGTTTGAATTATTTGGCGACATCTTACCCTCTCCAATCTCATATCCTAAAAAGGATATTTTCTTTTGCGCTAATTGGCACTTTGATAATTTTAATTTAAGATTTTCTTGGACACAGATCTGGAATATTGCTCTGAGATGCTCTAAATGTTCTTCCATAGTATTGAATGACTAAATCATCAATAATAAATCAATGAGAAAATGACTAAATCATCAAAGTAGTTCAGTGCGAAGTTAACCCTATGTTTGTTCAATATTTGTCGCATGGTTCTTTGAAATATCGCGGGAGAATTTTTAAACCCATAAGGCAATACCTGACATTGATATAACCCATAGTTGCAGGTCAAGGCTAATTTTTCTTGACTCCCTTCCTGTAATGGAATGTGCCAGTAGGCCGAAACAATATCTAGTGATGAAAATATCCTAGCTGTACTCAATTGGTCCAAAAGGTGATCAATTCGGGGTATTGGCTCTCTGTCCGTTTTACAGATCTCATTTAGTTTTCGTAAATCTATACACAGTCGGGTTTTTCCTTCCACTTTCTTGTTGGCCAGGGTGACGGGACTACTGTAAGGTCCATGTGAGGGCTTGATTATTTTATGTTTTAACAATTCGTCGATTTGGGTCTTAATTTCTAAATTGTCTTTTTGCGACGCTCTATAGGGCCTCAATGCTATAGGTAATTCTGACATGGTAATAATTCTAGCAGGCTCCATATTCACTCTCCCAATATCATATTTACTTTTAGCAAAAATACCAATAAATGATGATAATAGAGGAATGAGCTCCGGGGATAGATTCATGTTAGAAAATTCAGGTAATTTATCCTGAATGGCATTCTGAGTCTTAGAGTCTTCAGTCAAATCAAGTGTATTCCTGATTTGCTGAGATGTTTTTGGATGCTCATGTTCTTTTTTACCATTCATTAGCATTATATCATCACAATTATTTTCAATACGACCATAATATAATTTAGCACAGTTATTATCATCAAAATATTCATTTATCATTTTACTCGACTTACATATATCATCACACTCATTTACAATAGGACTATTATACTTTTTAGCACAAATTACATCATTAGAATTTTCAGTTACTCCCTTACTTGGATTATATTGATTACCTACAATTTTATTAGAATTATAAAAATATTTCGTTTCTATGAATATGGTACTCTCGACATCATCCTGACTCTCAATGTCATTATTATTCTTAATTTTCATATTAATTGAGATGATAGGAAACATTATGATAACAACTTCTCAACAATTTGTTGAGAGTAATATCGAGATTATCCTGATATACGCTACAATCATTTAATTTAATATTCAGGTTAAACAATTTCATATGTGGTAAAGATAATAAAATATAATTCAACTGGGTATCTATAACATAGACCTTAATAGTTCTAGTTAGATCACCTATAGTAGCTTCTACACTGATAATTTTATCAATAACAATCTTACCTTGCGTTTGTTGCACTGTTAGCGGTTCCATGGGGCTTTCTTTATAGGTAAGTCCAGGTAGCCAAGATTTTGGCATGATTGTCAAATTTGAACCGGTATCCAGTAAACACGGAAAGTACTTACTGCTTGACACTCGCAAGTTTTTATGAATTGTCCGTTATAATCACTGCGTTCCGGATCCTCCAAACACTAAGAAATTAAGAGTTTTCACAATAGAAGACAATTTCACTCACCCGTTAGAATGCCTTAGAACACCATAGTTGGTTACTATGCACTTCACTAAAGTTTGAGTCGAAGCACTTCACTAAAGTTTTGCAGCAAGAATCGATGAGATGAATACATCACTCAACGTGATCACAAATACACACACAAAAAACACTAAAAATATTACACTTCGACAACCGCACTGCCCGTCATAAATAATACTTGACGTGCACACATAATCACACTGATCCATATTTCATTTATACACAACCTAATTGGATCAGCGAAGTCGGCGGATGTCTGTCTAATCACTAACACATTTCTGTGATCATTACTCTCTTGTTCCATCACATTCTGTTCAGGTAAAATGCATCTCGAGAACTCACCACATAAGAGTGTACACATTTCTGACACGAACACTTTTCTTCTCCTGTCCTCAGTCTAATTTTCATGTTTTTCCCGCACACTTAGTTTGTCCGCAGCTAGTGTCAACGAACTCTCATATCCCTCATTCGGAACATAGTTGAAGTCAACTTCACCCAAGGAGACATCTTTTAATTTGCCAAACAACCACAAACTCCCTATCTCTGCCTCAGTTCGATTATCACCGAACTCCTTCCATATTGTTTAAGGAAACGAAACTGTCTTTTCACTATATCACCAGTGAGTTATCACAGCACCCTCTTCGTTCGTAACACGGGTGAAATACAAAACCTTCCTCGGTTCGGTGTGGGGAATTGGAAATCTAACTTCTTTTTCAACTTCGTTTAATAAATTTAAGTCCTTATTATTCATAATCCATTAAAGTTCCTTCGCAATAAGTATTATGTCCTGTCGACTTGTCACATTTCACCACATCACTTTCCATAATAAAGCACCAGATCCACAATAACGAGGCAGAGTTCTATAAAATTGCAGTCCTTTATTTCTTTAGAGTTGATGGCGGAGAACAGTGCGTCCTGCTAGCATGATGCGGGAGATACGAGTGCTGACATACAGAAACAACAACAGAATGCGTGTCGGATCTCTTAGCCAGGGGCTGTACAAAATAGAGTCAGCGACTGTTTACGTAAACACAGATATTTGTCGTGGGTGGTAGGCTGGTGCAATTCTTAGAAGCATATGGGTGAGTTTTATCTTAATGGTATTATTTGACACTTTGGATCGCTTTATATCTGGCACGTGCAGCCATTATCTCTGAGACATTGTGAACTGAGGATTTAGATGACTAGAGATGGGGTTTTGTTAATCCTTCTGGAGCGGCACGGCTCTATATTTATATCAATTGGTTCGGATTTATAGTGGTGTTTATCCCATACTTTTCACCCTCTGCTGCGGCTATTTGCCTGAATGTATTTTTCTGGGACTTGCAGATGTTCATTTGCTGTTGGGTGGGCTATTCTGAGAAAAGGGGCCTATCTTAAACAGATGTGGGGACCCGAACTATAGTAAATAGACGAGATTCAAAGTTATAATGTCACACACACACACACACATACATATACATATATATATATATATATATATATATATATATATATATATATATAAATTACCTATGAAATATCTATAATTTGTTTTAAAATAATGAACTAATACATTGCTAGTAATCCTCTACTAGCAATGAGGGTATGTGAATTTAAAAGGATATAAGTTATTCATAAAATATTAGTTAAATAAACATTTTTTAAATCTCATCCCAAAATACTCCGAAACCCAAATGCCTGAAACCGAAAATTTAAACATTTAAATTAACATTAACTCGTTGTTACCGTTGAATTTAAGATGCAATTAATTGCATTTAATATGCTGTTGAATTCAAAACGCAATTTACAAATAAGGAAGGAAAGTATTAAATGCTATCTGCATTATGCAAGTTAGCACTGGTTTACAGATAAACTAATGAAAATGTATAGAAAACAACTTTTCCAAAATCACTTCTTTTTGGATTGACTTATTTTGCTAGGGAAAAATTCTTCCAAGCAAATTCTTTTAGTGCTATTTTTCTTTTTTCTTTCTTATAGTTTTAATACATATATATATATATACTATATATATCTTACATACATATGTACTGTACACCTAGTTTCAAGCATGTTATTAGAATATTGATATACAACTTAATTAGATCTTTACGACAAATTTAACATAATATTGATATGGAAAATTCGACCTCTTTGCGAAGCTTGTAATATTTTGCATATTTATTGATGAAAACAGATATTTCACATTAAATATCGAGTTATATAATTGCATTATCCTTAAAAATCGCATTATATATTAACTGCATCAGTTAATATATAAAGCTATGAATAAAGACTTCATTTGTATATAAAATGCTTTTAAACACTAAAAGATATAAATACAAGTGGAAAATATTTGTTTGAGTTATCTGAAACTGGTGAAATACATTCACGTGAAAAATCATACGATTATTTGAAATTCAATGTGCTTGTTGCTATTAAAAGCAATTCCCACCGAAACGAGTCCAAAATAACACTAGAGAGGAATAGATTTTAAATTTAATCTCTAGAGGATTAAAAAAAATCCCAGAGCCTCTTTCGAAAAAAAAGTATTTCAGCATTTTTCCGAAATGTTCTTGGCTAAAATTAGGAATAATATTAAAATATTTATAGATAAAGGATAGATAAAGATTGTTCTGTGGGAATAAAGTAATGCCAGAAGAAAAAAAATATTTTGCCTGAATATTAGTTATTGCTTAATGGTTTCACCAAAGTGACAATTCATATCCTTTTGCCCATTTTTTATTTCGGTGTCGCATTAAGCAAGAGGTAATGAGACGTTCATTTTTAACTGTTTTCTTTACGGTTGGATCGGACAGAACACTAATTGCGTGTGGGTTCTATTGTTAACTTAAATCGTTGATTAAAACTCGAACACAACAATGAAACTAATAAAATAAATAGAAAAACTGGTGGAATCTGTTAAGATTTTAACGATGTTTTCTTTCCTTCCCATTAAGGCTTGTTCTCATTACGGTAGGCAAACTTACAGACATCTGGCAGGTTTTAACTTTTGACATTACAAAGGATTTTAGACTCACTATTGAAATGCAATGAAGAAAATTCAGTGCATCTCTATACTCGGGTATATAAATGCTACACACACCTGTCAGTCTGTAATAATTGATATCTTACCTGAGATATGAACTGATGTTAGTTGAGGTGAATTTCATATCGAAGCCTTGTGGTGTAATGGTTTAAGGGGACAAAGGACCTTCAAACTCGAAGTTTTTAATTTTCAATTTTTAACTCTGTATACAAAATGAGAATAATTTATTTTCTTTTTTACTGCATTAAAAATCCTGAGAATTCAAAACAGGAAATTTTTGGAAGAATAATGCCTGTATATATTAAAAAAAAATTCAAAATGTTAACGTTTTTCAAAGTGCTCTCTGCACATTCTATATTAATTAAAACCCTTAGTTTTTTTATTATAAGTTTACCATATGTATATAAATATAATTGTGCATTTAATATTTTTTGTATGGATCTAAAGTCTTAAATAATTTTTTTCTATTCTGCCTGATATTTTATCTCAAAATACTATACACTTAGGACTAAATCTTAGATTTAAAAGACTGTATACTTAAATCTTTAGAGTTATACCAAAGTAGAAAAAGGTGTCTATCAGGGGATTCAATGGTTAATAGTTTTCGAGTTAACTTTGTTCGTAACAGCGTGCTGTAAAAAATTGTAAAAATCTAAATAGATGATGGGTCAGTTTTAAGTTACTAAAATGGATATTTATTTAAAGTTGGGAGAAGTGAAAAGCAAACACATCTAACAAGAAGCTTTCGACTGGTGAAATTAATTGGTTTCACTCATAAGAAATAAATGTACCAATACCTTCTGTTCTCTTTCCGATATTACATGAGGGCATGTACATGGTTTTAAAACCAAATGTAAATAGATTACTTTTCTTTACTCAGATTCTTTTTTTTTATATTTTGGAAAAAAAATATTGAATATGATACGTTTTGATTTCACTATCGATTGGAAAATGACAAATCTTTTAATATATTTTATCGATTTCAAATAAGGAGCATCAAAAAAGAAGGTATTAAGGAAACGCTTTTGTCATTTGTGCCGAATATTTCTATTGTATCGAAATCATCAATCTGTTTTCAAATACAAAAGTGAAACTTTGCTGCTACTCCCTTATTAACGTCAAGGTAGTTAAATTTGAAATGGTTATTCGACAAAAATTTATATTTTTTATGGTTACAAAATTCTATTTTACAAAATTGGGGAAATTGAATTTTTATTGATGTCAGTTATGGTTAAAAAATATTTTTTTTGCAGTAGTCTTATTTAATAGTAATCAGTTTAAAACACTTTCAATAAATAGCTTTAAAAGCCGTTTCTAACATCTTATTTGAGCTGTTAGTATGTAAAATGATTATCAAAACTGATATTTATGTCCAATAACATTTACAACTTTTTATAGAAAGCAGTCTCTTACCGTGTAATAATAATAATTAGAAAGTTCTTGTCTTCCCTTTATGCTGAGAAAAGAAATGCCATAAATATTGATGTCCAGAGCATAAAACTTGTATGTTGTTGTTCATTATTGTTGGGTACAGCTTTTTATTTTATTTGAAATTTTATATCTCTTTTATTTGTACATATTTCTTCCTTGTCATGCATAAACTTATATGATGATTCATTCAAGCCAAAAGTTAAGATCAAATAATCCATGTAAAACCTAGCATTTATTTGAGGATTAAGTGCAAAGGAGAGTAAAAAAAATATCTTGCCAATTCAATGCACATTTCCGGGGTAATTTAATTAGCTCTCCCCTCTATCTTTTTCTTCAGTTTATGATGACAGAAAAAATAATAAACATACAAAGCGTAAAATGTGTATGCTATGATTCATTATTGCTGGCTCAAATGGTGTATATTTTCATTATTGAAGGGAAAAAAAGTTTATTTTCTTTGTGACAGAGGATAACTAAGCCTTCATTACATATATATTAAATGTTTTTAAAGAATAGAATCGTCATTTGTTATTTCATGTTTATATAACCCTAATTATAGTATTAAAGCAATTTTGTACCGATTTAGATTCATGCAAACATGCATTACTTTCATGCGATCACTCACCCACGATTTATTCACTACAATATCTTCTCATGCTTACACGTATGTGGGTTTACCAATTTTTATGCTCCCTTTGGAATTAATTTATTTTCCCTGTCTTCTTGATTAAACTTACATTTGCACGCAGTTCTTATACATGCACGAGGAATCCTTTCGGGCAAGGATTTCAATAGCTTAGTTCCGGGAGCCCGGAATGCTTTGACTCGGTTTTTGTAATGTTGGATGTATGGATGTATATATATGGATAAATAAGCACACACACATAGCAAGAGAGAGAGAGAGAGAGAGAGAACAAAATAGATTAATTGCGCGAATTTTTAGATTTATAGTTGTGAGAACTAAAATATTTGATTATGCATAAAATATATGATATTGAAAATCACCTGCATTTCCCTTTAAAAACATAATTTAGTTTTGCAGTTTAATTTAAATGCATTATTATTTAGTTCGATAAGTTAACTACAATGGCTTTCTTTTTAAAATTGCATGTGTCGTAATAAAATGTTTTGTTTTGTCAATGCGGAGGAACTTGTCGTGAAGACATTCGCCTATAATACACGGCAGTTTTGCTGACCATTTTATTATGGGGGCACCACATAGCCGGACCAGCATTACCCCCTATGGAGGGACGACACAAACAGAGACATTTTAGTGGCGCGACCCGGGGTTCGATCCGAGCACCCTCAGCACCGAAAGCCAGCGCTCTGAAACCACATGGCCGCCACAGGCACGTAATAAAATGTAATGAACGTGAACAAGCCAGCCATTATTTGCAGCCACGAAGACAGTGTTTAGAAAAAATGAAAAATAATCATTTAAAAATTCTTATACATCTGTTGATGCTTTTAAGTTTTTTTCAGTCTATTCCTCAATGAATTGTCGATGGCGTTATATATATGCAAATTTTTGAGGTCATTTTTCCAGATTTGTACCTGACGGTTCCTCAGAGAGAGTAAATTACTGATGCATAACTTATTGCATAAGTTCACAATTTTCCTTAAGAAATATGTTGTTGATGTTGTTTCTAATTCCCATCTGGCCAGAAGTATTTCAGACCAGGTCTATACAGGCTAGCGGGCTCAGGGGCGCGGCTCCGGTTTATAATGGCACTACGAGGGTCGGAGTCCGACTTAGCCAGGTGCCACCTGAATTTCGACTAAGTACCCCTAAGGGCGACATTTTAGGGATCGTACATTATCAACCCACTGACTTCATAGAAGGTCTTTCCGGTCTATGGATTTAACGTGTCCATATCTGGTTTAGACATTTATGAATTTGATGGTGCTCGTTGGGATTCGATCCGAGCACCCTTAGCACCGAATGTCGACGCGTTACCACTAGGCATCCCCGAACCCTATTGGGATATTTAATTACTTTGGATTCTGAAAATAAGTAAAGTAAGTGTTTAGAGAAGATTTCGATTAACTGAGTTATTTCTGATTTTCTGCTACAGTTACTCTTTAAAGAATGAAGTTTCGAAGGAATAAATCTTTATTTTTATAATTTATATACTGCTCAAAAAAATTAGGGGAGCAAGCAAAGACGTTAAGAAAACCTTGCGAGACAGCCAGGTCTTGGCATAAAATGGATAGTACACGCGTATCAATGCGCAATACAGAAAAAAAGACGTAAAAAATTTGTAATTGAGCTTTAATTCTTTGAAAATTTGGAAAAACATGAAAAGATGATTTAGGGCAACAATTTGGTTACATGTAAACGATAAAAAAAATATTGTTTAGAAATGATGCAAGATTTTTAATATGACGTGTGGTCTCCTCGAACAGCTAAGACTGCTGCACACCTGTTTTCCATGGATGCGATGATGTTATCGATAAGACTTTGGGGAATACTGTTCCACTCCTCAAGAAGTGCAATCTCCAAGTCTCGGAGAGTAAAAGGAGGCCTTGGTCTCGCAGCAATGCGTTGTCCGAGCATGTCCCAAACATGCTCGATTGGATTCAGGTCAGGAGAGAACGCTGGCCATTCCATACGCTGTATTGTTTCAGCTTCAAGCATGTTCTCCACAAGACGAGCTGTATGCGGTCTGGCATTATCATGCTGGAAAACAAAGGAATCTCCAATGGCTGCAGCGTAAGGTATGACATGAGGTCTCAGTATCTCGCCTGCATACCTTCGGGCCGTCAAAGTACCATTCCGAATGATATGCAGGTCCGTACGTCCACCTATGCTGATTCCACCCCATACCATAAAACCAGCTCGTCTGTATTGTGACCTTTCACGAACGAATGTGGGGTTATTTCGAGTGCCCCTTTCCCTTCATACCAAAGCATGTCGGGTGTCACACTCCAGACTGAATCGGGACTCGTCTGTAAACAGCACTTGGCTCCAATCATGTTGCTCCCAATATCGATGTTCAGCAGCCCATCTTCTTCGGGCCGCACGGTGGCGTGAGGTCAACGGAATGCAGACCATTGGCCTACGTGCATAGAGACCTCCCTGATGAAGCCTATTACGTACTGTTTGGCTGGACACCATTCGTCCTGTTGCCAAAAGCAACTGTCTTTGCAGCTGAGTAGCATTGTCTGTTCTGTTTCGACGAGCTGTTAACAGTATATACCGGTCATCAGTTGCTGTAGTGGCGCGTGGCCGACTTTGCCCTGGTCGGCGTCTAACATTCCCTGTTTCTTGGAATCGATTCCACAGCCTTGCAACGACACTTCTGGCGACTCCAACAGCGTCCGCGACACTACGTTGTGTTTGCCCGGATTCAAGTCTGCCTATAATACGCCATGCCATGGATTCCGGTAAATCACGTTGTTGAGACTTTTCAAGTCACCTTTTCTAAAAAAGAATAACTGAGCAATCGAATTTCACAGTTAAGGCAGTGAAAGAGACGTTTCTGCAACATACCGATTTCCGACCTTATGTTCTTTTTCTGGTTTTTGACGTCATGAACTTTGATTTGCATGTGAAGTTTTCTTCTTCTGTTTCCTGCTAGGCTTTAAATTATGGATGATTTATTTTATGTTACTTATCGGTGTAAGTATTTGCGTAATTTCGTTAAAACCATGTGCTCCCCTAATTGTTTTGAGCAGTGTATATACATACACAATACTCACAGATGCATACACACTCACAAACATATGTATATTTTAAAGTCAATGTGTGAAATTAGGCATTGTATAGAATCCCTAGGAAATCTACAGAATGCCGAAAATGGGATGTCAAAGTATGAAACACATATTGCTTACAGTCAAGAATTTTTAACGACTCTCTTTCTTTACTATGCCTAAATAATACTTGTTGTTCTGTATAATGTTTAGGTATTATATACAATACTTAGGGAATAAACATGTTCTAACAAAATAACACATATATTTCATGCTTTGCTTAAAAACGTCACGTACACTATAGATGTCCGAGGCATTCTATACAATGCCTGCTTTTCACACTTTGCCGGTAACATATTTACTAATTATCGAATTCAGTCGTTTATTAAATGTGAATTGTCGGCACTTTCTAGCGCTGGTACAGACACTAAGCCGCAGTATGAGATCGCTAATAGCCTTTATTTATAGATAATTACTTTGTGCATTGGACTCTAGAGATGAAAGCAAAAAACTAACAGGACTAAAGCATTTAAATACGAAGAAGTGCACTCGATTTTAGCTTCTTCTAAGTGGCTTCGGTTAAAAAAAAACTATTTAGTTGCAATTATAATGGGCTAGGAAAGTACTTGCTTTGTCATTTAACAGTGATGTTAGCGGCCTTCAGTCCGTCCGAGGGTTTATGGAAAAAAATCCAAATTACTGACGTATAAAATACTTTGCGGTTTTAGAACGATCATTACATAATTCTCCCACGTAAAGTTAAACAAATAAATGAAAAGAGCTTTTAAGATATTTTATGTCCTTTACATATTTTTAAACAAAGACTTGAATCTTTGTTTCCCGTTCTGTAACTCGTATCACATTTACTACATTTCGATCATCAGATACTATTTCGGCATTTTTCACGCAATCCATCCTTTTTTACTTACACTTGACTTTTCTCAGTTTGCAGAAAAATAGACGAATGGTCTGAGGAATTTTTAAATTTAGCATCAAATGTCGAAATGAAGTTATATGACGACATGTGTCACATCCCAACAGCACCTACGGAAACGCAGACTGCTGTAAGGTTCTCTAGTTTGAAAAGAGTTATTTGAAGGTAAGGACAATAGTCAATCACCTACATCAGCCTTAACATGTCGGAAGCCTTTTGCCCACTTTTCGCTATTTAGCAATCGTTTAGAGGTCAAAAGAGATATCACATTTTGATTAACTCTTTCTGATATCTCTAATGCATAATGCTCTCCAATTAATAATCTTTATTATCTATATATATAAAACAGTTCCGTAACTGACTGACTGACTGACTGACATATAACGCACAGACGAAACCGCTAGACCTAAAAGGCTGAAATTATGCAAGGCGATTCTTCTTATAGTGTAGGGGTTCACTAAGAAAGATTTTTGAAAAATTCTTCGTAGATATTTTAAAATTAAATTTTAAGATGTTTTAGTAACTTTTTTAAGTTTGTATTTAAAATAATAATTTGAGGGTTATAAAATTTATATCACGGGGTAGATCATCAAAATTGTTTTAAAATGAAATCTTTTTCGAATCTTTACCTCCATTTTCTGATTTTTGGTGAATTTTTAAAGATTACTTTTTAGAATTTAATTTATTAAATGCTGATCACGTGATTTCTTTTTCTGGTACTTTAAATTAATTTATCGTCATGTGCATAACAACGAAATAGACAAAAAAATTATTTTTTTTCTTGCTAATGCAGCAGACGATTGGACGTTATCCAAAAAAATATTAAAATATAGTAAAACATATGTTCCTTAAACTTTACTATATTCTTTAGTATGTTCTATTAGATTAAATTTGAATATTTTCATCTACATTATTTTGTCTATAAAAATATCGCTTACGATTTTTTTTATAAATATATATTTTTGCTTTTTTTACATCAATTGCATACATTGATCGTTGTATTTATTATAAATATACACACACACACACACACACACACACACACATATATATATATATATATATATATATATATATATATATATATATATATATATATATATATTTGTTTTTTTGTCATTAAATGCAGGTTTTCAGCTTGTTGTTTGATATATATGTTGTCAGGCTTAATACCGAAGATCAAATTGCAATCAGTATTATGACGAAGTCTATACAATTTATATAGCTAATTTACTAGAACTCATGAAAAAAATGTTACTTAGCTGCGAGATTCGTTTAGGAAAACCACGATACTGCTTGACTATTTATCTGTCAATAACATATTCGGGAAGCAAGAGATCGAAATATGATTCCCCAGTCAGCCTAGTTGTTTAAAGATGTAAAAAAGAGTTTTAGAAAGACGATATCTAAAAATAGACTGATTTTAAAATGTTGTCACCCCCTTTCCCCTGTTATTTTACGAGTGGAAGGTAATATTACATTCGTTAATTTGGGCAATGACATGACTTAGTGGTGTAATGGTCAGCACATCTGTCCGAGAACAATTTAAAGGTTAAGGAATAATTTTTCTTTTTACTGAAACAAACAATTTTTCTAAAATATCTTGAGAAAATTTGATAACGGAAAATAAAGACCCTTCATATTTTATGCTAAGGACTGACAAAATAATATTAAAGAAAAATGTACTTTTTATTCAAATATGCTCTTATACGTCTATCAGAAAAGCCAAGTTACATACACGAGAAGAATAAATGCAAGAGACAAGAATATATCATTCGACTCTGAGTTCGCAAACTTTAAAGACTTAAAATACGATGCTGGAGCTTAATCAAAATACAGATATGAAAAATAAATTTTAGATGAAAATCGTATTTTTAACATCCGAGTAATGTGGCATCAAGTAAATTCCGTATTTCTGAAAGAACATGGTATGTTTTTCCTCTCTGTATATAGAATTGAAGTTAACCTGGTTCTTTTCAAAATCATTTTGATGCGATCTGTCATGCAAAGTAAATTTCTTTTTGCAAAAGGCATTTGTAAAATATTTTCCTCCTTCTACTTCAATTGAAGTAAAACCGGTCAGAATACATATGTTACATAATGAATCTTGAAATGATGTTGAAAGTATTGCTAAAAGGCTTTCAAATGTCACGACACATTTCAAAGTACCATAAAATTTTATTTACTAGAATATGCGATTTGCTTCCTAAGAGTTATTTGGATTAAAAATTGGTTTTTTGGTTTTATGTTTTAGAAATTGTATTCAAAAATGATCATAAACGATAACAGTTATGCAGTTCATTTTGCATAACTTAATATAATTTAATATTCTGTAGCATATATTTATTTATTATTTAATTATGCTTGTATAAATAAATAAATAAATAAATAAATAAATAAATAAATATATATATATATATAAAAATATATATATATATATATATAAAAATATATATATATATATATATATATATATATATATATATATATATATATATATATATATATATATATATATATATATATATATATAACTAATAGGTATAACGTAATATAACAAATTCTGGAAAATCGAAGATGAATGATTAGACAGATTTGATCTTTATAGGAGTCTAAATTTTTTAATTTTTAAGTAGCTTAGTTGACCTCCTCTCTGGTGAGAAACTAAACTGTAGTTTAAATATCGAATACGAGATTCACTTTTTTGAGTGTACATTTATGAGTTTAACAAAGTAACAAATCAACAAGAATTACACAGGATTGGACGTTATCCAAACAAATATTAAAATATAGTAAAACATATGTTCCTCAAACTTTACTTTATTCTTTAGTATGTTCTATTAGATTAAATTTGAATATTTTCATCTACATTATTTTGTCTATAAAAATATCGCTTACGATTTTTTTTATAAATATATATTTTTGCTTTTTTTACATCAATTGCATACATTGATCGTTGTATTTATTATAAATATATACACACACACACACCATTATATAAAAAAAATTATCTAATACAGACACATTTGTCCGCTGTGGGACGATACTTCACACTATAGGATTGCTAACTAATCAGAGATCCCAATATTAACAAAACCTAACTTTAACTATATAATTATTTTACAACTCCAAACTTTCAGTATTAATATTTTTATAGGAAGTACTAACCCACCTAAACTCAAACATGATTTTCTTTTTTGATTTTCTTAACAATTGATTTTTTTCCTGCCGTAAGATAATTTTTTCACCGAATATCTTCAAAGCCATGCATGGGAAATACTATTTCTCTTTCTCTCTCTTTCTCACACACACACAGATATACATCATATTTCTTCAACTTTTTAAATAAGCTGGACTCTAGTTGTTTCATACTTCCTAAAAAGGTGGCTTTCGGCTTTGCCCGGATTGAGGTGAATGCAAGGTTTTTACGGTATAAAAACTTCAAGTATAGATATTAGAGATTTCAACAAGTATAGGAATTAGAGAATGAACTTAAGGAAAACTGGTTTGAAACCACAGCAATAAAAAAAGAAAATCCTTGACATGGTATATTCTAGCATTTTCAGATTTCAGATGTTTGGTAAATGTTAGGATATGTCAATAAGTCCTAAGATTAAAAAGAAATCTATAATTTACTGCATGGCAACTATGAAACTTTCCTTTGTATTTTTTTTTTACATTAAACTGTCCTCAGGAGTAAAAATTGTACGAAAATATTTCCCTTGAACAAAAGCACTTTCGAAATGTCAAAAAAACTTTAATCAACCCTAAAGACGAAATAATCCAAAATCTTTTCTTTGCGTAAAAGTGGAAAAATATACAAATAAAGCTATATTAGTAGATATTTAGCAGACTAAACACGCTTTAAATTTTGAACTCTCAATTTTTCATAATGATTTATAGACACACTAGGTGTCATCCTGTTGGCTGCTTACAGCGGCCCATCAGTGTTGGCTGGTCACTGCCCTTTCTATCTATTTACTTTTGGTGCAGGTGAAAGGAACAATAAGCAATTAGCGGGAAAATTAAACGTAATATGAAAATGTGACTGAAAAGCATTAAAGATTTAAGCTAATTATTTTATATTTATTGGGTCGATATGTATGGTAAGTTATTACGAAATGGGGGTGATTACAAAAAATAAATTTGCATCCCCGACCACCAGAAGGCTCTAATCGGATGAGTTAAATTAAGAAATCAGGGTCTTGCATTTTTTTTCCTGCTAGTAAATTCTGCTTTATTCATCCAATTTTAATTCACTTTATCTTTGTGTTATAAACCTAGAAAGACGGTTTTGCCTTTTTGGTGTGGGCTGGACTGTCAGCACAATTTTCTAGTAACCTTGAACAAAATGAAAGAAATACCACTTTTAGAAGTTTTTCTCCTCCAAGTTACTCGTTGACTACGCCCTGCTGAAGAGTCTATATGAAAGGTAAAATCTGGGTCCATGGCCACTTGGTACACAAGATGTACCTTCCTTTGCATAATTAATTCTTTTATCTAGGATGTTTTCCCTGCTGTATATTAAGGATTATTTATAGTTCATGATGAAGATTTTCCTTTCTACTGAGATCTGATGTTTCTTCATAATATACTGCTACTTGCAATTCACAGGCTCCGTTAACTGTTTCAAATAATTACTCACATTCTATACCTGAAAAATATTATATTTTGCTTCCCCTTGATATCAACCATTCTCGTGATAACTGGATACTGTCACTGTAACTGCTTTTGAAAGATATACAGCTTTACGAGTTATAAATTTTATGCAATTTGACATTTATGCACTCTAAAGTGTTACAATTACTGAGTGCACTGTCCATTTATCTGTAGTTTTCCATAAGCGAATTTACTCACAAACTACGGAGTCCAAAAATTTAATGAAAAGTAAGGCATGGAAGGGAATTTCTCATCTACAATTTTAAGTTCCCCTTAAATGGATTCTTAAAAATATCTTTAATTATCTTTTTAGTGTCATGAGTTTATTAAGTTACTCATGTTTCACTGATTAATTCTAAAGAATTAGTCTGAAAAGCCTATCATGCTTAAAATTTTAACAAAACTAGGGAATTACCAGGTTCACTCTTATCTCTCGGGAAAATGATTTAGTCCACTCTTCAGTTTTATTTCTCTTAATTTAAATCTCATAATAAACCAGGAAAGCAATTTATTTTGAAAAGTAGATAATCTTTGTAAAAGTTAAGAATTTTAACGCTCGGAGATTAAGTCAAATATGCTGACATTTGGGGCAACATGAACTAAAATAATTCATGTATTATGATTTATGGTGTGCTTGTAAATTGCATTAGAGAAAACACGTGTAATTATATTTAAGGGATATTGTAGAGAGGGATATATATATGTCAGCTGCCCTGTTATCACAAAGTCAGATAATTTCTAATACAAAATAAGTTTCAGTAGATTTTTTACATGAATTTGAGAATATTCGCTATGCAAGGAATAAGTAATTACATGTTCAGCAAAATACTTTAAAACTTGCATAAACCAAACTTGTAAAATGCTTGAAGTTTAGTTTAAGCATTAATATTTTATGACGAAGGAACCCTCGTTAGAAAGTGAATATTAGTAACGTGTGCTTCGATCAAAATACAACTAAATTTGCAATAGAACAGTTAATAGCTCAAATATGACGCAGATGCTATGGGTATAAAATTTGTTCTCATATAATTCACAGGACTGCATGAGGAAAATGTCATGTCTTTCAGACAACATCTATATAGTCACACAAAGAGAGACATTACCATTTCACATACGTAGTGGGCATTGATTGTAGAAATGCCATGCACAAATTTCCCTATTGACCTATAGAAATTAATAACAAAGATATTTAAAACCGGTATCCTTAGTATTAAGTTTCTTTAAAATTTTAGAATAGGAAATACCGCCAATAAATTAATTTCTGAAAAACATGAAACACACTTGTTCTTATAATATGGCTCTGGGCATGTAAAACTTAATTAAAACGGAATTTTAAAACTTAAATACATGGCGGAGGAATCACATAGTATTTTACAGGTGTTGCCTGGTTTTCTGTTACTCATTTTTGTTGATTCCCCTCTATTTTTTGTTTGGATTTTTCCTTGGGGATCATAATGAAGCTACTATCAAGCAATTAAAAACTCATGTTGAAAGTGAATTAGGAAAATAGTTCAACAAGCATATTGAATGATGCATATAGCGAACAGTGTTGGAATTTTCACAGTACTGTTGTTAGTTCAGATTTCCCCGAGACTCTGCCGCAATGTACATGGAGTTAAAAAGGTTTAAATTCGTAACTTTATTTACCAATGAATAAATCTATTGTTGCAATTTACCAAGTACAAGTTTTTAGTCCAAAGGGAAACGAAACACCGATTGTACAAGATTGCATTTCTGGATATTATCGAGCAGAGGTAGGCAGACTGTCAGAAGTAATTTTAAATTTTATCCGAACCAATTGAGAATATAGATTTCATGCAACAGAGATAATTATAATTTATTATAACTTTATTTTTTCGGGTAACAAATTTTTGCTTTCGAAAGAGGAATGTAGAAATTATGAATAACTTTTTTTGGGTTGATTAAAATGTATGTAAATAAGAATTTGAGGTACTTGAGAATGCAAATTAAATTTGTAGACACAATGAGATCAGGATCTTGATAACGGAGGATTGTCTAAGAAACTAATTACCTTCAAAAGGAGTCACACTGGGCAATGACCGAATAGGTAGGACGCTGGAATTCTGTCCAGAGCATATGGATTCAAGTTCCACTGGTAAGATGGACTTTTGTAGCCTTTCGGAATAGGCTTTTAACTGTAGGTACCAGTCTAATATGCCCTTGAGTAGCAAAAGATTACCGTAGCTTTCTCAACCAAGCAAATGGAGTCACGTAACAATTAGAAGCAATTTAAAGTTTTTGGGGATATAAAATATGTAACTGGTCGCAATACTTTACTAATGTATTTTCTAACGGAAATAAACAAAAGTTGTTTACGAGAATAGAAAACTATCGGATCACCACATCAAAGTCGACATTTACACCCTTCCCCGAAAAACAAACAAACAAAGAAGCAAAAAAAAAACGATTTCATAAGAGGCGATGCATAGTGTTGAATGAAATCTTAAATATAGTTCTCCTCGTTTCAAGCATTCAGTTTATTTCAAAGCATTTGAACCGCAGTTGTAAACAGTCAAACGACCACCGCTCTTTGACCACTGGTTTCTTGCTGAGCAAACTGATATAAATTACCTCCGTGTTGGCACGCTACAAATGCTGTGTACTTCTCTTGTCTTCAACATCCGAAGAAAAATAACGTATTATATTGGCCTAACTCCACCAGAGGGGCCCCGTCATAGCTGCTAAGGCCCTATAGGATGTATCTCCATCGGTGAGGGAGTATATATTGGCCATGAAAACGCCAAGTATATTGGCACAGTTTACGTCTGACTTAATCAATCTTCTGCCAAAATTAGAGGAAGGGCAATGACATTCTAAAATCGTTTCTCTGAGGAGAATTCAGTTTAACTGGAAAAGTGTTTGTAGTAAGAGATTAAGACGTGGTTCAAATCCGATTTCTTTTAAAACCAGATTCAAAAAATTTCTTTTAAAACCAGAAAAACCTTGAAATCATATATGAACGTTTTAAAAGAAAATTTTCAACATTTGATGCAACGTATAAATATTTATAATAAGAAATATCTTTTTAATCGCTTTTCATGTAATTCTTTCGGTATATATATCTCTAAATACATCTGAAACAAAACAATAATATGTAGAAACACAAAGCATGGAAAAGTGTAAGAAACAGAAATTCCCTAACATATTGCACATATTTCAGACATGTACATTGTTACCATAAACCAAGAATACGCTGTTTGATTTTAAACTTAATAGATATAAAATGTAAAGGACTTTTTTATATGGATAAACAGGAAATACACTAAGTAAAACAAATATGAGGCCTGTTACCTGCCAGCGATTGTTTACAAAATAAATGAAACCATTATTCCGTTTCACAGTTTAAATGTTTCCTCCCGAGAGAAATTTCATGATTCTTTTGCGTCTGTTTCATTCGATATTTTAGAATATATGCTTCTAACGTATTCCCTGATATTTTTCCATTTTTTCCCTAAATATTGTGCAGAAAAATATTTAGAATTCACATTGAGATGGTCTGTGTATGATATAAATGTTTAAATATATCGCGGAGAATTTTTTCGGTGGACTGAGGAATGTTTCGTTCAATATTTAAACAGTGTAGGAAATTGATAAAATATACTAATTTTTAATCATTGTGTTGAAAATTTTGATGGTGTTTTTTGATGGTATTTTCGCAAATAGGGTGACTCTCGTAAAAAGTAAGCCCAAAATACAATCTTTTCCTTAAAATTGGTCCTAAAGACCTTAAAATTGGTCCTAAAGACCTTAAAATTGGTCTTCTGCAGATAAGAGTGTATCCGTCTTAAAACTACGATTTTTTTGGCTTTGAGGTACTAAATAGTACTAGTGCTAATCAAATTTCTATTACATATAAATAATTTTGCAGAGCAATTTTGAAATTTATCTGGTGGCCGACAATGAAAATATAATAGACTAACTATCGGTATTAACATTAAAAAATTTAGTGAATAATTTGTAGATATGAAGAAGCTTTTCTGTGTATACAAAAAACGTCTAAGGTTTCTTTTGATCGATGATTTCAGAACATAACACCTAGTTATATATCAAGTTAGGCATTGATCTATTCAAAATGTTGGTAGAGATTTCTAAGTGGTTTCTTTGACTGACAAAAAGTTACTTTTTGTTACCAGCCCACGTTTTGTTTTACCAATACCCCGATCTTTAAGAATGTTTGTTCTTCGATTTGTCATTACAAAAGTATACTTACACAATTGAATCTAGCCAGAGATACGTTTTACAGAATGATAAGTCAGAGTATGATTAGATATTTAATTATTTGTCTCATTACCAGACGACAGAGATTAATTATGATTAGACAACATGAAAGTCGTAAAGCAAATATTTAAAGACTCCTATCCATAAAGGAAAAAAAAAAAGAAGTTGTGACTAACAATGAAAAGAGATAAGATTGGGAAGTCTTCCCCAACTCCTACCTCAGTGTCATTCCATTATAGATGGCACGGGAGGGGGGCAAACGAAAATAAGACAGTGAAGGGAGAAAAATGATTTAAAAAAAGTAAACCATCCTTCCAGTAGTATGAGTGACTGAGGATGATGTGAAGTGAATGTATTAGAATTACTACAAGTAATAAGGCAGCTTTTCATCGTTGAAATTTTCTCTCGTCTAAGACAGAAGTTGACATACAGGCAACTTTGGCATCTTTTATCCAAATGAAGACAGGCGAAGGAATTAGTATATTTTACTAATTTTGGAGTAATGGAAAATGTTTCATTAGAATCCTTAACTGTTATGATAATGCTTAACGTACGCTAATACATAACTAAGCTTATAATCACTCTAGTACGATAGTCCATTATGCAATCTAGAAACACTCCATATTAACGCATTATTTATATTATACAATTAATGGCAGAATGTATCTGAATATTTTTAATGATAGTAACGTAATACTTTGCCTAAAGTATTCTGTCTGAATATTGCTTAAGGTGGTAGAGGTATGAGAAATGTTTTATATTCTCTTAATGAAACTAACATCAAACTTAGTCGCATTACACTTCCTAATAAAGGAATTTCGTAAGAATTTCCTACATCATTTAATATCATTTCCAACTCCCCTGAGAATTACTACGGCCTAAACAAATGAAAGGTAAGCTTTGCATCTCATTCCTTCACACATCAGGTATATATCGACTCCACGTTATTTCTTTTAGAATATATAAGTTACAGGAATTTTTTTCCTCTTGACATATCACCATACTGATGATAAATATTATACAGAAATCAATTTTCTATCGAAATAATAGTTTGTTTGCATTAGCGACTCTTGTTTGAATGTGAAATATTAAGCAGCTAATACGTAATCTATATCCACATAACGCTCAGATATTTTTATTAGAAATTTTAGATGATGTTGCTTTGGATTTCGAGATTTCGGATATCAGAATCTTTGCCAATAATTCCATTTAAAGAAATGGAAGTACCTAATGGTGTTACTGTCAAAGCTCAGTATGATTTTATTTCGCTCAATATATTTATGAAAATATTCTTGGATTTCATACAAATGAAGATCAATAAATATTTTCCGATAGCTTAACACTTTAGTTTAGAAAATGATTTTTATAGATTTTTAAGATCGAAATTATTGAATGAAAGAAAAGATACCAAGTTTAACTTTGCACTCAGCTACATACTTTATAATCACCAAAAAAAAGTGTATTTTTTTAAATAATTTTTTTTCGAGTAAAATAATTATTTTTATTGCACGATGCAACATTCGAGATTAAAATTAATATTTCATAATATTTTAAAAATTATTTATTTATATCAGTGTAAGAAACGAAAAAAATATTATTGACATTAAGATTACGTTTTAAATTTTCTAGAGAATGAGTTTGAAATATTACGAAGTGAAATTGAAATTAAATCTTTATGTCGAGATATGAGAAGCTGTTAAACACAGTGCGATAGTAAATGGTTTATTCTGAAATGATTTTGTAAATGACGTTTTGTATTTCTTCTTACGTACGAGTAGTTGAAAATGTTTTTTAATAATGCTATGATATATCACTCTAGTTAAAATCAATGTCAATTACAGTTACATGGTGTGAAATCTGAAATATACCACGAGTATTTGAAGCTATGAATATAGAGTTTTTTTTTGTTTGTCAAATTGATTGTTCATCTTCAGTACATATTAGAGCAGCTTTAATATAAATATGTGCAATTTTGGTTTTCTGAAACACATAATTTTAAATTTCAGTTTAAATATTATTTAATATGTGTTGTTAATTTGAATTGAGAATTACACTACACAATGTTCCAAAATTATTGCCGGGGTTTGAAACTGTCTGTCTCTTATCTGATGTAGACACACAAAAATAATGTATGGAACGAAAAAGAAGTTTCGAGTTTGTTCAGCAGTCATAACGAATGTGAGTGCAAAATCCCCATCGGAAACGACATGTTCGGTGTTATGGACTTCAATTCACCAGACACATTGGAGCCTTACTGAACATAGTAAGACAGGAATAGAACTACCAGCTGTTACGCTGGGAACCCATATTGAGCACTCTTTACGACTGCTGACACTAGTAACGTACCTCTTTGATCAATGCATGGAATGAAATTTTTTATAATTTCTATTCATAATTGTTTAAAAAAGATCTTATTTTCCACCACTGATAAAAAAATTTAAAACTTTTCGCACAATGAAAATTATTTGGAAACACCCTTTATTAAAAATATCTTGTACTTTTTTTATGTTTACCGATTATTTTTTTAAACTTCATATCTCTATATTTCGTAGCCATTCAAATGCATTGATCAGTAATTAAGAATTCCTTTACGAAGGGCATTTCATAAATATTATTTTTAGATTCTTTGTTTGCTATGTACAGTTTAGCACCCTGTTAAAAATAGATAAATAAAATAAAATAAACTGTCTAAGTGACTACGTTGGACCATATGTTTGTTCCGTTGCATATACAAGATAATGTCTCGTTTGCATTGCTGAAAGGTACTTGTTGAATTCTTGGATATTTTAGAGTATGTCAGATTTAGTATGTGAACTGCAATTTAATAATGACTCCTTTAAAATAACTTTGTTACTCATAATAAATTTAACAGCAAAAGAATAAGGACTTATCCACCAAATATTCTTTCAAATACTTTCAAACTTCTATTAGTCAGTTGCTTACTAGAGAAGTCTAATAGTTTTAACTGTCGTCTCTACAAGAAAGATAATTATTGAAGTGCTGGTTTTATCAAGAGCTTCAGTCTAGAATCGAGAAAAATTTTCGAAACTAAGTTTTTATTGCATGTACTAAAGAAGCGTTTACCTGAAGATGCTTTATGTCAATTATGAGAAAACTTATGGATTCTTTTTTTTGTTGTTTAGTAAGTTGATAACTCTGTAACATTACATTGATTGCACGAAGTACACGCAATAGGAGAAAAATACTAAATTTTATATGGGAATTACTTGCGAAAGTATATAGATTGAAAAGATTTCATTTTTACGACTTGAGTTTAAAATTCCAGTAATTGAAATATTAGCTCGTTTTATCGAAAATATGCCTAAGCATTTCTTTTACAAAACTATTATTAAAGTAAAATGTAGTTAAGTCGTAATAAATATTTTATTGTAAAGAAAAGAGTATTTCAATACATGTTCATCAAAAGAAAACTTCAAGGAATCCTTCAATGAACCCGAATCTATTCTAATAATGGGAAAGAGTGTAACATTGATTTTGAAATCTTTAATCTATATCATACGTTTCTTTGCAGATCTGAAAAAGATGTTATTTGGAGGCTGAAAGTAAAGAATTATAGGCTAAGAAATACTCTATGAAATTTTTCTTTTAGAAGCTTGGCTTCTATCATAAAGACGCTGATTTTGCGATGTTTTAGAAATCACATATATATCAAAGATTGCTCTTTTAAAACCATTTTCCCTCTCACTAGTAATTTTGCTTCTTTTTCAGATAACTTAGAGCAATTTTTATCGGAATTTGCAGTGTTGGAAGATTGTATAGAATTGCTTACTTCGGGAGTTTTTCATAAAGGGAAGAGTTATAATAAAGAGCTTTCCTACAAGTTTTTTGGGAAGCATTAAAATAATTTTTCAGAGTATCAACACATAGAAATAGATGCCTTTTAGTATTTTTTGTGCTATCATTATATAATATTTCTTTATATATATATATATATATATATGTATGTATGTATGTATGCATGTATGTATATATATATATATATATATATATATATATATATATATATATATACGTACATACATATAGTGTGTGTCTGTGCTAGCTGTAAAAATAGCACATTTTTTTACTTATAAGTGAAAAAAGTAAACAAAGAAAGCAGAGAGAGTGTTAAGAACTATTTTAAATGTAATGAAATATGCGAATAGAGCATTGTCGTAGATGTGAGTAACAAGTTTTCATTATTTATGGTAGGCAGTCATATACCTTTCTAACTGAGTACCTTAATTGGTCTTTCGTTTGGAGTTGATTACTATTTTGTGAAACACAATAGTTGTAATTAGCAGCTACGGAACGTGAAATTTGATCATTATTATGTGTCACTAAATACCTTGTGCATAAGGTATTTTGTCCATTGAGAGATAATTTAAGCCAATTCTGCAAATCTATAAATTACGAATTATCTAGTTTGTTTGCGCACTCAGTTGTTAAAGTAGTTATTTACTGGTTATTAAAAGGATGTGCGTTTGAAATTTTCATTTAAACATATTAATACACTACTGGAATATTGTTTGGAAACGTAACACAAACTGTAAATTCACCGGTATAAAGCGAAGAATATGCATTTAATGATTCAGAAGGAATGTTTTTCACTTTTTAATAATCAAGAGCCTTGACTATCTATAAGTTTTATACATATAATATAATGTCGATCTTATCTGCCCTATTGGTTCTAACATATTTACCATTTATCTTTGTATTCTTACCTAATTATTTTCCCCTGAATGTTTCTGACTTTTTTTCTATTTCCGAAAACACTCAGCAGCTTTTTGCATTTATTTCGAAGAGCTTTCTGTCATATACATATTTTTGTATTATGCAATATGTGAGCACAAGGTAGCTAAATTTACGATTGTTGATTAAAATAAATTAATTTTATGGATTCAGCTTCATAGAACTTATATTCAGAATCCACTAATATTTCGAAAGAAAAGTAACATCGAGGGAGAAAGGCAATACATGAAATGAATTGTTATAGTTAAAAATTTTAGAATGTGATACCTACCACCTGATTGCTAATTATCTCTGTGATCTGGTATAAGTTTGAGTTTTTCTGTCTAAGAATTCTTTCAACCACTCTGGTTGCCTGTACCTCAGAAATTTATCTTTAGCTTAAACATCGATATTAAAAATGCTATTTTTATTTTTATCCTTAATTTATAACAACTAATTTAAGGATCAATTATTCGTTAGTCACAGGTATTTTTACTTTTGAGCCACCAAAACGAGCAATTGTTTTGATGATAATTGTGTTCAAAATACTCTTGAGAAGCCAATGTAGGGCCACCAAAAAATACTGAGACGAGTTTCTTTTCTTCAGAAGCAAAATAAATAAATAAATAAATAAATAAATAATAAAAATAAATAAATAAATTAATTAACATACTGACTTTACAAGCATACTAACTCCTGGTATACTTACCCTAGTATACTTGTTCTCTTGGTACTTTACCGAGTTCCAGGAGAAGTATATAGATGCTTCTCCTGGAACTCGGTAATTGCACCCTTCCTATCTAGAACACGGGGTTGGGAAACCAAATGTTGCCCTCTTTTTTTAACCCGAGTACTAGTTTATATTATGATACAAATTAATTATTCTTTTAAAATCCATATCCTGAAGAACTCGAATTAAGATTTTTTTTTTACCAGAGAATCATCTTGAGCATTAAGCATTTGGGGGTCATTTGCCCATTTTATAACTTGTTAACAGTAGAAGCTTGCTATGCTGTCGGAGAAATTATAAAAGCCCAAATTAAAGACGAAAAATTGCCTAGCTGAAAACTGCCTAGAAAAATTGCCTAGTGTGTTTAAGGAATTGATTAGGTTGAAGCATGAGTATATATTAAAAATATTTTCTATTCATTAACCTTTAAATTGTTTCTGAAAACATTTGTTCTGCAAATAAGTACTACGTGAGATTTAATTAATAACTTCAACAAATAAGAGGAACATTACATCCTATCAGTTAAGTAGGAAGAATTCCTATGTTACTGCTGATGCTTAAAGTAATTGCTTCAATGAGACGACACGATACCTATAGTGGGTCTTTAATTTTGTACGGAGCAAACAGATTAACATTTTCCCCCAATAACAGTTAACCGAATGTTCTTTATTAATCAGTAGTTTGTTTTTAATAACTCTCTTTAAAATTACTTAAGTTTAAAGAATTTTTCGTTATTCTCTCTCTCTCTCCCGGAATTACTGCATACTTCATCATAAAACCGGTTAATACTTTTAAAGTAATAATTAAATCTAAGGAACAGATCAGAGTCAAATCATTCCTTATTAGATCTATGGTAAAGTTGTCAAAGCAATGAGAAAATCGGATGAAATACAGCTACTAAATAATGGAACATTGCAAAATATTGCATGCGTTTTGTACTTACATGTATTTTATAATACATGCAAAAATTACAAAATGTTTATAACACATGGTTTTACTCCATTTCTTTTTCATTAAATTGGAATTTTCATCAAATGACAGTACACATTGAGGAAAAGGAGGAATAGTTTTAAAAATTCCAAAATTTTACGGTTCTTATGTATAAATGTTAAAAAAACTGTGTAGGTCATTGAAATAAAACCCCATGGTTAACTCAAAATGCATTATTATATAAATTAAAGTACTTGTGGGGAATTCTTAAATGTATATTTTGAGTAAGAAGCACTTTCTTGAAAAAATGTTTCGTTTTTAATTAATTTGCTATCTGTAATGATGCATCTAACGTCTAGTGTTTTGTAGTATATTATTAAAACAATATATGCCAAGGTGAACAAGGACCCAAATTTAGATTTTTGAGGCTGATAATTATTATTTGGTTAAAATAAATTGTCTTTTGTAACATCTGTTAAATATAGAAGTATTTTTTTATTTAGAAGAGGCAAATTCCCTTGAGGGAATAACATTTAATAGCAACAACACACTTTAGTCTAGTGAAAGATTTTATCACTTGGAATTTTATTCGGCAAGTTCTTCAGAAAACTTCTACATAATTTTAGAAACGTTTTTGATTAAGTTTCATTAAAGGGATATAAATGTGATATACATTCAGAATAAATATTATGAAATACATAACACATATTGCGCTGAATTGTAATCTTCGTTTTGTGTTGCAAGAATAAATACTAACACAGCAAATACATGTTGAGAATTTAAAACAGAAGAAAACTAGAATAGGAAGTTCTTTGATACTTGAAAACATTACGAATACCAAAGCATAGATGAATAACACTTTGAACTAAATTTCTTTGTACTGATGTTACTTTAACATATTACAAAATGGTAGAAGAACACATTGTAGTATTTATGTTTGGAGAGTATAAATCAAAGTATGCATAAGGATTTATTTCTGAAAATAAATTATAGAAAATGCCAGTCAACTCTTAAGTAAAAGATAATGTTCAATCATGCTAAGACTGAGCCTCTTTGATCCTTCATAACTACTAAGATTGAGAATTTTTCATGATACTAAACGATGTAATAATAAATATACCAGTGGTTGGAAAACTATGGTCCAAAATAGTGGCTCCAAAACTGCCAATACATCAGGTCTCTCAGATAATTTACGCAGGTACACAGGTTATGAAAATTTTTGTCAACGATAATTCTTTAAGAGGGGCATTAGACATCCAATGTGAGGAAGTGTTCACTACATTATTTTTTTTCTAGACAAAATAAATTTTGAGATCCATTGTATATTGCTTTCTGAATTAAAGCACACACTACTTACAAACAAATGTTGCCTGAGCAGTATGAACGCTAATCAGAAGAAAAATTATTGACATTACTGAGAACTATTTATTCTGTATTGTGGGTGAAGGCCTTGCCGTATTTGCTAACGAACTTAAAAATAAAATTTCACCATGTTGCTAATTTACAAATGAGAAACTACGAAAGAGTCTTTTTTTGGTAAGTTACCTCGTAATGAACTTATCAAATATTGAGTCGCATGTTGTGAATTTTATAGAAAAGAACCTATAACATTGGCACAGCTGCCGAATGAACAGCTTTTACGTATAAACTAATATAAATTCTATAATGTATCGTTTAAATAATATATTTTCATATTGTGAAACTGCTGTAGTAAGAGATGAAAAAATATGCAGCACTTTTTTAAGAAAAATAAAGGCCTTTTTCATGATAAAATATTCCTTAGTCTCTCAGTAACTAATATATTTGAACAACCCTAACAACTGAAAACTAAAGTTAGGAGTCTAGTAAACTATTTAAATCTTTTGTACATGGGTTCTCAAGGTTTCAAAACCTATTACGTGCATTAATAAATCTTTGTACTGTTTCTATTAATAAAGTGTGTTGGGAGATCTATGTAATCCAGAAAAATGACTATTTAAGAAAAAAAATAATTCGAGACATATATTAAGTTACATGCTTCATACATACAGTTCGAATAATTCATATTTAAGCTGATTCTCTACACATAGGAAAAGAAAAAGTTTCATCTAACTTAGATCCGAGATTCTTTCAAAAGTTTGCGATCTGGTTTGATGATGTAATGATGAGAGCTTCTGTCTGGAAAATATAAAGTCGAGACTCAAATTTCTATATAGCCAGTTATATTTCAATGGTAGAAAAAATTCATAAATGTAAGGGTTAAGACTTTAGATTCGTGCCTAAATAAGCTGATGGACCAGCAACTTTATTTGCTGCAAATAAACTTTATTTTTATTTCTCCGCTGACGGGAGGCAGAGTAGCTGTCGACCGCTGTCAAGCGGTGCTTTTGTACTTCTACTTATTTTTACACACTGCCGCTAGAGGGCACACGGATGCATCTCATGACAGTAAAGGGTTATATGACGTAACAGTAAGAAAGTTTGCCAGAGGGGTCCATATATAGGTAAGGGGCGCGGTGGTCAAGTTGGCAATAGCAGCGGACCAGTGATCTGAACGACCCTGGTTCGATGCTCGTCTCTGAAAATCCACCGAGGTGTTCACTAATGGTGGCCGGGGCACGTAAAATAGAGCGTGGCTGCAATGTCCTTCAAGTTCTCAAATTTACCTCTGGAGGTGCGGGGTCAAGGGTTCCGGTCTCGTCACTTGACTCGGTTCAAAATTACGGGACGGGTCATTTAGCCAAGTCGGGCTCCGACCCTCGTGGTGCTAATTCAAAACAGGAACCTCACCTTCATCGCCCATAGCCTTTGGGACTTGATCTGATGTTGCTGTCGGTCAAGTTGCATAAACAACAACAACAACAACAACAACAACATACACAGGTAAAAAATGATTGGTTCATCCATTGTGCAACATACTTTAAGTAACAGGAGACCGTTGGGAAAATCTTGGGCAACCGTTTTTAGCACAGTTGGCCAACAGTTGGATTTGGTCATTGGGGTTATGTTGAAACAACGGCTGGCATTGCAGCCCCCCCCCCCCCCCAACGGTTGGCTGTTAGTTGTCTCAACCATTGGGAGAGAAGTTCAGCTCTCATGGACAACAACATTTTATAATCGTTGGCCCAAAAGCCCTTATTTGCAGATGGGACAGCAACAATTTATAACTGTGGGCCCATCATAAACATCTTGAAGTTTGTCTATATTTATTTCTGGAAGTTCTGTTAACGGTAACCATTCCTCAATGATGTCCCGAAAATTTGCTATTGGGCCAAATGTGTTACTTGGGACATTGCTTTCTTAAGTTTCAAGCGCAGCAATACTCATGCGAAGATATTTATGCTCTTTTTTAAAGTGTGTATGAGTGTTTGATTTTTAATTTAAGTTTGATTAGATTTTGAGTATTTAGAACTACTTATTCGCTTGAAGTATTTGTAGACGCTGAACATTTTTATCATACTCTCGAAAATTGAAAGCTTTAGATTTGTTGACACATATTTTAAGTTAATTTGATGAATCGAAAGTTAATATAACTCACTCATTTGATCTGAAAAACACATAAAACTAAACTGAATTTTAAAAAGGACATTATTGACAGTATAAAAATAATATAAATTAAGGTTAATCTTGCTTACCTTTAAAGTTCTTTAGACTTATGAAATGTTATCTCGATAATGTTCTTTTAAATTGAATACATTCAGAAATATCATTCCTTTATCCAATTAGTATGAAACTAATTAAATTATGTATATTATACTAGTATATGGGTAACGAATATTTGATAGTAATGTTTCTGGAACAATAGGTATACAAGACATATATCAGTAAACTCAGCGATAATCATAAATGCCAGCTAAAACATCTGTATTTTAGAGATTATTTCCTCTCTGTTTCAAATGAGCTAGCTGAGATTAGATTATTGCACTATATCCTCTTCGTGTAATTTCCTGCAATGCATTGGGTTGAATAACCTAACCTATCTCATAATTTGCCTTGTATTTCGAGGATAAGGGCATCACAAAATATTTAGTTTTGTTGAACGAGGAACTAAAAAAACAATGCTCAATTTGCTGAGATATTCCATATGGGAACAAAATCATATTAAATTAATAAAAGCCAATTTTGAGCAGAAAGCCGCTGTTATGAAAAAGATAGTTTATTCATATTCTTATTTTAAAGAAATTAAAGATGTTATTTGACTCATTTCTTATCGTTTAGTTCGATTTATAAACTTTTTTCCCTTAAACTAAAAATGTCATTCTTCTGGGCAAAATTAATTTAACTCACAACAACCAGTTGTACTCGAAATTATAATTGTAAATAGCTTTGTAAATATAACGTGCACAGTTATTTGCGTATCATGTGTATCCATGATATCAAAATGTATTAGTTTTCGAGTATGGGACTGAATTAGTCTCCAAAATAAACAATTATATTCTTCATTAATCAGAATAAAGCTTTACTTTGTGGAGTAAAAGTTTCTTCATGTTGCAAAACAGTTCGATGGAATAATGTTACATATCATACAATCTTTTCCAATGTAAAATTTTTATATGAAATCATAGCACTTTAAAGTATCATTCGTTTAAGCACTCCTAATTAATTATATTTCTAAGTTCAATGATTTCAGATTTTATTTGTTTAATAACAGGGGAATAAGACTTGTATACACATAAAAGGAAACACTGAAAGAATAAACAATTTTTATTTTAAAAATTCCAGCCTATTAACCACTAGGTTATCAGACCATAAGTTCTCGAATACTTCTCCAATATGCTGCATATTTGCTACAATGAAATATGCAGCATAACTAAGTAGAGAAGTCCCTCCTCTGTGGATTTTTTCCTTGAAAACTTAGACTAGAAACAAAGAGTTGTCGGTTCAAAGTTTAAAAAACAAGCAAAAACAAAACACACACACACACACACTTACTGGTGGTCATATCCAGATTAGCCAACATATTGTTATCCGGGCATCAAAAGTCCAATTTTTGAAGCACTGAAAAATTTCCTTTAGGCTATCTTGGTCCTTTTTTGAGGCACCACTCCGTAATACAAAATCGTCTGCAAATAAGGCCATATCAACCCGACCATCCGCAGTCAAAAGGTCTGTAAGACCAGGAATAAAAATATTGAATAATATAGGGCTTAAGATGATTGAGGTAAGCTTAAAGTGATTGAGTTTAATTATGCTTGAGCTTCGATATACTCTTTCCGATACATGGGGCACTAAAGCACTGGGAAAGAAAATTTCTAATCCAAAATTACAATTTATTGCAAATGCGGAGGGATTATAATTTTTGAATAGCTTTAATTCCCCAGACGCGGTCGTAAGCACACCTGAAGTCCACACATACGGCAAGAGTGGATTTCCGGTAATCAAATGCATCCTTTATACACTTGCTCAACATAACAGCTTGTTGCCTAGTGGAATAAAACTTTCTAAAGACTGCCTGTTTAGTTGTTAACCCTAGTGTAGTCGCATCTCTTTTTACAACGTTAGTAGTGGCATGTCGGTCATTTCCTCACCGATAGCAATGCGGGGAAAATATAGATACAAAAATAGTTTTCAATGGATATTAACATAATTTTCGTTCTCTAACAGATGATACCAACGATACAGTTTTATACATTTATAAATTAAATGTAAATCAATAATATATTGTTGCATAGGCGCAGCGTCTCCCTTGCCCCCCCCCCCCAACTTAACTTGAAATAAATTAAAACGTTAATGGAAGTTCTGTTAAAATTGGAAAATTGTAGAAAACTTTTAAGAAAGTTGATTTTTTTCCGCCTTTTCAAACTGTGAATCTGAAGATTCTGATTATATCTTTCCGATTATATATTAACATAGTTTTTAATAATAATATGATCCATAACAAAAATTCGATGTCATTTTTTTTCTCATTTTATTTATATTATATTGATTTTACTCATTGTATAACTTTTGAATACTATTCAAACATCAATTCTATTGTTATTCAATTAAAAAAAATTATAATATTTCATATTTTAAGGACCGTCCAGCAGTCAATGCGCTGAGGGGAGCCTTAACTGAATTCAGCTTGTGCCCCCCCCCCCCAAAAAAAAAAAAAAGTTACAAGCAGCTACGTCTATGAATTGCTGAGAAGTTAAGAGTTAATAGTTATTTTTTCTTTACATTTCACATATATGTTAAATGAATGTTCTTTGCATATACATGAGCAGCATTTCCGACATGTTTGCTTCATTTTCCTATTCTGTTTTGTTATGCAATATATACATCGTTCTTCTCTGGGGGATCGTAGAGCTATTTTGGGGGGTGTGCCCCACAAAATTAATCAATTTTTATTTTTAAAGGATTGGGTAAAGTTGACATTTTCTTTGTTTGATATTATGTGAAATTTAAACAGTTAATAAAATAGAGAGATCGTATAGCGGCACTTTTAAAATTGTTAATTGGATAAACACATTCTGACACATGTCTGAGATAATTAGAAAAACAAACTCAATTTCAATAAATAACATTAGCATTTAATTTCTCTTCTTCTTATTTAAAATTAATTTTATCGTTGGTTACAATTTGCACAGAAACAACATAATAAGTATCTACATACATAAAGAAAGTATTTGAACACATAGTAAAACCTAGCTACATATATTAATTATTCTGTGCTCTCGCCTGATTAAATATATTACAAATTATTTTTACTTACCACCACCCTTATTGTAGACTGATGATTATCACTCATTGTTGTACTAAACTTGGTCCAAAAGCAGACCAAAAACCTCGAGATGCCTTAGCATAAAAAGGGCGACAAGGGCCGAAGAGCGGACAACCTCAAGCTATATGACAGTCGCAGCTTTTTCTTCAACTGACTCAAAAAACCGTTAAAACTTCCCAGCATCGAAAATCGCAGAGGTCAGAAAATGTTCTAGAACAATAAACACCTTTCAGATCTATGATTGGTTAAAAAGACGGCTGCTGGGTCATTGCTATGGAGGAACTATGTCTCCCTAATGACCGAGAGGGTGGCAAGTAATTCTCCCTTCTTGTGAAAAGGACCTTGTGTACTATCCGTACTGTTACAGGTCACACTTAATTGTATACGGGGAGCACATTCCCTTCTTCCAGGAGACCCGGTACGAAAAACAACAGGAATGATTTTCAGCGCATAGACAGTTTAAGATTTTACAAAATAAAATAAATACACTTATAAATGTGCATAGAACCGAATTAATGTTGTTTCGAAATTATGAAATAAGAAAATAGCATTTTTTCTTTAGAGTTAAAACAGTACAAGAATCAAAATAATTACAAAAGTCGAGTTTGAAGTACTAATGCTTATGGGATCACCCTTTTAGTTTTCCTTAATGTTCTTACCATTGTCAAATTATGCTCCTTTAAAAGTGTCTTAGCTAAAGGAACAGATGTAAACCAGTCATTCATTGTAATGGTTCGTCTTGTGCCAGATATGGGACTCATAGTGGGCTTGATAACAGTATGCCGCCAGGTGCAAAACCCTGCTTACTCAGTAGTCGCGTCGCGGTCTAAACGACCGATTTCATCTTTCAAAAGCAATAACTTCCAAGAAAACAGGGAGAGGATCTTGGTATCTCACACGTGGGTCAGAATAATACATAAGGTAAGTTTCCAAGAATCTTCTCAATGCAAGTTTAAGGAAAAGGAGGTTACAAGAGAACAATTCAAAAATGGCGTTAATCGACTAACACGCGACTACTGCAGGGTTAAAAATTATATTACTCTCCAAGTACCAATTGAAGCGGGCAACAATCAACCTTTCCATGAATTTTGACACGATGCTGGTCAGCGCAATAGAGCGATAATTATCCAATTCATTTACAGTTTTATTTTAATTTTAGAATTCAGACAAATACAGCACTTCTCTAAATAGTAGAAACTCCAACATTCCATCTGAGATTGTAGAGCTCCATCAAAACAGCAAAAACATTACTACCAAGATTTTTTAAGATCTTTTTCAACCAGTATTCTTTAAAACTCAGAGTTTACTCATCTTCCTTGGTGGGGTATTAATTTCGAACATTCTGGTTTATGTATTGTAATTAATTATTTAATTAAATGAAAATTATCAAATTTTATAAAATATAAAAGTACTAAACTAACAAAATATTTCAAAACACTATTGAAATTTAAATCACGAGGGATGGAAATTATATTATTTCAGTATTAAACCGCATAAAGCACATAAATAGCACTGTGGTACAACTTCCCGAAACAATGACGAAAGACTGAGTTCACTTCACAAAATGAGTAGCCAGGAATTGGGCTTACATGGTGCAGGTTTGTAACTTCCGTTTCTGTTTATTTGAGATCATTGAACAATTTTACATTCAAACACATAATAATGTCCCTGAAAGCTTTTTTTTTATTAAATTGTCTTGGTTTGTATAAATTATGCTTGTAATAAGAAATAATTATAAATTATTTTGCTATCTTTTTAACCTATAGTGAAAAAACCCCAGACTTCAAGAAATTTTGGAAAGATACCTGATAAACCCATTGGGTCATCAAAACTCCCAGATCTTGATAAAAAAAACCCGGGTCTGGAAGCCCTGGTTCTACTGCTTCCCTCTTGGGATCCACTTTTTGGCCGTATTAATGGCAAGTTCAGTAAATCTTGAAAAAGATCGATCAATGCTTTCGCCTCTAGGTAAGAACTCCCTTGGGCCTTTGAAGGAAGATTCAAGTCCTGCAGTAAAATACTTCCAGTTTGCCTCTCTAAAATTCCAGCTGTTTTTAACATTTTGCCGCGGAGATTGTTAGAGCGAATATTGAAATTCGTAGCGATTATACGATGGCCAGAACTTGGATTATAGATAAATTCTCTATTCGTCTTTTCAGCTATGGTGGAGGACGCCAACGTAAAATCAGGATTTGTGACGTTTCCAGTGAAATGATGATAGGCAAAAGTATCTCAAGCTTTATCTATTTATTCCAGTTTATCTGAATTTAGAAGATCCTGCATTACCTTGTCAACAGAATTCAGGTCACTATAACTCCAACGTAGTCTGAGTACTGAAATCGCCACAGATGACTGGAACAAAATAAATTACTGTAATCAAGTTAGGAATTTCTTGGTAGGCTTTAACAACCGTGATGTTTAAAATGGTTGTTTTCTTTCCAAACATCAACACGTGTCCATTTGGCACCAACGTTTGAAGAAAGGTCACTGATGATGCCCAATGTGGACACAAGGTTATCTTTAATTCCAGTTAGGATATTGCTAGCTTTTTTCCTTGACAATCACACGTATGGGTTAGTAGTGTCCAAAAAAGGATTAATTCAAACTTTTAAAGGTCAAGTTAGCTTCAATTACAAAGATATCAATTTCTTAAGAGTTCGAAACAGCCATGAGTTGAGTTCTCTTCTCTTGAGAAAGACCACCAGCTCTCTACTGGAGTATTCGCTGTCGTCAAAATCCTTAGAAGGACTATAAACAATAGAGTTTGATATTATTCTAACCCTAAACTCAAATTTAAAAAGAGTTCTTGGGAAAACGGCAAAGCTGTAGCAGATTTAGTGTAACTGAGGGGGCACCACGAAGAGGCTTGTTATGTTACACACCCCAGAATTAAATATTAAATCGAATAAAAGTCTAAACTGGAAAGGAAAAAAACATTGACTTCACTGTTTTGTTGACTCCTAATTTATAGAAAAAAATTCAGTTCATCGGATATTATTCAACAGCAAAATTCTAAGAATCTGGAAATTGAAAAATGTTCTCTGAATATAAATTTCCCCAGTTTAAAATGTTTTGTTCTCTATTATAGGAAAAAAGAATTTTAATCACATTTACGTTTCACTCTTTCTGTGAAGCATTTTTTAAAGTAATTTTTATCACATGTTTTGAAATTTTCAAATCATTATTTATATTTGATCATACTAAATGAAATCGGAAATAAAAAGGGTAAAAAAAATATTTGGAAAGAAAAGTTACCGTTTTAGAAGTAATATGATTTTATAATTTTTTTGCAATAAAATCAAGTGTTGAAACCCAATTTTATGCCTCATAAGCAGTAAATATGAGTATCTATAAATGTTATGTATGATTTTTCATATATTCAATAATTCATATATTTCATATGTCATTCCTTTTTTATATATTCAATAAACGTTAATAAATGAAGAGGAAAAAATAGTAATACATTTTTGGACAAAATTCAGAGTTCTGTTGATGCCAAATTGAAATAACATAGTTTTTAGTTCCTTCGAGCACAATACTCAGTTAAAGATTATTAGACAGTATTAGCATCCAATGATGAATCAATCGATTTTCATTTCAAATTTGTGTTGCAGTAGATTTTATAAAAATATTAAGGTAATTTTTCATTGATTTTTATTTCCCCGCACAATTTACGCTTCAATTATTTTAATTGCTAATAAGAGAATTTTGTCAAAAATGTTTAAAGGTTCATATAATTTGCTCTGTAGAAAATGCGAAGCAATTCAATATTGTGTTGCAAAGGAATTAAGATGGTTATTAAATAGAGTTTTTTTTCTGTTTTTGAAAATTAATTAGATAATAGACAAGTTAATTACTCCATAAAAAGCTTGATAGCTACGATTTTTTTTCGAGCGCATGAATAATTTTACGGTAAAAATGATAAAATTTAAGTTCTATAGAAAATTTATCAAAATGATATGTTATGCAACTTTGAAAGCATTTGTCTGTAAATGATTAGAAATATATAGCCTTTTGATAATTAACATAGTATTAAAATAAATTTGCCTAAAAGAGATGACTGAATAACGTCATACAATTTTTGAAAGTATGTTTTTTATAACATAAGAAGTTATCTACGGAAGGCATTGAATATTTTATGATTTACTTGTTGAAACCTTGCTTGATTCTCAAAGATACTCATACAAAAATTTCTCCAATAAAAAAAGATATTTCTTTAGTAAATGCTTTATTTTTTGTTGTTTAATAACCTATTGAAATTTATATTTTCATGGAATTTTATTATTTAAAATAACGACTAGAAGGTTTGTTTAAAAACACTAGATCATATTTACAATGAATCAGCAATAACTGGACTACTTTGGAAAATATAATTGACAACTTTTTAATTCATGTTATAAACGCTTAAATAAGTATACGCCTTACGCTGATATTTGAAAAAGGATAGAAAATGACACTATTTTAACTGTCTGATCATTCCTGCATTATATGACATATTTATATTAAGAAAATTCTTTAGTTACAGGATTTTGTCTTGTTTAGAGAGCACCGGCGTTGCCTTACTCATCTATTCTCAATAAGTTGTTCATTTAGCACAATAAGATTAATGAAATTTAACTGACACTTAGTAGTTTTTTAACCCTTAGTTTGCGCTTAGGCTGAGTTAAAGAATATTTGGAAAGTCTCGCTAGTTAATATTAGAATTTTTAACTGTAAGTATTCGAATGTTAAATTGTATGCAATATGTGTCAGAAAAGTTTCCCTTACAAGACTCATAATTTATTAGTTATCATTAGTTCATTGAATGAATACTAGGCTGTAAATTACAGCCTAGTTTTTGTGTTAAAGCTTACAAAAGAAACTCATGATTTCATATTCCGACAGGATTTTTGAAATTACTTAAGTCAAAAGGCAAGACAATTAGCTTTTTAAAAATCTTCTTTTATGGATGATTTTAGTATTGTAAATTTCTTGCTTGATACAAACTTAATCTACATTATATACAATTTAGAATAATTTTTACTGTAAATTTAAGGTTCCGATTACTCATTAAAAAGATTTTCCCCTCAAACTGTTGATATGATTTTTTTATGACAGCCATCATTCATTGATAAAAAATAAAAATAACATACATTCTTTATATGCTCTTAAAACCATTTTAGCATAGAGGACAAAATGAAACGAGAGTTTTTTATAAGTTTATGTTCTTATATGAAGAAAGATTCTATTTTCAGATTTTAGCAATGATACATCGTTTATGTTTCCTTTATCTCTAGCAGCTACAATGTTTTATGCTTTTATTTTATTCATATCTAAGTTTTCAATAAGTGTTTCTTACCTTAATAAGACCAAAGGGATTTTACGCAGTCTTTTATAGTACTTTGTTTAAACCAGTGAACTCATTTAACTATTCCACTGAGAAAATAAGCCCGATTTTTACGAGTTAAATTGGGCTGTTGAGATGCAATTCAACCAATATAGGTAGATTTATCTTACTTTGGGTGTCAAAAATCGTTGGATAAAATGCTAGTTGAAGGGCCAAACATTACGCCACCACCAAACTAGACGTCGAACTTATCCAGATACCGATCTCAAACAAAAAATAATTCAAATTTGCTCTATTTACGTCCCTGAACGGGACGTGACTAAAATTATGTGCACCTATAACGTATTACTGAATGATATTTTTACATATTTTGTTTCAGAAGTTAAGAAGTTAAAATGTGGAATTTCAGGAACTACAACCTTAAAATATATTTTGTCAAGTTACAGAACTGAGTAAATAATAAAAAAAGAATCTTCCAATTTGCAAATGATATTGTTATGACAATTGCAAGAGAACTTTCTGTAACGTAACTCAAACTATCTAAGACTTTCAGGCAATTTTCCGTGCCTTTTAAATTTCCTAACTCTCTGCATCTAGATTTAATCCTATAATGCTCTTAAAAATTGATTCGTATCATGAAATATTCTAATTTCTACTTAAGGAAGTCTACATTTTGGGGAAAATAATATAGCGAGGATCATTAGTTTTTGAAACCTGTGGTAAAATCTTCATAACGCGTTTTTATAATAAAAAAAAATCATTAATGAAAATGTCGAGCATAGCTTTGGCAAGGGAACTGTTATTCCTGTGTTCAATATCTGGGTTCTAAACACAATTAAGGTGGTAAGCTTAATATGCACTTTAAAGTTAGAATCAGTTAACGATTAGAGGGTGATAATTTAACTCTCTAACTAAGATGCCAGCGTGTTGAGTAAAATGGTGGTGATACATATGAATATTTAAAATTTGTTCAATGCTTATAAAAATGAGCTGAATAACCACTTCTGTATACAGGTTGTGTGGACTCCAAATCGGCAAGAAAGCAGATCTGGCATTGGATATTGGAATAAACAATTATGTTCTTCTGTAGGAACTGTGTTACTTTAGAGCAGGTGTCTGAGATGAAACCAAACGCTTCATAAGAATGGAGAGTGATGTCTCCATGTACTAAGATTTCGTCATCAAATACAAAAAGGTCTACACTTTCATTAAGTCCTGAAATTTGGACTTTTAGAGAAAAGGTATACTAGCTGGTGATCTAATAAAACTTAGAGAAGGCGGGCAATGTTATATATTATGACAGTTACTTTCTTGAGTGTCTATAAATATTTAATACAAACTGCTTTTTTAGAAACAGTTTTTGCTTTATCAGTTACTAGCCGGGCTTCGTCCGTCTAGCCGGTCGGTTTAGGGACCCGCTCCCTACAGCAATCATTGTCAGAGAATGGAAACACTAAAAAACAACGAAGAAAGGTATTGAAATTTTGTGGTGCAACAATAAATATGTGTCACACTCAATACAGCGCATACTGTATCAGTCTCGTGGTGTCATCTAGCGGACCTGAGCGCAAATAGAATCAAATATTGCATAAAAAATTGAATCAATTAATTTGAAGTGTGTATAATGTTTTTAAACCATCTTAATATTATTAAGAGAAGTAATAAGATTTAAATAAAATTTATTTCTTTTATAATAGAAATGTTTTTTTCGGTGTTTTTAATTGCATAATCATGCTGTGAAAGAATCACGCTTTGGATCTTTTATTTCTTGTCTTTTATTGCATGACCTAGTCTTGCTTGACTTTTATTGTATAACCCAGGAAAAACAATCCCTTGTAGAATTATATTTCTTCCATATAATTCTTATATGCATTTAACATTTTAATTTTTATTAAACAATTCTGTGATTATTTCAATAGCAGTTCAGTATTAAAAAAATAATATTAAATAATATTTCTTAATAAAGCACTCAATTGTAATCAGAACCGAAAGATGGCGCCACGGCCTTAACCCTCCCGTAAAATCCAAATATCCAAATAAGATTAGAATCCAAATAACTCTAAAACTATTGAAGTAACAGATTAAGTGTACGCAGATAAAATTATCAGTTTTTAAAGCTCTTTCCAAATATGTAACATTTATGTACTTTCATGAAAAAAAATGCATCGATTTTGACATTTTTAAATATGGCGGCTTGGAGGCTCTTTCATTTTCTGAACTCACCCTTAAAAAATTGTTGGTTTTTTATTAATTAAAAATTAACAGTAATAAAATTTAAAATTCGGGCTTCGAGGTGCACATGTTCAGACTGTTCACTACCCGTGTGCCAAATTTCACAGTTGTAACTTTTATAGATTCGTCTGTAGCCTGCACACACACACACACACACACATATGCAAACATTCGCTTGTATTAATAAGATAATATCTGCTTTCTAATTGCTGTTAAATTTCAAAAGAAGGGTTTCATTTTGGTTTTATACTTAAAATCTTTTTATCTTTTTATCTGAAATCCAAGATTTCATATTTTTTTACTTCTTATTCCTCTTGAAAACTTTTGAAATGTTTATGCTGAGGATGACTCAGCATAAACATTTGAAAATTCAGTTGCACATTACCGATAAGTTGGCTTTTCCATCATTGCAATTTAGTCTGAGGTTTGAATAAATTACTCAACAAAGTATGGGAAATAATCAAAGAACGTGGTTAGGAACAAATGATTTTCATAAATTGTTTATTATGTTGAGGAAATGTTAACGTTTGCTAACTAAAATACTCAATCCACAACTGAAACTGACATTAGAACATTATACATTAGGGTGGAGTGAAAAAGGCAAAAAAATTTTTTCGAAATTTTAATATTTCCTGATTCAACAAATGGTACTGTTTGGCTAAAAAGACATTGCAAAAAAATCCCAGCGCAATCACTCATCGTCTTCAGTTTCCACAGAGGTGGTCAAAGAAAGGAATATTAACATCAAAAGTAAAAACAATTTCTTTTATTTAATTTTAATGCTTACAATAACTGTATTTTCTGACTCAAAAATAGTTATAATTATAAAAAAGGAACAGGAAAATATTGTCGCTTCAAAATATATCACTATATGTGGTTCTTCCCTTCTTTTTTATATCTAACGGTCCAGGCACATTATAAAGTACGAGGGCTACTTCTGAATAACTCCTTTATTCTCTACGTAGAGGCAGACTAACATATACAGACTTCGGGCTTCCAAAATAATACACAACAGTACCGCAACCCGCGGTACTAAGAAACTAAAGGTCGCAATGAATCCTTCAGGCAGCGTACCCGTAAACCTCGGCTCTGAGCTAATTCTCGAAGTCGTGCAGCCACCTCGGCTAAATACCAATACACGCTCTATCAGTTAAACACCGCTATCACCTTCCATCAAGCTTGCCTCGCTCTCTCCCGTATCGCTACTAAAGTCTTGGGCTCTTGCCAACTCAGCGTGTGCCCTTTAAATAGATAAAACACCTGCGCCGAACTCACTTTGGCTGGCATGTACAGCGCCGCTACCAGAAATTTGCATCTGAGCAACACGCGAACCCTACAACTAACATGCAATTTACTTTAATCAGTCTTCAATTTTGGATTTCACATGAGGGCCAAAATAATTATCTTTGGTGTCAAATTTTGGAAGTTCCTTTCTTGACTTGATTCCACTGCGAATGTATCCATCCCTGGCTTCTGCTCCACATGTTGCCAATGATGCTTGTGTTACCAGTCGCACATGCCTGTCTACTGCTTGAGAATTGCTAGGGGGCTTCTCTATTTCAAATTGTGAACCGCTTCTGATCATACTTGCTATGTCTTCATCACTGAGGTTCATGGTAGCTGGTGGTTCCAAAGGATTTCCTAGTTAATAATCTCAAAATATTCCTTTGCTTCGAAATTTAAATTTAGAATATCAAATGGGCGTATTTTCCCCTTCCAGTCAGTTTTCCTTGCTTTCAATATTCTTCTGAGGCTAAGTTCTCGAATATGTGATCATTCATCTAACAGCATTGCCAACAGAATGTTTTCAATGTGAGCCAAACAGGAGTTCCTCTGAATAACCTTGTGAACGAATGACTTAAAATCTTCTGCCAAGAATGAGCTTTTTTATCATTCCATGCAGGCGACGTACTCCATGAGCAGCTCTTGGGATTTTGTTTATTTCAAACTAGGATGGCACGTAAACTTTCATGACATATTCTACTAGGAGCTTAAAGTGTTCTGTTGGTTCGGCAGTCGACACATATAGGCGCAGAATTCTGTTGGCTGTAGTGAGCCATCTTGAATGAGACATCGTTCCAGGACTTCTGTTTCCTAAGTCTGAAAGGCACTCCCCCGAGGATACTGGCCTAGAAATATCGAAAGGGTATTTTTGGTCTGCACTGAGGTCTTTTTTAGAAACAAAACTTGCCACAGCAAGGGTTTCGTACGTTTGCAGAGATTTTCCTATTGTTCCGGAAAACTGTGGCCCAGATGCCTTTCCGTCAATCTTCTGGAAAAGGTGGCGAACGGATAGTTCATTAGTATGCAATAAGCACACAAACCAATGCTATTTATGATCAACAAAGATTTCAAACCGTCTAACTACGCCACTTTTATTCCCAACGTTGATGTTCGTTCCATCACACTCAACGGCAACCAGTTCCGAAAGTGTATTCCCTTTCTATGTAATGAAGTTGACGATGCTTCGTGTAATATCCACACTAGACCCATAATCCAGAAGTAGGAGTCACGTGTCCTATATAAACAGAACCAGGTGTTCTGACAACAAAACAATTTGCTCTTCCACAGCTATAGTACTATATAAAGAACTTCCCTTCTTTTCTTGCACTATAGTTCTGTCCTTTCTTCCATCGAAGTAGATGGCGTACAAAGACTGCGTTACTTGCGTAGAATTAAGCTGTGATCGTACCTTTCGATGTACTCTCCTCAGCTTACTCCTGTCAATAACTTTAGATAGAGTATTTTTGTATTCAATCCTTATATCTCGAAGCACAGAGGAAGCAATGATAGCAGCTGGCCTATCCGATACTCCCGTTCTATCACAAGCAACGGCTAGATTTGGCAGTGATATTCTCAAATGTACGAAATGCCATACTATTAATTAATATTAATTAATATTAAATATTAATTATTATTAATTTACAAATTAATCAACTATTCAATTAATTAATTGTTATTTTTTGATAAAAAGGCATTAAAACTTTAAAAAAGGCAATAAAAATATTCACTTGAGGTGTGGAACCTCAAGATGGTAACATTTTGAGCTGAAATTTGGAGAAAATTTGGTCCAGCCAGTTTCACACCAAATAATGACTCAGGCAATGAGAATTTCGAAGAAAAGTTTTTCGCTCCACCCTATTATACATGCTTATTAAACCGACATTATACATGCTTTTAAAGCAACACAAGTTTCGTAACTGAAATCTGAAAATACAATAAGTGTTTAACTTAACTGTGCATAATTTTTGTTTGCTTAAACAGCCAAATTGCATTAATGCCGTATTTTTACTACCAAAAGAGCATTTACATGCAAAACTGCATTCTAAACTGGAAAAAAAAACTGAATTGAAGATTTGTTTTAAATTAGGGAGCTTTGAATTGTTTGTTTTTGAGCAGGACAGGGAATAGGGTTTCAAATTATTAAAATCATCTGAAACTGCCTATAATGGCACAGAAAAGAGAAATATGTAAAGTGAAGTATATTTTGAAAAAGTGCAATTAGAATAACAATTTTCTGAGCAGTGAAATTGTTATGCGCATATTTTACGGTACCAAATGAAAAACATCCTTTCGTCTTAGAAGCGATATATAAATAACGAATTTAAACATTCGACATTGCTCCAAAATTGCAAGGAAGCGGAAAATTGAATTCTCGAAGGAGATATTTCAAGAACGGATGGTTTTGGGGATAACTTTTAACCTCGTGAACAATTGCAAACGGAACGTTTTTATGTGGATTTACTATATTCTCTTTAGATATGGCTTACAGAAATTCGTTTTGCAAACTGAAATTTTTACTTTAGGAAAATTTCTCTACAATGCATAATCCGATTTTATTGAAGACAAAAATAATTTTATTTAAGAAAATCTGACTTCTTTAAGCTTTTCAGTTTATAAAAGGAAAGATTGAGTTCTCTTGGAATTTGTTTAGAAATTGGCACTTTTCAACTAAAACACAGGAATGTATAAATTCGTAAACAGTGATGATTATGAAATATTTGGTTTCTAGCATTCAGATTTTTAAATGCTAGCAAACAGAGTAAAAAATATAAAAAATGTTGAATACAGAGTACCTGATAACCCAAAAAATTTATTTACGGAAGTATAGCACTGAGAATTTTTTTTCTTGTTTCGGCTCAAATTTTTGTACAAATGAACCTTCAATTCTATTTTCCCTAATAATATTTTTAAAGATCCAATAGTTAAAGCTTAAGAGAGAAAAATAACTAAATTTAAGTCTTTAGCTGGCAAAAAAAAGATAGGATTTAATTAAAGAAATAAATAAACAATGCAGATGTGTAGGAAAATATTAGTAGATGTGTAGGAAAATATTAGTGTAACCTTGAAATCAGAAAATGCGATAAAATATTTTTATAAGTAAAGCAATATACTGAAACACTTTCGTTTCAAACGAAACGAATAAATTAATTTTCACTTTTATTTATTTAAGGGAGTTGTCAAACAAGTTTTGCCAAGATTTTGAATCCTTTTAATGAGGTACATGATAAATTTTATATCAATTGAGAAAGGCCACACCTAAAATTTTTCGAGTTTATTTTAGGGTATCAGTTACTGCATCGATTATATAAATATCATAGTTAATGGGGTGAATAAGTTTCAGACTTAAAATATGCAAAAAAAAAAAATCATGCAAAGGGATTTTCGCGTAAATCACATGGAAATTTTATTTATTTAGGAAAATAATTTTTCCAATTTTAATTAATTTTGCAAATTTTTCTTTAATTAAAAAACTCGGGGTACATCAATTGCATAGCTAAAAATATTCCCTTATTGACTGAATGTTTATTTCTTTTGAAATGCGAATACATTGTACATCCCGACTTAAAAATGTGAAGGTAACTTGGGCATTGTATTATTCACATGTTGAATTTAGAATTTCTTCTTATCTCGGAAATAAGCCGATTTATACAGCAAAAGGCGATAATGAAGGAAATTTAAGCCAACCTCAACGCAGTGAAACTCCTGCTTTTAGCGGAATCTTGAGATTCTGTACATTGTTTATTTATGGCATTTGCAGTGAGAGACACCTCTTAAAAACTTTTTTCTCCTCCGAATAGTTATCATTTACCTTTACTTTGAGTTATTTTGTTTATATATTGAATCCTTTCCTCAGTAAATCGATGACACCATTGTCGTGGGCTGATTATAAACAGTGTTGAGAAAAGTGAAGGTTAGTCACGTTACGTAATGCATGTCCAGCTGTGATAAAAAATATGAGTAAGCAGAATAACGATGTATTAATTGCCAAAGACGTTCTGTAAAAATACATCTGTTTATTTACAATTTGTGTCGGAACGAAGAAACTGGTTTTTATCGTTTTGGAACTGAGGGCCTAAAAGATAAATTTGCAAGCTTTCGTGGGTCACAATCTAATCGAAGGAATTGCCAGAAGCGTGTTCAGTTGTTATATGTACATTATACTTTATGACACAGAAAATATACAATACTTGTGTACATCTTTAACAAAAGTAAAAGTTTTTGCTAGTAAGATATCCCACTGGATGCATGATCACAGGGATGTGTATCATTTAAGTCTTTACGAGACACTTGGATTTCTGTGTTTAATTTTTTAAGCTTGTTAAACAGGTTACAAATTGAGGATTTACAAAGTGTCCAATTTGTCTGTACAATTATTTACAGAGTGTCCTGCCTATGTTTGTCTGTCAGACACATGTTTGTTCTTCGTGGAAAGACAGTTTAACTGAATATCAGTTCTAGTGTGTGGGACTTCCTTTATCCTTTATCGTTCCAAGAAATAAGAAACTAATTTGTAAAACAATGAAAAGTTGAGACATTAAATTTAATCTTGTTACCGGGAGGTTATCACACATAAGACAAACGATGGATTAAGGGGAAAATATAAGAATAGAAAATTTTCACTCTACCCTTTCTTTCCGTACTGGCGGCTCTCCTTTTCCCTAAGCAGGCAATTATCCTTTTTTAAAACTTTCTCAAATATTTACAGCCATTTTTAATCAAAAAGGACGTAAACTTGTCCAACGGACCACCAATGGTTGAAACTTCCCTATCTTAGAAAAATGCGTTTCTGCTAGAAAGGAACAGTATTTTCGAAGTAATATTTTCTAATGATTCTCTAGTGCTAATAACATTAGTAAGAATATTAAAGTTATTCTTACGTGATTTCGGAAAAAGGAAATAAAATTTAAATTGCTGAAGCCAAGAGTTTATTACAGAATTCAATTTTCAAGAACTTAAAGACAGAACGCAGAATAATATTGTTATTTTTAGGCGAACAGTTGCGTATGTTACAATAAGTAATGTTTTCTGACAAAAAATTTAGAATTATCATTATTATTGTCATGAACTGAAAAACATTTAAAATATCGGACTTCGTATAAACAAGTTTGAAAAATCGTTATTGTTATCGTGTCAAATTTAGCGAGTTTGAAACAATCTACAAATGATGGTAAAACTGAAAAACAGACCACATGTGAAAAGATCGCATTGAATATCACCGAAGAGTGATCTCTTTGATAACAGCACAATGCACTGCACAACGCATACATTAGCGTCATTAAAAAGTCTATCTTCCTCTGGATTGTGAGAATAAAAAACAAGTTTTAAAAAATCACGTATCTTTGAAGAAATGACTTGAACACGGCAAAGATAATTCAGGGAATTTTTTTCGTCATAATAACAGTAAAGTGTAAAATCGTTTTGACCTACTTGGATTTCTTCCATTCATAAAACTTTAGGAAAAACACAATGCTGACTTATAAACCATACATGCAGCTGTCAAAATTTGATATTTTTTTTCGATGAAGTTAACTGAATAATGAAACAAAGCACGGAAAACTCACTGTAAATTTTGAAAAATAACTCTGGCTTATCAAAAAAAGTTCGTTTTTGTTTTTACATATTCATCATTAAAATAACAATATATTTTGTGGGGAGAATAGAAAATTCTGATGTATATCTCTAAGTAAACTCGATTGTTCTCTATAAAGGATAAATACTCTTGGGAGAAAATGTACAGAGTTTTGAGCCTGATCTTTTTATATGTTTCTGTACCTGTCCTTAGTTGTAATGGTGTAAGGGAAACTTCAAAAGATACTGTTATTATATTGAAGACCATGCAACACAAGAAATAAATCCAGAAGGAAGAAGCACTTATAAAGGAATGCATTACTTTCACGATTCTTATCAGATAAACATTTCGTTTTAGTCCCAAGAAGAGCTCCTTTTTTAGTTTAGCATTAATAAACTGAGGGTCAAAAATACAATAATTTGGCAAGTCTTTACGGGTACAGTGGAATTTTATCAATAACTCAGTAATGTGATTTTTTTTGACTGAAAAAAAAGAGAACAACTTAAACATTAAAATTGATAAAGTAAGTAAAGAGATGCAAGGGATACATAGGTTTATTGATTACAAAATATACTGACGAGGGTAATTTTAAAGCCTATTTTGGACACAATGAAAATTATTCTTCGTGATTCAGTCAGAAGGATGTAGAAGAAGCACTTATAAAGGAATGCATTACTTTCACGATTCTTATCAGATAAACATTTCGTTTTAGTCCCAAGAAGAGCTCCTTTTTTAGTTTAGCATTAATAAACTGAGGGTCAAAAATACAATAATTTGGCAAGCCTTTACGGGTACAGTGGAATTTTATCAATAACTCAGTAATGTGATTTTTTTGACTGAAAAAAAAGAGAACAACTTAAACATTAAAATTGATAAAGTAAGTAAAGAGATGCAAGGGATTAATATACATAAGTTTATTGATTACAAAATATACTGACGAGGGTAATTTTAAAGCCTATTTTGGACACAATGAAAATTATTCTTCGTGATTCAGTCAGATATATAAAAATATTTATTTTATATTATTTTATACCTATCTCTTTTCGGTACTTTCATAGACTCAAAAACAATTACATATCAGTGTTTAACCTTCTAGAAGGCATGATAATTCATCTTTGAGGATAAACTCAAAATATAGAAAGCTGAAAAATAGAATTTTTTTTACAGGCAAAGTACATTTTTATGCGCTATCATTATTTATGCTAAACAAATAAGAGTGTGTTTGAATTCTAATGAAATAAGAATATGTACTTGTAATATGCACAAGAAAATGTATTTCGATGTTTGATACTATCCTTTAAATTTTATTAAACACTCTTCTTTTTGGAGCATATAACTATTATCAAGTAGTTTTTATTTTGAGCAAAATATTAACATATCTTGAAAGTAGTAACTTAAGAGAAATTGAAGTATTTGATAATTTTTTTTTCAAAGCAAAGAGCGTTCTTAAGCAAAAGTGTTATTTAAATAAATATAATTTTATGATTCTTTTGGGACGTAAATCAAATTTTAATTATTAATATCATTCGTAGTAAAGTTAAAATTTTTTTATGTCACTCACGAGGAAAGTCTTACTTTTAATAGAATTGCTTTGAACTATTTAATATCTATGTCTATTATCTCATTAGGTCTCGAAAACATATATGAAAAGTTAAACGCTCTCTATCTCTTTCTTCATGTGTAATATAGAAAAGAATGGGAGGATATCAAAGCCATGTGCGAAAACGCTGACATTTTTATTGAATTTAGTGTATATGAGATGTGGAATGTTAATGTGCATCGTATTGGATATAATTTATCGAGGCACTATTCAAAAAACCAGCGTAACTAAAGCGACAAAATCTGTGAAGGTAAGAGAAAAACATTTTTGGAGATATATTTGAAGAACAATTGGATATTTTTTCTGTTAAAAAAGTTTTAAGATAAAAAAAGATAGTAAAATGTTCAGTAGTGAAGAAATAAAATTTGAAACGAGGAACCTATACTTAGGTTTTCATTTCCTGTTTTTTTCTAGAATCTTTCGATCTTCTTTAGCGCTTGAATTCTGCATGAGCAAAAGATTTATGTTCTTGACGTAACGAAAGGTCCCTGAATTTCTAAAAGACTTTTGGAGTTTTGTTTGTATTGCAGACTACACAAGCTCTCTTTATACTCTCAGGGCAAAAGGGGTAGTCTTAAAATTTAACACAAACTTATTTTTTTTTAGTTTTATCAACTTCAGTATTTATTACCGTATGTAGCAAAATTAAAGTTTGGAATTTATTGCCGCAAGTGCCTTTACCAATACTGTACCCTAAATCACAGAGCTCAAAGGAGGATCTTTTTTATAGAAAAGAAAAAGTAAACATATTTCTGCAAAATTGTTTTAGCTGACTAGAGCCATGACAGAGTATTGTTTTAGAAATAAGGTATTTGAAATAAATAAGCTATTTATTTAGCTATTTATTTATTTCTTAGCTATTTATTCATTTCTAAGCTATTTATTTAGAATAAGCTATTTAGAAATTTTCAGTTGGTTTATCTGCGGAAAAATGAAAATAAATTTAAGAATATTGAAATTTTAAATTTTGAGTGTATAAAGTTTATGTCTTCAGAAACATTTTACCTTTTAGAATCAAAATGTTGAGAAGGCTAGTGCGGTTTCCCTGTGCATTAGCATTAGGCTATATTGAGTGATATGTTTTATAGAGAAGTATATTTAAGTATATAACCAACTACATGATTCTATATCTAGAATTAGATTACACTAGAATCGATATCAGAGAAGTTTTTATGAGCAGATAATATTATTATAGGATTACGACTCTTTTAGTTTGAGTTAATTCGTAATTGTCAATAATAAAAGGGAAAATGAAATAATGTAGATCAAAACATTTAACCAACAGCTGGTAATCTGCAGACATTTGCGTTATATTTGTGCCATAGTTAGATGTATACCACCACGAAAGGAACAGATCCCATACGACGACGTAAAAAAAGAAAGCAAATGAATAACTAAAACAATACTGGTCTAAGCTTCATATGTTAATAGTCAAAATTTTTGCTTTTCATTTCAATAGAAAAGGGAACTTCTTACAGCTTACAGGAGAGTTGATGTCCTTGATATTTTTTTAGTGTATTCTACGTCAATTTATTTTACCATTATTATTTTTTAATCCTACGCTCAAACTGGGCCATTCGGCCATACGCTGTCTTGCGTCCAGCACAAATGCGAAAAACCAAATGGAGAAGTATCTCCAGTGTCAATATCCCTTAATTTGGAACAAATAAGGAGATGCTGTCCATTCATAAAACCATCTCCACACAAAGGGCAAGAGGCAGAAGCCGCCACGCCGATTCTGTTAAGATGCTGCTGGAGGTAATCATGGCCCATCAACATTTGAAAGCAAGCTACACCTGTCTTCCTGGGCAAATCAGGAGGAATCCTATTCTTATCTTGCAAAATACACTCCCACCATTTCCCAGCACCAATGTCACTATACCAGATTATACTTCAATTAATCAAGACAAAAGTTGTCAAAACCACAGATTATCAAAAATTCAACATATCTGAATCATTTGAGCCTATTTGTGAATATTGTCACAAAAAAAGTTTAAAGCACTTCAGTATCATGAGTGTTCTATTATATTTGAAAGAATATTTTTAAAAATACACCCTTTTTTGAGATTTTGAATTATATCTAATACATTGATAAAAGTTTGCATATCCTGAGAAATATTTTTTACGTAATCCATTGGTAAGTAGTGAACACTTCTTCCATTCCAAAAGCAATTAAAAAAGCGGGTGGCTACATATTTCGAACTACTTAAGAGTTACTACGATCGTAAGGTCGGGGAGCATTGGTGTGATTGTTTCAATGATTTGTGAATTGTTCATTGAGACAGTCCCACCAATGGTCCTCGGTCTGATTTTGAAATATTTAATAGTTCAAAACATGTAGCCACACTCTTTGTTAATTGATTGAGGAACTGAAGAGGTGTTCACTGCGTATTTGTCATCCAAGTCCCACTGCAAGTATTACCACAAATCGTAATCATTTTGGCCTGTTAGAAGTTGAGAAACAAAACTCAATTCTTTGTTACTCTAGTATTAAAGTTTTTCATTCCTCAATATGTGTCATGTGTTTGAGAAACATGTTGTTATTATCATCTATTTGAAGGCAGTGTAAAAGAAAACAGTTGCAGAAAATGTTTGTTCTTTAAACGTAGTCCTTTGTGCTCTGTTACTAATAGATAAGTTATTAATAGATAGCTCTGTTACTAACAGATAGAGCTACTTTGTAATCTGTTTAATGGATTTAGTAAATATATATCCTCATTAATCCATTATTCGAATCCAAGTACTGAAGTACTTGGTTTCTGTCTTCAAAATTTTGATGGAAAAAGAGAATAAATCAATTTGATTCTAATAAGGAATGAGATGAAATTTTTAAGATTTAAATAAAAAAGAAAATTGGCATAAAAATTATGAACATTTTTTAGTATATTTGAGGAGACGATTTCTAATAAAACGTAAAATTAAAATCCCTTCACACACAGTTGAAATAATGACATAAATTGTATGTTGCTATAACACGTCCAATCAGAATTTTTATAATAAAATATCTCTATATCAAGTTTTTGAAAGATGAGTCCCTACGTCAAAAATAATTTTCGAATAATATAGATATTTCAAATTAAAAACGTGGTTTTTAAAATATGATTATCATTGGCAAGAAGAGAATGTAGATTTAGAATCTTTTCTTGGAAACTAATAGATAAATTCCTTAACACAAAACAGTCTTTGTCACTATTAGAAAAGATAAAGTTCTGGCCTCATTCATTATTTTTTGGGTAAAGAATTTTGATCTGGCTACCTTTTACTGAGTGCCTCCAAAGCATTTGTACTTGGAGAGTAAAAATATGTTACGCCGAATAAGATAAAATCTCTATAATAGTTCTCATAGTTTTATTTGCCGTTATGGTTGAAAGAAGTAAATATATGGGTCGCCCAAACGAAAGTGGCACTACAGTCGGTGTGACAAATGGTTTATTGATATTGCTGTAAGTTAGTATACAAAATAAAAAGAAGTACATAAAAAACATATAGGCAAGGGATGATTGCCTTGGAGGTTGAAACAGGTGTCCCAGAGGTCCACGAGATGATGGATACCCTGGGTGAAGAAACTCCGGATTTGGCAGTGGAACCAGTGGAACCATGCAGAATTGTGTGAACACTTCCTTCGCTCATAGACATTCCATCCGCTATCTCGCGAGGGGTGATTCGCTGATTATTGTTCACGAGAATGTCCACAGCTGCAATTGCTTTCTGGGTGATAGCCACATGCGCTTGACCTGGTCGTGCCCTGTCCATACTGCTTCGTCCCTTACGAAAATCGCTACACCATCTGAATACTGATCTGCGTGGCATACACTCTGTGCCATGCACATTTTGCATGCTACGATAAATTTCTCCAGCACTCTCATTCTTCGCCGTTAAAAATTGTACAACTGCACATTGACAACATTTGGAGGCATCCGTGATACGAATGATATAGTTAACCTTGCTTTTACGCTATAACCTTGCTTCTACACAACCTTGCTTCTACACAAGCATCTGTCGTAATTTGACGATATGGCATGCCTTCGCAGCACTTAGCGCCCTCTATAGGGGCATGCGTAGTATTTTGTATCTTAAAACGATGGCGCAATAACGGCAGTGCCACTTTCATTTGGGCGACCCTTATATTTAGAACTTCTTCATTTATTTTGAAACATGTTGCAAACAAAAAATCAGGTTTTGAAAATTAAGGTGTAATTCTAATAAATTTTTCTGTTTTTTTTCAGATTAGCTCAGTACAGCGTAATCACAGTTTTGTGGCGGATATTTGCTACAACTCGGAGTAATCCTCTCAAGGAAAACTGGGTGGTGGCTGAATGGCTAGTGTGCTAGCATTCGGTATCATGGTCTGTGGGTTGAGTCCCACTATTGGCATGGATATTTGTAGTCGTTCGGAATCGGCTTTAAGCAGTAGGTCCCGGTCTAATTAGCCATCCTGTAGCAAAAATAAAAGATGACCGTAGTGCTCCCAACCAACGTCTCAAGGGAAATGTTATTAACCCAATAGCTCAAATACACTCATGGACAAAAAAATTAGCACACCAAGAAATAATTGCGGGATTGTAACGAAACTTGCAATGAAGGTACATGTCGGGGAGATATGCAAATGATTAGAAATGCATTACGAATTACGTATGATGAATTACGTATTACATGATTGCGCATTACGTATAGACGGTAGAGGGCGTTGACCATCGTACTCTGTGGAGTATAAAACAGGTAACCAAAGCTTGTTTGAGTTTGCTGAATCATTTACAAAGGAAGAGCTGAGATAGGCATGCCATTACGCCTTGTTCGAAGAGAATATAAGCAGTTGTCGCAGTTTGAGAGGGGGAGAATCGTCGGAATGATGGAAGCTGGGTGGTCAGCTAGGCGAGTAGCTCGTCAATTAGGCCGCTCTGATTGTGTTGTGAGGAGGTGTTGGGACCAGTGGACCCGAGAGATGCCATGTACACGAAGACCAGGCTCAGGACGCCCTCGACAGACCAGTCTCCGAGAAGACCGCCACATCGTAAGAAATGCACGCGTACAGCCAACTGCTTCATCGGCCGCCATCCAGGCACAGGTAGCACCTTCACTAGGGACCTTTGTGTCTTCTCGAACCATACGAAGGCGCCTGGCTGAAGGACAGTTGGTATCGTGGCGCCCATCACGTGTGCTGCCCTTCACGCCCACCCATCGACGCCTCCGTTTGGAGTTTTGCCGCGCACGAGGAAACTGGACTGCAGCGGAATGGAACCAGGTCGTCTTTAGCGACGAATCCAGATTCAGTCTCGGCAGTGATGACAAACGTGTTCGTGGGTGGAGAGCCCGTGGAGAACGCTTCAATCCTGCCTTTACTGTACAGCGACACATCGCTCCCACAGCTGGTGTGATGGTATGGGGTGCCATTGCCTACAATACACGGTCACCCCTAGTATTGTTCCGTGGCACCATGACAGCCCAGCGGTATGTTCATGAAATCCTGCAACCACATGTGTTGCCACTCATGCAATGGCTCCCAGGAGCCATTTTTCAACAAGACAATGCTCGGCCTCATACGGCAAGGGTGTCACAAGACTGTCTCCGCACTGTTACTACCCTTCCTTGGCCTGCCCGATCCCCAGATTTGTCTCCAATCGAGCATATCTGGGATCATTTGGGACGACGAGTTGGGCATCCCACGAGTTTGAACGAAGTAGAGGCAAGATTACAGCAAATATGGAACGAAATGTCTCAAGACATCATACAGAACTTGTATGACTCAATGCCCGATCGTATCGCATCGTGCATTCGCGATAGAGGGGGGTCCAACGGAGTATTAACTCCTCCGTTCTTTTGCCTTTTTCTCTGAAATAAATTATCCTTTTTCTTTCATTTTCTTATCATTTACTTATATCAAAGTAGTCATTACGTATGTAAAATTCCGTTTCATTTTGACGACTCCTTCTTGGTGCGCTGATTTTTTTGTCCATGAGTGTATATGAATAACATCAATCATATTGATCAGGTGAAATACCGGGGGTGAATTGTCGATCAGAGAGATGCCAGTTTTGTATAATTTTTTCAGTAAAACTTAAAAATCAGATGCTCTACGTAAGAGAAAATTTTGATAAAAAAAGTCATCCAACATTTCACTGGAATTTATTTTTCCTCCGGGAAGTTATCCTCTACAGACTTTTCATTATCTCTACCGCAACTCAGAAAAATATTTCCGAGTTGATGAGAAAGATATTGCTTCCGAAAGATATTGCATACACCAGTATCACTCATTCTAGAAAATATTATACCATATGTTATTTTGATGATAAAAGGGAATTTAATGAAAATAAACTCTAGTGTAAGCTGTTTCTCATTTTTGCTGCTTTTATTAGCGTTTTAACTGATTTTAAATAAAATTTAACTTGAATAACTCCTTCTATACAACTCTAAAACATGCTGACAATCCGAAGACACTGAAGTCCATGAGGTGATTTACTGAACACCACTGTTATTTATTAGGAGAGAGAGACATTAAAAGAAATATTAAAATGGAAAACATTTGTGATTTACAAAATAATTTATAATTGTTTATCTTATTAAGATTTACTATCATTACTTAAGAGGAGATTTCCCACCTTTTTGCCTTAGGTTATATTTGTCCTTAAAACTGTTGTATGTTATAGAAACTCTGTTTTACTTTCTCTTTATAATCATAGCTGATTTTTTCCTAAATTGTATCAGTAACTGAGTATTTTTCTTACTTCTTTACGTAACGTTCAAAATCTTCTTTCCCACGGGTTTATTTGCTCCCGATGATACGATTAATAAAGTTAATTTTCGAAGATTTTGTGGTACGCTTTGCCCCATAGTCTGTTTATGTTCAAGATCAGGCTATTCAGAAGCCCATCTTTTGGTTTATTAGTAAAAGGAATGCTTTGTAGAAAAAAAGAGAAAGCTAATGAACTTCTGTAACTATCTCCCAAATAATCCCTCTTAATTCCCTTTTTCGCTTTCATTTTTAAATAGGCAGCATCATACTTTATTAAAGTACATGTATTGTTTAATTCTCATTTCTCTCATTTTCATTCGTAATTCAATTGTATTCTTAAATTGGATTTTGATACTTAACTGAAATTAAAAAGAAATTCTGATTAATTCTCTTCGTTCTAAAGTTTTTAGTATAAACTTTTTAGTTAAATGTTTTAAAAATATATTAAATGTAACCGATATGTTAAAAAATATTAACATGGTGCAAAACAAAATCTTTCAAATGCATTTTTACTTATCCTGGCAGGAATCGGATGTCTTTGTGATATACTATATTCTTCTCAGCTGTCTGTTTGAGTGACAGCTGAGAGGGACAGCTCTCACGTCTTTTCTTTTTATTCGATCAGTAAGAAAACTTCATGCCACCTCTGACATATGAGGGTTTAAAAATGCGGAGCGTAAAATTTTTACAACTGAACAGGTTTATATAAGTTATTAAAATAGTTCTGTTGTTATATTACATGTTTAGCGTTAAATTCATAATTTTGTTGTCAGTGTCTGGCAAAATTTACAACTTTTAAGTATATATGATGACAGGAAAAATGCGTTTATATATAGATGATGAGAGGCATTTAATTGAGAAAGTAATAATTATTCTAAATACTGATTGTCTATATATATAAAACATTTCCGTAAATGACTGACTGATTGACTGACCGACATATAACACACAGACCATACCAATGGACTTAAAGGGCTGAAATTTTGCATGGAGATTCTTCTTGCAGTGTAGGGGTGCACTAACAGAGAGTTTTGAAAAATTCTTCTTAGATTTTTTTAAAATTAAATTTTTAAGCTGTTTTTGTAACATTCTTTAAAGTTTGCATTTAAAATAATAATCCGAGGCTTTTAAAATTTATATCATGAGAAAGATAAAAAAAAAATTCCTTTAAAGTGAAATCTTTTTCGAATCTTTACCTTTATTTTCTGATTTTTGGTGAATTTTTAAAGATAAATTTTTAGAATTTAATTTATTAAATGTTGATCACGTGGTTTCTTTTCTTTTTGGGATACTTTAAACTAATTTTGCGTCACGTGCATAACAACGAAATAGACAAAAAAATTTTTTTTCTTGCTGATGCGGCAGACGATTGGACATTATAAAAAAATATTAAAATACAGTAAAAGAAATGTTCCTCAAACTGTACGATATTCTTTAGTATGTACTATCAGATTTAATTTGAATATTTTCTTCTTCATTATTTTGTCCATGAAAATATCCGTTACGATTTTTTTATAAATATATTTTTCCGTTTTTTTTACATCAATTGCATACATTGATCGTTGTATTTATTATATATATATATATATATATATATATATATATATATATATATATATATATATATATATATATATATATATATATATATATGTGTGTGTGTGTGTGTGAGAGAGAGGCTAAAATATGGGGGGGGGGGGCAATCGCGCGACCTTAAAACGGGATATTAGTATTTAATAATAGGATTTACAATTAAAGTCTGGGAGTTCAAATCAGCGGTGCAATGTATTTCAGTGAAAATAGCGCTTAAGGTTCGACTTGATTCAATCTTCGAAGAACCACAGAGAGGATTTTAAGTAGACGGATTAGCCTTGAAGAGTTGGCGTTAAGAAAATGTATCAGTCAGCGAAAAAGCATGTACGTTATGACGACATGAATAAGTAATGAGCGTTACTAAGCGTTGGTTAAAAGGTTGGGAACAAAGGATATATTTCAGAGTCATGGATAACAAAGCAACGAAAAGACGTGTACCGTAGGCGCACGGTTTTAAAATTGGGTGAGGTTATCTAAAATAGTTTAATGGAGCTGAGTAATTAATTAGAAATTAATAAAGATGCTTAGGAAGATAAATTGGACTATTTTATGGCTTGGTATCAACATAACACGGTTTGATGGAAATATTTAGAAGATAAGCGTCACCACCGGTTCACAGACTGCATCAGGATACGACAGAGGTTCAGATTTATATTAAATAGTATGGAAGTAGAAGTCAAGTCCGACATATATATATATATATATATCCATCACACACGTTCTTAAAATATAACCTGAAAAGGAAAACTAGCTCATATTTACATGGCTGGAGCTAGACTCAGCCTGAAAGGAATTAAAATTTTGAAGCAATCATTTTATTTGAGCGATAAAAAGTACGTCCATCCATTTCAGATGCTCGGAGCGAAGATACCACCTTTCAACCTTACGCGCTAGAAGCGAGGTACATGTGCCTGTTATTTTGAAGTGTCAGCGAAATTTGGGGCCCGTGATGTGAACCCACGCCTTTCTCCAGGCGTATACACGGGTAGAAATGCAACGTATGCGATTTTATGGAAAGTTCTGTTGCTATGGGTTTTGAAGTGATAAAGTAATGTTACTGGGGATTGGATTTAGGAAATGGAATTTAAATGCTAGAATGGAGGGCCTAATATTTAATTTATTACAAATCCCCCCCCCCCGAAAAAGGGAAAATCGTCACGTTGAAAGGTGACATTTTCACAACATAATACAAAAGAACTCTTATATAATAAAGTGAGTACAATTCCAATGAAACATGATCAAAATTAATTACATCATAAAATTACATTGCTCTAAATGCGACATTGGTGGAAAGAGGTCACGACAAACAGCAAGGTGGGTGAGAATTTGAACACATCAGGGTTACAGAGTCAAGAGCTTTGTCCTTAACACATCATAAATTAACTCCACCGAATCAAAACCAAAGTTAAATCTTTGAATCTTCAATATAAATCTAAATTCACTCTTATGACTTCGTTGCACCATCACACAAAATATATGAAATTAAAGATAATATACAATGAAATATATAATGAACATTCAAATACATGGAATTAACATAGTATGCAATAAAATTTATAATTATTAATACGATGTGCAATGAAATTCAAATAACTGAAACATTATTGTCTAATATAATCTGAATAACTTTTAAGCAGACCAAAGTTCTTCATTCATTAATGAGTCCTAAAATAACGTATAATTATTGGAGTCCTTTAGCTCAGTTTAAATTCAAGTCCTTATACATAGTTTATCGAATAAGTCCTTCTTGTATGTGGTTTATATTCAGTGTCTCCATTTCACACATGATTTCAAAACTTCATGGTTTACATCAATTATACATCGATCTCCATTTTTCATATTTCTAATCTCGAATACTTACATAAATTTTAAAATAATTCACAATGCATAATTCAGAAGATATTGCAATAAGATCAAGTTCAAAACAACATTACTTTAGACAATATTATTACAAAATTGATTTCTTACATTATTCTGAAAGTTTCATTTCAATTACAGCGTAGAATTTAGATACCTGTCAGGTTTTCAAACAATACATAAGATCATAAATTAAACAATTCAAAACAACTTGTTATAAATCCTTAATTAAGGAAATGGGTATCATTTTCATATTAGGTAATATTAAAAAACATTGTGGGCTTTAACATCGTCACTAGTTTCAATTCAAAATATTCAAATTCTAAAATCATTGGTACCAATCATGACATAAGTGACAAACCTGGAGGTGAAATGGGCTATCCTCGGTGATGTCCAACGTGAAAGATAGTTAGTGATCACGAGGGTGCTTGAATGCAAAGACAGCAAGAGGCTCATCCCTCTGCGGGATGAAATGCCCTTGTGCTGGCAAAAGGGTTCTCCGGTAGCAATAAAAATAATATAACTCAAATCATCAACACACTTGAGAAAATTAGGGGTAACCTGTGACATGTCACGTTAGACCTAACATTGACAAAATTTTTCTTTAACTTAGCACATCAACATTTTCTTTTTAATAGATATTCTTTTAAAATGAATCAGATGGTAATTTGTGGAAGGCAAACTAGCATCAAAAGTTCTCTAAATAAATATAATTAACTACAAAATTTAGGTAGGTATCTAAATCCATCAAAGTTAGGTTATCTTCATCATGCGTCAACAGTCTTCATTAGGTCATCAAAATATAGTAGGATTATCGGGGTCATAGTCAGGTAGTTATTTAAGTCATAGTTGGGTAGTCTTAATCATCACATATATTGTGTTTTTTTTCTTTAACACTATTAATTTTTACTTGGGATCTTGGGCGTTTTGGGGTTTGTTGTTATTAAAATAGGAATTTTACTTTTTCTAGTTGCTAATCGAAAATTATCTGCAGGGTTGAAAGGTCTTAATCTGGTACAATGTACAATTTCCGAGGTTTTCTTAGTAAGGGAATTGGGTCTGTTAATTTCAAAATTTACTCTAGAAATTTGTTTCAAAATTTTATATTGACCATAATAAGGGGGAGTAAGTTTAGGAGTATTTGGGTAACGAAACACTTCGTACATCACTATATCACCTACCTTAAATTTAGATTCCTCAAAGTGAGTGTCATACCTCTCTTTATTTACTTCATGATTTCTTATAGTTCTCTGTTTAGCAATCTGTCTAGGCTTCTGGTTTAATTGACATACTTCACAATGTTTCACATAGTTACTCACATCTTTAGTTATTCCAATCCAATAATATTGAAGGGATATCAGATTTAACATTGCCGAAACTCCTAAATGTCCATAATTAACATGAGCTTTTTCTAATAATTTTAATCGTAAAGAGAAGGGCACAACAATTTTCATTAAACCTTGTTTTTTAATTGTCCGTACATTATTTACTTTTTTGAACTTCTTTCCGTTTACATTATCTAAATTTTGATGATGCTCGATTTCTTGCAATGTCAACAATGGATCACGTTAACGTAAAGTTACATTGTGAGAAATTGGGTTTCTATTTAACATATCGGCTTCATAATTCGTAGAACCTTTTTTATATTTAATGTCAAAATCGTACATGGAAAGTTTAAGTGACCATCGGAATAATCGTCCAGTTGGGTGTTTAATACTTTTTAACCAAACAAGTGTAGCATGATCCGTATGAACGGTAAAATGAGTCCCATGTAAATAACAATAATATTTATCGACAGCATCAATAATTTTAAGCATTCTAACTCGGTAATGGCATAATTTTGTTCATAGGTTCTAAGTTTTCGAGAATGATAGGCTATGGGATGCAAACTTCGATCAGGGTGTGGTTGTTTTAAGATTTCGCTTACCGCTTGTCAAGACCCATCCACGAAAATATGACATGGGAAATTCGGATTGTAAATAATCAAAACGGGTTTAGAAATGAGAGTGTCTTTTAAATCCTGAAAAGCTTTTTGACAATAATCTGTCCATTCAAATTTAGTGTCTTTCTTCAATAATTTATTCAATGGTACGCTAATTTAGCATAGTTGGGAATGAATTTATTATAAACATTTACACTACCTAAAAATCTTTGTAAGTCTTTAACATTCCTGGGAGGTTGAAGTTTTTTAATAATTTCTATATTGGCGTTACTCGGGTGATAACATCCCTTTTTCACTTCATATCCCCAAAATTTTATTTTTGTTTTGGCAAATTGGCATTTTGAAAATTTTAGTTTTATGTTTTCTTTTTCACAAATCGAGAAAATAGTTTTTAAATGCTCTAAGTGTTCTTCGAAAGAGTCTGAAAATATAATTATATCGTCAAAATAGTTGAGCGCAAATTTGATTTGGTATTTATTTAAAATTTGTCTGAGTGTTCTTTGGAATATGGCAGGAGCGTTTTTCCAGCAAAAAGGTAGTCTTTTCCATTCATATAAGTCAAAGTTTGAGGTGAAAGCTAATTTTTCTGTATCTTTTTCATTTAATTTAATATGCCAGTAGTCACTCGCGAGATCAAGGGTAGAAAAAATCTTAGCATTGGTTAGTTGATCTAAAACTGCGTCGATTCGGGGAATTGGTTCCAAGTCCGTTTTTGTAATACTATTTAGTTTTCGGTAATCGATACACATTCTGGATTTTGAATTTTCGTCCCTCTTGTAAGCCAAAGTAATTGGGGAAGCATAGGGTGAATGAGATGTTTATATTTAACCTGCAGCTAAAAGCTCGTCTATTTGCTTCTTAATTTCGGCATTATCTTTCGGCGACGCCCTGTAACGACGGGGGGAAATTGGTAGCTCTGAATTCAAAATTACTCTTTGTGGTTAAAAACGTATACATCCAACATCATATTTATTTTTCGCGAAAATATTATTATACTCATTCCATATTTTGTTCAATTCAACACTTTCCTCATCAGCAACATTATTTCCATTTTCAATTCTATAAGAACCAGTAACACAATTTCTATTATATTTAGTATCAAGTTTTCTAGTATTATGAGAACAAGTATGTGGCACATTAGGATTATCATACGTAAAAAAATATAGCAATTATTGTTAACATTTTCCAATGACAAAGTAGATGAGATATTATTTTTTCCTTGATAAACACAAAATTTTTTTAAATCCAAATTAATTTTAAACAGATTAATAATTTCCGACGATAAAATTGCATACTTTAAATTTGTTTCAATAACATAAAAATTCACAAATCTATTCAACTTACCGATTCGGCACTTTGTAGAAATTATTTTATCAGTTTTTATTTTACCTGCAAAGGTACTGACCTGTGAATTGTCTGGTGGAACAATTCTCACATAATCTTTAATTTTATCATATACAGTTCTTGAGATAATGTTAATGGTGCTACCTGTATTGATCAGGCCGATAATCAGTTCAGTACCGATTTCTAGGTCTACGGTGAACATCCGTCATTGTCGCTGTTCTCTCACATTGCTGTTATACTTGTTTGCATGTTGTGGAGGCTGGAACCGAGTCCTGGAGCTTTCCTCTTCTCGAAAATTGTGGGGCCATCTATGCCATGGTCGCTGTTGTTGGTGCCGGAATGTTGTTGGTGCTGGTTGTTGGTGCCGGAATCTAGGTGACTCATGTTGTGGGAATCTTTCATAGTCATCTCGCCGATCGAACGGTCTGCGAAATCCGAACTGTTGGTTCTGCAAGTTTCTATTATGGTGTTGTTCTTTCCTCTTGTTATCTTCGTAGCTGTTGATCATTTTCCTCGCAAGGGAAATCCACTCAATAGTTGTACCCACGTTACTTATTAAAAATAAATCCCTGTATCTTGTCGGCAATCCGTCTGTCAGACCTTGAATTATAATTTCTTCTTCAAGTTCAAGTTTCAATGCTTTTCTGATATTCATTTTCTTTTTAAAATAATCATTTATATTTTGACTTCCAGAAAGGCTCAACCTGCTGAAATCTTCGAATGAAAACTGTTTTTCTTCTGAGAAATAGACACTGAGTTTTATTTTAACTTCATCCCACTTTTATGATAATATTAGGTTTTCGATGTAAAATTCCAAAGCCTCATCTGATAGAAAATCGGGAAATATTTGTAGTTTTTCTTCTTCCGCCAATGCAATAGTCTGTTTCTCGAAGAATTTCAACCAGTTATTAATTTTGACCATTCCATTAGGATTAAATTTCGGGAGATTACTTAATTGATTTGGCGAAGATATAGCGCTGTTTTCCAATAATTGTTTGTCGTAAACTCCAGAATTATCCATTTCTTTTTCTTCAGGTTGGTCAGAGTCACGATGATCAGCCAAATTTTTATTTAAATCTTTCGATGTCATTTTCCTTTGCTCGTTTCGAAAAGCGAAATCAAAACTAGGTCATTTCTTTTTCAAGTACGCTGGCGAACTTCTATTGCGCATCTCTCAAGGTCGGTATTTCACGCGCACACACATAGTCCTAGGCGATGGACTCGAAGTCCGTTGGGGTTGATTCGCACATGAAGAATCGCTTTCGGCTCTATGTCATATATACATCACACACATTCTTAAAATATAACCTGAAAAGGAAAACTAGCTCATATTTACATGGCTGGAGCTAGACTCAGCCTGAAAGGAATTAAAATTTTGAAGCAGTCGGGTCGAATCATTTTATTTGAGCGATAAAAAGTACGTCCTCCCATTTCAGATGCTCGGAGCGAAGATACCACTTTTCAACCTTACACGCTAGAAACGAGGTACATGTGCCTGTTATTTTGAAGTGTCAGCGAAATTTGGGGCCCGCGATGCGAACCCACGCCTTTCTACAGACGTATACACGTGTAGAAATGCAACGTATGCGATTTTATGGGAAGTTCTGTTGCTATGGGTTTTAAAGTGATAAAGTAATGTTACTGGGGATTGGATTTAGGAAAGGGAATAAATGCTAGAATGGAGGGCCTAATATTTAATTTATTACACACACACACACACACACACATATATATATATATATAATATATATATATATATATACTCAATCGCTTGGTTTTATCTTATCTTACCTACATGAACAACTAAAAGAAACCTAAGAAAGGATTTTCATTACTCATTATATATATATATTATATATACATCGCATTAATTGCATACATTGACCGTTGTATTTAATTTTAATATACTCCGCAGCGAAGTACAGGTTTTCAGCTAGTTTTTGCAGAAAAATGTCTTGATAAAAATAGTAGTTCACAAGAGGAAGTTTTAAATCAACAAAATTTCTCTAATCAATCATATAGTATTAATTTCAATATGCTCTATGAAATTTCCTAATAAGTAATTTTGCCATGGCTTTAAAAAAATTGACAGATTCTTTATCAAGCAGAATATTTAATTTTATCAAAATAATGAAAGTCTGTTTGATGAAGTTTTTGAAATTCATACACAGGCCATGCATACTATTGCATTTATGTGTGCAGGAAGTCCCATGTAAATAAACGCGCGTCCAAATTATTTGCCTCAAACAAAGTAACTACATAGGTAAAGCTATTAAGGTAAAGCTAAATGTTTTTCATTGGCGAGAAATGTGTCAAACAAAATTTTATAAGAGTTTTGAGTAAGAGATTGTGAAATTATGAATTCACTAGTGGTTAGCCCGTGAAAAATGACGTTTTAATTTTAATTTTTATCAATTTACATCTGCAAAGTCAATATTATTTGAAAACTTAATAGCTTCTCTACTTTCTTTTATTTAAATTATACACATTTATAATTATTTAAAATTATGCAATATAAGCACTATTATGATCCATTTAAGATGCAGTTTAAAAAAAGTTAAATAAAATCTGAACTCCACATAATAGCATCAATTAACTTAATTCTATTACATGTATGAATTATGAAATATTAAATTCTGTCTGTTAACAGTATCAAACATAACTATTGTAAAAATTTAAACAGTTTGAATTAAGAATGAAATATTGGTTTTAAGTGTTTATATAAAAAATATTTATTTATTTATTTATTTTTAAATTTTTGTTTCAATATAATGATTTTTTTTTGAACATTCATTTTAAATGTAATGCATTGTGCTGTAAGTAAATTTTCCATTAACTGTGGTGAAAAAATTTAACATAGTTGTTTTATAATTTTAATTCATAAATGAACACACGCCAAATATAAACCATTGAGGTATTCGGTATTTTTTAATTTAAAGATGCTACAAGTTGAAAAATATTTTTATATATTTTGATCGAGAGGAAAGTATAATATTAAAATATTTCAGCAATTAAAGCTTAATTTCAATTTATTTTATTTTTAAAACGCGGTAATCAAAGTACATTTGAATATGGCAACAAAAAAGAAAAGGCGTTTCAGACAGACAGGTAGATCTATGCTATTATTAATAATTATTTCTAATCATGATTTAAAAAAAATTGCATATCTATTTTCTTGCAGTATACAAGTGGACAACACAACAAGATTATTAAAAAAAATATTGGTTATATTTGTTTGCATATCTTTTTTGTTTTATTTGTATTATTTTATACAAAAACTACATAATTGGTATTTTTTATTATTTCAGCAAAATCAATTGTTTGATAATATTTTTCAGTTGGTATTCTCGTTTGCTTTTACAGAAGAACCGAAGACTGACGTAAGGTAAAATGTAGCACAAGAAACACCGTAAAGAATTATTAATACATGCAACGAAAAAATATATTAATTGCAAAATACTAATTTTGAAAACTGCATGGACTTAATTATTTTTTAAGCTTTGAAATTTCAGAATTTCTTTTTTCATAGTAACTGTATTCGGTGGTTATTTCAGAATGTGCTTACACATGGTATCTCACATACAAAGATCGTTGTAAGGAAATGCTCTTTTTATGAATATTTGAACAATGAATGTCTCAGATCTGGGATTACTGAAGTCATTTTACCATGTTTTCTCACGGTGTATCTTGGATATTTTCCTTCAATGTGCTAAAGATTTACATTTCAGATCCCATATCTTGATAAATATATAAAAATGAGAAGTAGTTACGCTTTGAAAGAGTAATGAAAATCCTTTCTTAGGTTTCTTTTAGTTGTTCATGTAGGTAAGATAAGATAAAACCAAGCGATTGTGTAGGAGGGTAATTTCCAAGCATTTCTATTACCGGTAGTACCTGGTACAATGGATTGGAAAAGAAACAGACAGGGCTAGTAGCAAGAAATCGATTTTCACCCTAGGCTTTAAAGAACGAAGGCAAGACATACTTGATGGCATTAAAGGGGAGGGTAAGGCGCCGTGTGAAGCACTTCGTAACTTTCTTTCTTTTGATGAAATGTTGCGTGTGATGATCGCATGGTAATGCGGGTAAAAGTTTTCGCTACTTTGAGTTTTTTCTTCTAAATTTTGCAATTTATTTCAAGATAGTGGGATATAAGTTATTATAAATGCTACGGGTGTCAAAAGTTATGAGTATTTTTAAGGTAAATTTGCTGATATATTTATTTAATGTCTGTCTCTCGAAGTCTAATATTCTCAACATGTCAGCAAAAATTGTCCTTAAATTTAGTTTTCCTTTATTTTTGCTTAAAGCAGGGTAATGCTTTAATGTCTCTATTTTAAAAGCCTTCAAATTGCTTAGTTTAAATCTTATATAACTTTGATTGACATTGTGTGTTTAAAAATTTAAAGAAATGAACTATTAAATTTGTAACTAATGTTAAACTGGGTTGTTCGATTATGCATTATTATGTTAAAATAGATTAAATTATCATTAAAATTCAGGTGGAATATTGTTCAGAGTATCTGCTATTATTTCAAGATGAGCCATTGCTTAAATTAAATTAAATATGTTGAATTATTCGTTATTATTTTCTATTACCATTGCGTTGTGTAATGCAAGCAGTGAGGATACTATACAGAAATATTAAGCAAAATTTTGAATGCATTCTTTTTATTGATTGGCCTTTTAATTACTACACATTAATTACACAATATTCATTTTCAGATTAATTAATATTCAAATGGATTGGTCTTTTCATTACTACATATTAATTACTTTGTACTCATTTTCAGATTAATTAATACTCAAATTGACTGGCCTTTTCATTACTACACATTAATTACACATATCAATTCTGGTCTTTTGTACTCTTAAGTCTAGTAACCCATAGTTAGATTTACACATATTCATACACAAGTACCTAAGTATATATAAAAAAACAACAATCGCTCACCAATTGACGATAGAATTACTTAGTTCAACGTGGAGACAGAGGCATCACTATGGTTTAGTGACAAGGGATATATGGCCAATTTGAAGATAGCATCACTTAGTTCAACATGGATCCAGAGGCAGCACGATGGAGTTTGAGCATTTGAGCATTTTCGCAAAAAAACATTTTGCATAAAAGAGACGAGCACCAATCTATTTACATCGGCGATAATTTTTTGTCGAAATGGGTAGCTAAACTTCACCACAGCTCCTCATATCACACTTCCCCAATCTATATAGATATTTTTTGCTTCACGTTATAACACTAAAGCTTTTTCTCCTTCAAACAGCTCTGCATACTTTTTAAACCCATGTCGATCTCCAAGACAGACAAATCCCGCAAGGGAATGTCGTCTCCGAGCCACACTGCCGAGAGAATACGCTCATTCACTCCTTCAAAAGCAGCGGTCAAAAAATTTTGCCACACATCAGTAGCAACAACTTTGGAACAAATCGCTGGAGGAAAGAAGAGTCATGCGCCGAGATGATGTGTATTCATCGCAATCTGCTATTTTGAGTAAACAGCCAAACTGTGAAAGTAATTACTTTCACAGCTAAAATAATGGTAAGCGGAACTATGAAATTAATAACTATTTTATTCATTCGATGCTTTAACTTAACAAATGTAACGGTACAATTTTTTAAGCAACAAAACATTTGCAGCCTATCCACGGTTAAATGTCATACAGCGCTGATAACGACAGTATAATTTTTAAGAGCGTTGAATTCTTTATAATTTTACAATTACATATTTAATATAAAATTTCAAAAATAAATTTCTCTACATAAAAATTATCTGATAAATAAAAATTATGAGACAGATATAGTCTATATATATAAAACAGTTCCGTAACTGACTGATTGACTGACCGATTGACAGACAACGCACAGACCAAACCGCTGGACCTAAAGGGCTGAAATTTTGCATGGCGATTCTTCTTATAGTGTAGGGGTGCACTAAGAAAAATTTTTGAAAAATTTTTGAAAAATTCATAGATTTTTTAAAACTAAATTTTGAAGCTGTTTTTGTAACATTCTTTAAAGTTTGCATTTAAAATAATAATCCGAGGTTTAGAAAATTTATATCACGAGTAAGATCATAAAAATTCCTTTAAAATGAAATCTTTTCCGAATTTCTACCTCCATTTTCGGATTTTTGGTGAATTAAAGATTAAATTTTAGAATTTAATTTATTAAATTCTGATCACGTGATTCCTTTTTCTGATACTTTAAATTAATTTATCGTCACGTGCATAACAACTGAATAGACAGAAAAAAATTTTTTCTTGCTAATGCGGCAGACGATTGGACATTATCCAAAAAAAATATTAAAATACAGTAAAAGATATGTTCCTCAAACTGTGCTATATTAACTGTACTATATTCTTTAGTATGTTCTATTAGATTTAATTTGAATATTTTCTTCTACATTATTTTGTCTATAAAAATATCTCTTACGATTTTTTTATAAATATATATTTTTATCTTTTTACATCGATTGCATACATTGATCGTTGTATTTATTATATATATATATATATATATATATATTTATTTGTTTATTTTTTTGGCATTAATTACATATATTGAGCATTGTATTTAATTGGAATGTACTCCGTAGCGAAGTGCGGGTTTTCAGCTAGTATCTCAAATAATTAAAGTATAATTTCGCACAAAAAATTCGTAATATAACTTTATTTAAAAACGAAAATTTGCCATTAAAGCAGACCAGAAGTTTTCACCTACGTAAAATTTCTAAGGCATAAATGCTTTCACGTGCGTTTGTTGGTGTGTGTATTTCTTTTAAATGATAATAGGAAAAGTATGGACATAGATATGAGGGAAAAGTAATGATAAAACTAATTTAACAATATATTAAAAGCAATGAACGTTTTCTTTTTCACATTATTCAATAAGCTGTGTTTGTGTTGTATAAAAATTCATTCGTTTTTTATCATAGAAAAACTTATTAAGCCTGTCTTAAGAACTTATTTTTTCTATTTTACTTCAATGATCATAAAGTGAAGACCATAAGTACTATGTTTTTGACAATGAATAATTTGACTTTGAAAATGGATAATTTAGTTTTTTGTTGTATTTAAAATGCAATGTCTTATTTTAAATATCGGAATTAGTGAAAGAGGAGAGCATGAATAACAAAATTTCTGAACGAATAATTGAATGCATATCTAAGCAACTTTATGCAATTTCAGCCTTAAAATACCTTACACACATACTTACGTGCAGAGAAAAAGATATTTTTTATTTATGTTTTCACTCTGCTGAAATAAAAAAAATTATGATAATTTAATGTATAAGGAAATTTAACTACAGTCTGATAGCAGAACAATGTCTGAACAAAAATATGGTGGAAACAGTAAAAATGCATAAAAACTTCTGGGTGTTACACAAAAAAAATGCTTCTTGAAAAACCCTGCATGCCTCGCAAACGGCTGTCTTGGGAAACATATTTTAGCCATGTTATTAAACATGACGCTAGCTTTATATTAATAAGAACTCTCCCCTACATATTACTCCTACTGTGTGGATATAATTTGACGCACTTTCAAACATATTATACATTATGTGTGTGTGTGTGTGTGGCTAATGTCCCTAGGGGATGACGACATTACACCCCAGTTCGGTGTACATATGAATACAAGACATAGAAACAGACAAATGACACAATCACAGAAGAATTTTATTGACAAACGATGACACCGGCGATGGACGATGGGTTGCAGCTTCCCTTTCTAGACGGGGCTCCATTTGCAGGCGGAAGACTGACCGGTTCACCAGAATACAGCCAAGTCTTATGCGGGAATCGAACCCGCACCCCCGGCGTGGCAGGCTGATGCCTTTAACCACTTAGCCACTGGGCGACTATTATACATTGTAAAAGGTGTTAGCATTACATCTTTATGTCTCTAATACTGAACTACTTTATATTGAGTTTGAGATTTTATTCTGCTGATATAACAACTGATATTATTAAGGCTGCTGTGTACTAACCCTATTGGATTCGATCACCTCAATGTTAACATATGGATAAAATTTGTCTACTATTTACAGCTACAAAAATGCTGATTGTAAAAATGGTATTTTCAGATAGCCTGAACTTTTCTGCACCTTGCAACAGGATTCATTTTATAAATTTCTTCTACCAAAGGAATTTATGAGCGCTTAAAACACACTAGATTAAACATACCAGATTTCCCCCCCCCCCCGAATAACTTAAATTTTAAAATATTATTTGCAGTTTTTTTAAAACAAAAAATGTCCCAAGGTGTAAAATTTCTTTCCCTATTATGGAGTACAATAAAAAAATCATTAAATCCAAGTCGGCAAAGCTTGGACACATTTTCTAACTAGGTTAACATTGAGGTGAGCGAATCCAATAGGGTTGGTACACAGCAACCTTAAAAGTAATATAAAAGAAAGACTTGTGATCTTTAAGTAAATAGCTTTAGTTATCACATTGTTATTTTTATTATATTTAATAAGATATCCAATTCTCAGCATATGCACCAAACATCTTTTAAGGTTTGGAACTATAAACATTAAGTGTTCAGTACAAGTGTTTCATGCACTTTATTTCCAATGTAGATGAAAATACAGTATCTAAAAGCCGAAAACTAGATGCCTTTTCTTAACTTTAAAAAAGAGTAATAAAAAGGAAATATAATGGATATTTTGCATTTTGTTAAACAAAATATTTGCAGTTTGTCCATTTGTAGACATACCAATTTGCTCATGTTCTGTATATGTAAGATACAAGGGGTTAAAAAAATGCATTGCTTTTAGTTATATTTTAGATATATTTAGGAATTCATTATAAGGAAATATCCACAGCTATGAAGTAAGGTTGATGTTCTCTCTTTCGTTGAAAATAATTTAATCAAGTTCCTACTAAAGAAGCAAAAACATGAACTGAAATTAAATCTTATATTAAAATTTTCGATGTCGCAGTTTATAACTCTACTGTAGTTACTATATCGTCTTTAAAGTCAGCATTCATAGGCGAAAAAAAAGAACTGTAAAGAAATTTTAATTAAGAAATGGAAAGAAGAAGGAAAGTTTTCAGATTTTAAATGTCATATAAGAACAAAATCAAAATGTGAATGAAATTTGCTTAGAAGTGAGATACTTTAATCTCTTCTTCCTTTTGCACCGTAGTAAAAAAATCCTAAGAATTTGTAGAAGCACAAATGTAATCTGAGTTTTTTAAATTAAGACATAAAACGATAAGAAAAAAGGTGATATAAGTCTATAGTATTATTTACGTTAGAGATAAATAACACTTGTTACTATTAAGGTCTTATATTATCAGTGCCGGCAGGTTGGGTATTAATACATAACTCTTCATAAGCAAAGACTGCAATAAAGGTTTATCTTTTTATTAAGATATTTGTTTTATACTTTCATTTACGAATTATGCGTATCACATTTATTTGTATCAACCGTATGGGGGGATTTATTTCTTGTCATTATCATTTAGATATCTTTAATATAGGAAGATGTTAATATTTTATATGATCGTAGAAGAAAGTCAGATGACAAAATTCATTTTGCTTTGAATGGAACCTCAATCTTTTCTCTTGGCAGGGTTATTTCAGGTAGTTAGCTTTTTCTAACAAGGTTTATTAGTTTCAAACTTAAGAGATTATAATGCATTACATTTCAAGACATAGCTTGTAAGGATTAATGTGGGAGAGGTATAAAAAATTATTATTCAACATTTAGTAAAGTGAACTGTTTATAAAACTTTAAGTGTAAATAATTATTCCTTAAATTATAATTTAAAAGATTTACATATACGAAATTTCAGCTTGAAGTGACTATTTCGTTGTGGCTCATATTACGGAGATATAAACTTTTATCACATTTGATTCTCCCAGTTTATACAGATTGGACTCTTCTATTGGCAGATAATCTATTTCAAAGTTTTTGAAATCATTCGATGCATGTTTTTGTTAAAGATATGCTTTAAGGTAGACTAAATTTAAATTAACAGGGAAGATTTATAGATTATTCTGTAAGTATTATAAGCATCTTATACGAAAAAGAAAAACTGTCGTGAAAGCAAATGTATTAAACGGAAATTAAGATATGTCACTTAGCCTAATGAATATAATTTTTTTTAGGTTTTAATTTATATATTTTTTCTTCCCCGAATAAAGTCATTTTGTTTAATTTTTCGACATTTAAATGAAGCTGTATAAATTTACAAACTTAGGACAATTCGTACATCATTACATACAATCTTGATAATAAGCGATTGTACACAATATCCACGATTTGGAAATTCAGTATTGAATAGAATTCATATTCTCTACAATTTATTTGAAATGGAGAACATATAATTTAGATAATCTAAAGTATTCACAATTGAACCTCCAAAATGATCATAAAGGAACTTCAAGAGATTATGGGAAATCCTGAGCAAAGTTATACTGTTCTTATCAAATAAAAATTATTTAATTTATAGATGAAATATTTGCATACAGTTTATAACATCGTTTGAAAAATATCCATCATTTAATATTCAAAACCTTTTTATGGGAAGTTTCATCATACAATATGCATTTATGAAGATTGTATTTAAGAATGTTTATTAATAGGAAATTAGGAGAAAAACATATTATTCATTACAAGTTATATTTTTTAACTTCCGAACTTTTATTTGATAAATAGAGAACTTTTTTGTATGTGTTTGCGCGTGTTTTTAAGCCTACTGAAGTCAAATTTAAGGTTTGACCTTTTTATTAAAGAAATTCTGTGGTCTTTTGTTCTATGGAATCAAGGGTGATTAGTAGAAAATGAATATTTAGCATGCAATAATTGTTTTATTAAAGATATCTGTAGTTTAAATCAGTCATTATTCTGATTTCTTGAAAAGCCCATTATCTCACTTCTAATGTTATAACATCAGTTACAAATTGCTTAAAACGGAATAATACCTTGAATACCTTAACTCGAGCAACGTTTTCAGCAAATTACTGATAATGAGCACAGATAATGGGGAGCTTAAAGATAAGCCTGTGGTAAACTCCAGCTAGTTACAATCAATTAATAAACATACAGATCAATCTCTGAGACATAATTATACTTTTGAAGCCCAAATTATGCTTATTATATACCGTTTCATATGTTACACAGGGAAGGAAGAAAAATGGCCGATAATAAATAAAAGTTTGCAGATTCGAGGAGTATTTAACTCTCAAGAGGAACACAAGATATATCTGTTAAATTAAAATTTATGTATATCATTTAGTTGATTCATTTTTTTAATGTTATAAAACTGAATTTAGTATATATAATTTTAACTAATTTTGCTCTGTTATTAAGAAATGCTATTTCTGAATATTATTTAAACCGTGACTTACTTTTTAGAGAATATAAAATGACTGGAGGTATTTAACCGGAAAATTATAAAAAATACAAAGAACTGAGAAGAAAATTGATTACTATGGTTATAAAGAACACTGAGAAAATCTTGATGTGATTATGCTTTATTAGCTTTTTCCTGGTAAAATCCTCATTTTTAAAATTTATTATTCTTAAATATGGTACAGATTTCGTAGTTAAGTGTATGACTGTGCAGAATTATGCATGATTTGGAAAAAAAGCAATAGTTGTTGTAAAGGAAAATAAACTTTTCAATTATAGTTTTTACCCAGTAATAATCTAACGCAAAACAAAATGTTAGAACATTTTTGATGTAGGATTTCTTAAGCTGGTTAAAAATAAAACCATAATTTTAAAAATAAACACAAAAATTTGAATGTATCAAATAAATATATATTATTTTACTCAGAAAAATCACGCGAAAAATTATCTGATTCCCTGCCATGAAAACTTAAAGACTTTCGGCTACTAGGCTTGTAAACATTTAGACATGATAAAAAAATGTTGATAGCAATAGACCCTTATTGCTATATTGATTAAGTTGATGTTGTAGTTCTCTGTTAATTTTGTATGAAGAAGAAAACAGTAGGATCATTTGGATCTACATGCGAAGTTTGATAAAATATTATACAAAGGAGGACACAGCTAAAAATAGCTAGTGCATTATAAAATCTGTAACTTTAGGCAAAGCAAAAATTACCTGAGTGCCCTTTGGGGTTTTTTTTTACCAGTAGGGCATACCGTTAGCAATCTGTGTTGGATTTCTGGATTATTTAAAAAAATTATAACTTAATTTTTAGGTACGGGTAAGAGAGAAAATGATAACCAGAAAGTTAGAACAATGAATCAAAGAATTTTAAACTTGAAAATTTGCCAATCTTTACTTTTTTGCAAGTCTTAGTGAAGTGTGAAGTTCCCGTAATAACTCAATAAAAGTCCCGAGAGTCATTTCATTTTAAATCCAAAGAAAAATTCGGTTTCAAAGGACGGTACTTCGATATTTTTTAACAACAAGGAAGAAAGAAGAGGATGTATTAAAAATGATTCTGTCCACGCGCGTGATATGATCTTACTACGCTCGCTTCATAGAAAATGAGTAGACGAATTCAAAAAAATTCATTAAATAAAAAAAACGTAACTACTCTCAGATTCATTCGAAAGGTGGATCAGTTTAGCCAAAGTATAAAATTCTTAATATTTTCCCTAAATGTAGTTTTCCCCTTAGATTTATAAGTAGTTATATATAGTATATTTCATAGCGGTCAGAAACAGGAATTATTAATAGATATTGGATAAATGTTTAAGACTTTTCTTGCTGATTGAGGTGGGTTGAAGAAACTAAATTTTAAATCAGTTGTTGACCTCTTAGCTACTGGATGGTATTTTAAATTCTTGAAAAGCTATGCAACTATCATAATTAAATATCCTTTTTTTTCTTTCAGTATGAAACTCATTTACATGTATATAAATTACGTCTATCTAGACAAAAGCTTTGAGATACGAACAATTTTATCTCACTGAATTAGCATAATGTTTATTTTCACTTATCAAGAAATTAAATACGAGTTCAAATTTCAGTTCATCGATTTTCTTATCTTAGTTTTCAAGTAGAGGTTTTATTAAAATTTTGGAGCTACACAATCAATTTTATGCTTTTAGACTCTCGTTGTAAATATTTTGATCCTTGAAGTAACGAAATACCTTCTCTTACCGGTATTTCGTTACACCCCTGTGATCGAAAAGCATTTCCCCCTTGTTTTTGACCGGACGCAAACATTTGTGGCTAGTAATGTTTCAGACGTTTGGTTCTCAGGTTTTATTTAAAGGTGAGATTTGAAAACCAGGAACGTAACAGACTATTAACTGAATTTATAAATCCTGAAAGGTTTCAGTATACATCCTCGAAATTAATAATGTCAAAAGTCATTTGGTAATAGCTGCAAGGGAACAACATGAACAAAATAGGGAGTTCATGAAAGTGGTTAGAAAACAATGCTCTGCATCGTGATATCCCCCACCCCCCGCACGCAAACAATTTTTTTTCTTCATGAACGAAAGCCATATCTTAGAGGTAAACTAATTTAAATCAAAAATAACAGACAAGCGATTTAATTTTAACACATTTTCTCCATTGTCTTGTACATTTCTTTCTTCAAGAAAAACACCACCTCATTTTATTTTTTACAATTTAACATAATCTTTAACGAGTATTTAATATCAGTTTCATATTTTAATGCGTACAAAATTGGATATCTCCAAACGAAACTACACTGCAAGATCAAGTAAAAAAGCTCTCTCCAGAAAACTCCTCAAAGTTCATTTATAAATACAGGATGATTTTTGTTAAACTGACACTACTCAGAACCACCTGTAGAGCGATCTATGATCCGGAATTCCACCACTAGAGGGACTAAGGACGACATGGGAAAGAGTTTCCATGGAAAAAAAGATTAGTTTCAAAAGTCACCGATAAGGGAAGATATGGCGCTGTTGTTGTTGACGCAACCAAGAATTTGCGAAAAAAATTCAAGTAAAACATCAAAATGCAAATTCATGACTAGGTAGTGGATAGCAGCGCCAGTACTTTGGGCTATAAAGATCGGTGTGGAATTTGTTGCGCCATCACTTTACAGAAAAGAGGGTCATCAGTCGATTTTTTCCACTTTCATGGCCACCTTGCTCCCCGGACTTAACCCATGTGACTTCTTTCTGTGGGGTTATTTAAAGTCCAAGGTGTATCTTGGTGGAGTCTCTAACTTGGTGGCCATAAAGGTCAACATATTCCGGACTGTGATGAACATTCCTGGTGATATGTTACGCTCGGCCTTTGAGTACGTAATGTTCAGGATGCATTCTGTCGTCCACCAGCATGGTGGTCACATTGAAGGAGGGAGAAGTGGATTTGCTGCATAAAGCGGTGTTCTAGGGAAATTTTTTTGTTATTCATTTGTCTGCTTATTACAACTTTTTTGGTATTAACCACTTATCTTTATAGCTCGAAATACTGGCGCTGCTGTCGACTACGTAGTCATGAATTTGCATTTTGATGTTTTACATGTGTTTCGAGCAAGTTCTGGGGTGCGCCGACAACAGCACCATATCTTCCCCTACCGGTGACTTTTGGAACTTTTTTTATCGAGAATTATTTTCCATGTCGTCTTTAGTCCTTCTATCAATTTTTGTGGAATTGTGGTTGATAGATCGTGCTACAGAGTCCAAGACTCTGAGTAGTGTCAGTTTAATAAAAACCTCCCTGTATATCTAGGTTCATATACAAATATATCACTCTTCATATACAAATATATGAATGTCCATGTATTAATATATCAACATATTTACATAACTTAAAGTAACTTTCTTCACGATGGGCCTAAGGCAACTGGCCTTAATGATTCCAAATTCAAGAAAGCATCCAGACTGAATTATTGCTAACTTAGCAAACATACTAAATCGAAAGGCAGCTTCATTTTGATCTAAATGCCATTCCAGTTAACACTTTCCTGCTTTAGAAAAGGGACAGAATATTCTGTGAAGAAATTTTCAGTGGACTGCTGTACAAAGATATCTTTTAAATATTTCTTGAAATGAATTAGAATTATTAAATGTACACTCATGGACAAAAAAATTAGCGCACCAAGAAATAATTGCGGGATCGTAACGAAACTTGCAATGAAGTTACATGTCGGGGAGATATGCAAATGATTAGAAATGCAGCGTGATTGCGCATTACGTATAGACGGTAGAGGGCGTTGACCATCGTACTCTGTGTAGTATAAAACAGGTAACCAAAGCTTGTTTGAGTGTGCTGAATGATTTACAAAGGAAGAGCTGAGATAGACATGCCATTACGCCGTGTTCGAAGACAATATAAGCAGTTGTCGCAGTTTGAGAGGGGGAGAATCGTCGGGATGATGGAAGCTGGGTGGTCAGCTAGGCGAGTAGCTCGTCAATTAGCCGATCTGATTGTGTTGTGAGGAGGTCTTGGGACCAGTGGACCCGAGAGATGTCATGTACACGAAGACCAGGCTCAGGACGCCCTCGACAGACCAGTCGTCAAGAAGACCGCCACATCGTAAGAAATGCACGCGTACAGCCAACTGCTTCATCGGCCGCCATCCAGACACAGGTAGCACCTTCACTAGGGGCCTCTGTGTCTTCTCGAACCATACGAAGGCGCCTGGCTGAAGGACAGTTGGTATCGTGGCGCCCATCACGTGTGCTGCCCTTCACGCCCACCCATCGACGCCTCCGTTTGGAGTTTTGCCGCGCACGAGGAAACTGGACTGCAGCGGAATGGAACCAGGTCGTCTTTAGCGACGAATCCAGATTCAGTCTCGGCAGTGATGACAAACGTGTTCGTGGGTGGAGAGCCCGTGGAGAACGCTTCAATCCTGCCTTTACTGTACAGCGACACATCGCTCCCACAGCTGGTGTGATGGTATGGGGTGCCATTGCCTACAATACACGGTCACCCCTAGTATTGTTCCGTGGCACCATGACAGCCCAGCGGTATCTTCATGAAATCCTGCAACCACATGTGTTGCCACTCATGCAATGGCTCCCAGGAGCCATTTTTCAACAAGACAATGCTCGGCCTCATACGGCAAGGGTGTCACAAGACTGTCTCCGCACTGTTACTACCCTTCCTTGGCCTGCCCGATCCCCAGATTTGTCTCCAATCGAGCATATCTGGGATCATTTGGGACGACGAGTTGGGCATCCCACGAGTTTGAACGAACTAGAGGCAAGGTTACAGCAAATATGGAACGAAATGTCTCAAGACATCATACAGAACAATGCCCGATCGTATCGCATCGTGCATTCGCGCTAGAGGGGGTCCAACGGAGTATTAACTCCTCCGTTCTTTTGCCTTTTTCTCTGAAATAAATTATCCTTTTTCTTTGATTTTCTTATCATTTACTTATATCAAAGTAGTCATTACGTATGTAAAATTTCGTTTCATTTTGACAACTTCTTCTTGGTGCGCTAATTTTTTTGTCCATGAGTGTACATTACTTATAATATCCATTTCATTAAAAATAAAATAATTTTTTTTTCAATGCATTTAATATTGGGAAACTTTACTCATGGTTTAAAATCTTAAAACTCTACATTTTTCTGAGCGAACCTAATTTAGACGAAAGATTTCATGTTAAATCAGATCGTTAAAATGTTCCGTGTTTAATCTTTTTTGTACGTTTTAAAGCATCAGGCAATTACTGGTTAAATAAAGGAAAATAAAAGTGCCTTTTATATTTCAAAACGAATGTAATGTGATTACTGGCGTATGAAGCATCGTACAAAAATATAAAATTGAAAAAGAAACACCCTGGGAACGGGAAATTCATTTTACGATATTTTGCAGTTTCAGCAATTAATAATACGTGCAAGCATTAAAACAAGCAATTTATGGAACATCTCTTTAGCAGAAGACGAAGAAATTTTGGTTTGCCTTACGTGAAATTCTTGATTTTATCTCTTTTATAGAGCTATATTTAATCTTTAGGCCTACAAAAATATCTTTAGTAATAGCCATTTAGTTTATAGTTGTATCTCAAGAATGGAAAATTTTCTTTTTTTATATTCCTTTAACTAGTAAAAATGTAAAAGTTTTCATACAACCATAATATTTTATTAACAATTTTTTATATTAATAGATCTAATTGGCGAAAAAGTTTAAGAGTTTTTTTTAGAAGCGTTCGATAATAAACATATCTAACATAAACAAAAACTAAAAAATGCATGTATTTGAAAACAGCTTATTTTAAACGTTTTAAATGGTTGCATAATGCTTGAGGTAAAACTGGTTTTGTGATCTGAATATATTTTTCATTACATTATCTTTGAAGCTCACGATTGCAAATCCCTATCATCTTTAAACCACAATGTTTCATATAGATAGTGAGCTCTGAAGAGTGATACGCTCATGTAATCGCAATGCATATTAATTCACATTGACTACCGCAAAAGTTGGATTTGTACATGTAAATAAGTTTTATGTTCGATTTAAAACTATATCATTATACTAAATAATATGGTTACCTTTTAAACTTTGAAGTAAAACTTTTGCTTTTCAAAAGCTTTCAGTGTTTTAAGCTTCATAAAAAAAAATCACGAAACAATTTAATATAGTTCGAAATGAAGCTCATTTGCCCATTTTATTAGTCAATTTCACCGAAACAGAATAATTTAAAAATACTTTCTTTAAATATTTTCTTTTTATGATTGCGATTCAAGAAAATGAACCGTAAAATATTTTCGAAACTTTTGAATCATTAGCAAGAAAAATTGTTAAGAAATATTTTTACATTCTACTTTCAATTGGTTTTAGAGGCTGAAAACTTCTCTAATTGTTGTCCAATAAATTACAGTGTCTCTGTGAGTGATTTACTGTCAAATTTTCTGTTTTGTCTTGTGTATTCTGTCAGTTACTACTTTTGAATTTTATTCTAAATAAGACAGGTATAAGAAATAATTGTTTATAACCATAAGCCGTTAGTAGTACGAACGCAGAAAATAGCAAAAGCTTGGTAGTTGATCTATTTTTGAAGTTGCAACAACATTTATATTCTTGGCCAACGTCCCTTATAACACAGCCGGTGATCATTAAGCTGTACGCGGCTTTTTTAATGCTTATGTGGGAGCGAGACAGGGACACTATCATAAAATATACTATGGTAAGATAACAATATATCGCAAATAATGGTCAAATCCAATGAAAAAAATTCGCAAATTCTCCTAAACGTATGATATTTGCGAGTTCCTTAAATGAAACTTTTTAAATTTATCTTATAGCAAACTTTCTCTATTTATTGACATAATGGAAGTTTACTAATAATCTATATATATAAAACAGTTCAGTGACTGGTTGACTGACTGACTGATTGACAGATAACGTACAGACAAACCACTGGACCTAAAGGGCTGAAATTTTGCATGGTGTCTCTTCTTATAGTGTAGAGGTGCATTAAGAAAGATTTTTTAAAATAAAATTTTTAACCTGTTTTTGTAACTTTTTTTAAGTTTGCATTTAAATAACAATCTGAGGGTTATAAAATTTATATCACGAGAAAGATCATTCCTGTAAAATGAAATCTTTTCCGAATCTTTACAGCCATTTTCTGATTTTTGGGGAATTTTTAAAATTAATTTTTAGAATTCAATATATTAAATGCTGATAACATGGTTTCTTTTTTTGTGATACTTTAAATTTATTTTGCGTCACGTGCATAACAACGAAATAAATTGACAAAAAAATATTGAAATACGGTAAAAGATAAAATTTAATCACTAGACTAACTGAGATGGAAGTTTTTTAAGAATTTAATTCAAAATAGTATGTTTTATGGATATATACAAATTAATTAACTTCATACATTGACCGTTGTATTTAATTTGAATATTTTCTTCTACATTATTTTGTCTATAAAACTATCCGTTATGATTTTTTTAAAAATGTATTTTTTGTTTTTGTTTTTGGCATTAATTGCATACATTGACCGTTGTATTTAATTTGAATATACTCCGTAGCGAAGCACGGGTATTCAGCTAGTTTGAAAATGAGTACGTATCTTCAGATCAATTTTGTTTCAAAAATGCAACTAATAATATTTTAGTGAGTAGTTAATCTTGCATTTACAACTCGCAGTATTTCAACATAAATCTGACTGTTTTTGCTAAAATTAATTTTTCTTTTCAGCAAAATTTATTTACAATCGAGATTGAATATTTATTTTCCAATCCATAGCATGCAGTAATGTCTAATAACGTTTCATTTTAAAAAGTGTATTGTAAGTAAAAGTTGCAAGGTATTGTAAGTTTACCAAGCGGTCGTTATAAAGGTGTCACTGCTGACCCTCTTCTGTAAACATTGAAACGCTGTGAAAGCAATAACATTTCTTTTTTTGGAAGTTTTATATACAGGAATATATCAAAATAATGGAAACTCTGACCATTTCCGTAGAACTTTTTAATAATCTGTATGCCCATCTTTGGATTGCAAATTAGCATAAATTTGTTGGGAATATATATCCTGTACATAAAATGTCGGTATACTGGTCTGTTTAAGCTAATCTGACGCATCTTTAGATTGCCATCAACCTGAAATAAGTAATTACATTTTTAAAAATTACAGTTGATTTAGATTTTGAATAGAATTTTTGCATTACTCTTAACTTGTTTCAGTTATTTGAGTAATTTGAGTAATTTGAGTATTTTTGGACAAATCACAAATGCAACAGGGTTTATGAAACATATCCTCAGAACTTTAGAACTGAAAAAAATGAAACATACTAACATTTCTGTTCTTAGAACAGGACAGAGCACGGGAACCTGCAAAAAAATGTGAGATAGTAAAGATAGTAAGTATATTAGAATATGATTAGTAAACACAAATAATCTGTTATACCAAAACTCATTAAATATGTCGGATACTATCACATTATACATGTGACTGGTACCTTTTCATTGTTGCTAGAACTAGTTAAAGAATATCTAAGTCATGAGGAATACTTTAAGACTAAATATATAAATCACTCTTATACGATCTTGATGTAAAGCATATAACATCATAGTACAAATAGTGTCTTGGACATCACATACTTTTTGTATAGCAAAATTTTAGAGGGAAGTCATAAAAGAACTTTGGATCGAAAGAATTTTGGCTCATTGACTTATGTTTTGGTTACTAATCGGTAAATTTGTTTTCTCCTCTGTTGAATCCTTGCAATGATGTCCAAAAATTATATACCACTTCCACCTGAATATTTCATCACACAAATACAAGTATTAGCTACATTTAGAAGTGATAGTAAGTGGATTCATATGATTTTGTTTAAGCCGTGCCCAAAGTAAATTTCTGCAAAGCCGAGGACATTCGAGATGAATGCCTTCGACGACATTATGTCAGACTGCGGACCATGAATCAAAAGAGAAAATAGTAGCATGTCAAAGTGGGGGAGATGTTTCTCAGACATGAGATGGGGTTTGTCTTTGTTGTGTAACATCTTATATTGTGAGTTGTTCCTCGTTTGAGGTTTTAAGCCGTAATTCTTATTTTGTTTGTGAAAATAATTTCTTTCAACTCCAAAGGAATGCGTAATAAATTGCTTTGGTTACAATTCTTTCTTCGCTTGCAATGATACACTACTATTGCGAGTTATTTAACTACCACTGAGGAATTGTTGTGATGATAATTAATAGTTTTGGAAGTGATTAAAGTTAATATTAATATCGGGTATTCAGATAAATAAATTAGTAAAGTAAATTAGTAAAGTAAGTAAATTTTAGTAACGATTGTGCTTTGTTTTAATCAATTTATTAAGCCTCTGCTAAATATATGTAAGGGTTATACTTGTGGTGATCAGATATTAATTGATTTTATTAATGTCATCGCATTTAGAGAAGTGTGCGCAAGTTTCTCTAAATGTTTTGACATTGAGAAGAATTAAGTTTGAAATAGATCATCACAGGTTATACCTTATTGTTAATATTGATAAATTAATAAGCCTTATTTTGAAATAATTGTGAAGTGGCTGGTACGCTGGTGAATTTTTGGGTTTTTTATTAAATGAATGAATACAAAATTATAGTGTGTCTTTTCTTTTAAAGTTAAATCCTTCCTTTTGAGAACCCCTTTTTGTCAGTTGATCGTAAACTGAGACATCCGATAACGACTGGTCACGGACACCCTCCCCTTCGGGACGTTTGGAATGTTGATGAGCCAAGCAGATACGAAGGCGCTCCCTACGCGGTTGAATACAGTGATTCGTAGAGGCCCTGTAAGTTTTCAAGGAGGAAATAAGTCACCAACAATTATGTGAAATAAGAAAATGAAAAAATCAACAATGAGTCGGAGAGGAGATTCCTTCGGCTAATTCCGAATTTCAGCGTTTTCCTCGTCCGGGATTGACGGAGCGGATTGGACCTTCTTACTTTCCGCGGAATACAAAGTGAAAAAAGGAGCGTCAACTCGGGGGCGGAGGGTGCAAGTGGACACAGAGGGGGAGAGGCGAGCGAAGAGGCTGTGAGCTGACCCCAGTGCCTTGATAAAAAGATGATGGCTGTACGGAAAGGTCCGACGACGTTCATGTCTTGGCGTCGTGCACGCTTTAGAAAATGGCGTTAAGGCTCCCCTCATGATTTTTTAAAATAATAGTTTTTTTTTGTGCTGCAGCATTTTAATTGGGTAATATAGTTTTAATTTCCTTTTTTTTTTGGTTTACTGAATTTTTCTATAGTTTTACTTTTGTCTTTTTTTCTCATCACTTTTTCATTTAGAAGTTTTTTTTTGATTCGCCAGCCACTTCACTTATTTGCATTGTTTTATTGATAATTATTTGTATTATGGAGAGTAGAACTCATTTAAACGAAATTGTATTTATTCAATTGAATTTGGTTGTCAGAATAATGTTAAGAAGATCTGGAGTTAATGAGTTTGTTTGTTATAATGTCAGGGAAATTCTTAAATAAATTGTTATGTTAGTTTGTAAAGTGGTGTCATGTCGGTCCTTGCCTTTTTAGTAAATTTTCTGATTTTCAGCTTTAGGTTTTATTTTTTATTTCAGCAGAATTGAAGCTTTTTCTTTTAGGTGAAATAATTTTATTTTCTAGGTGCTCTCCAAGGTTAAGTAATTTTATTAGATTTAATTTCATTTTTCTTTTGGCTCATTATTCACCACAGTGAAGCATTCAGTTCGAACCAGTGTTAATTATAATTATTAATTGTTTATGGGTTATTGCATTTAAAAATAACACAACGCAACTTACCATCTATCTTAAAATGTACTAACCACTAATGGCCAAATGGCAACTCTTGAAGTAAATTGATTTTAAAGTTTGTAAAGAGTAATTCTAACTTTAATTAATAAGTTAATATAATATATAAGCTTTTAAATACACCCCAATACAAAACGTTCGTTACTACAAATGGCTCCTGTGTCCTACCCACGCTGTGCCATTTTTTTTCTTCAAATGGTACAGGTCGTGAAGACTGTTTGCAAATGAGCCATTTTTTTTCCCATTATCCTTTCTTTCGGTGAGACGGCATGACATATTAAATTTTGGTATAGTAGAGGCTTAATCTTATTTTGGCACAGATTTTTTTGGTTCATATGATTTTTATGTGTTTATGGTTATTATTATTTCTGATATTTTAAACGATGTAGATTTTAAGTTGAAATTTTTCTTACATTCCTATATTTTGTGCATTTATTTTGAATATTGAGTTTTTACATTTTGAATTATTGAACGATATAAATGTTTTAGTTGGTGATTTACTTAAGAGTATTGCTCTGTTAGTGCGTTTAAAGGATACATTTTGAGTTGAAAGTTATTTTTACATTCCTATATTTTTGCGTTTATTATGAATATTGAATATTTTTTTAACATCTTTAAACATTGATAAATATTTTGAGTTGATATTTTTATTGGTATTTTGTTGTTTAACGGTTTTTATTGCTATGCTAGTGGTTTTAAGTATAATATTTGATTTGAGGTGCTAAATTGTGTATGTTTTACAATGTCTCCCATAGTATATTTGCATACTAAGTATTGATAAATTTTGATTGCAATTCTACATGTCAGATAAATTTTTTTTTGGTTATTTTGGGCTTCATATCACGAGTTTTTTTTTGTCTTGCCAGGTGCTAAGTTTTTCTACTTTCCTCTTGCCATTTAGAGCTGGTCTCATGGTCAGACGGGAAGTAAAATTGGTTTGGGTTCTTGGACAGATTGAAAATTACATTAAAAGTTTTCATATAATAGTTAATGATTTTTTTTCACACGAAAATTAGTTGCAATTGGGTTTAAGATTCAAACTTAAATGTCACAGGCTGGGAAATTTGAATGCTGCGGTCATTTCAGTACCTAATAAATTCAGTTTCTCATGTTGGGTATGTGTTTGGATTTAATACCAGTTGGGTTTGTTTACAAATTTAATTAAAATGGGGGGTTAATATTCAACTTCAATGTCACAGGCTGGGAAAATTTGAATGTTGTGGTCTTTCAGTACCTAATAAGTTCAGTTTCTCATGTCAGAGATTTGTTGGATTCAATACCAGTTTAGTTTTTTTGCAGACTTTTAGCTTAATTTATTATTGTTTAATTTCTTTTGTAAGGCATACTAAGGCGTCCGATAATTTTGTTTATGTGTAGGGCTAATGTTAATTTTTTTTTGGTGCTCTTGTCTACAATGTTTCATGTACATATTTTGTTTTGAACGGGCCAGCATGACTTTTGGGGATCGACTGCGGTTCGATTCGACCGGTTTTTGTTTAATTAAGTAGGGCATACAGTTTTTTGAATAAAGGTTTTGGTTAAGTTATTTTGATAGGTATGCTTGCGTTGGTCTGTTCAGTTCGGATTATGTAAATGAACGTTAGACAGGGCTTCTTGTGTTAATCATTATTTTACTAAGCATATTAGAATTTCAGTGCCGCGAGGGACGAAGAGTCTGTCTTCGCAGGCTGGAATTACTTTTGGTTTGGTAGGAGTAAATGGTGGAGTAGTTAAATATTGGTTTCAAAATTTTATCATTTACATAGTTTTGTAATGTGTACTAAGGTGTCCAGGAGGTTAATGAACGTTAGACATGGCTTCAGATTTTAATCATTAATTTTTACTAGACATTATTAGAATTTCATTGCCGCGAGGGACGAAGTGTCTCTCTTCGCAGGCTGGAATTAAATTTGGTTTGGTAGGAGTAAATGGTGTAGTTAACGATAGGTCTCAAATTTCTATCAATTACCTGGTTTTGTAATGTATACTAGGGTGTACGGGAGGTTAAAATTTTTATTTGTTATATGTACGGTTAAAGTTGTAAATTTTGTACACCTGGCGCACATGTTTCATATACATTTTTTTGAGGTTGAACAGTAAACATGTTAATTTTGATTGAACAGTGATAATGAATTTCGTAAGAGAGAATTTTGTATTGAGTTTTGTTCGAAGAGGTTTTGTTTATTTGTGTTAAGCATACTTTTTTTTTAAAAATTTGTTTCGGATTGTATGCTATGGTCGCACTGTCAATTTCAAATTATAGAAGTAAACGGTGGACAGGATGTAATGTTTTTGAACTGATTGTTTTAACCGAGGATGATTATTTTACTATGCAGTTTTTTTTAGTGTATATAGTTTAATTGTAAATTGAGCATACAGTTGTGGTAATGAATTGTTTTAGATATATGTTAGGTGTTCAATGTTTCATTTTGGCTTGTTTATATACAATTGTGGTAATGAAATTTTTTTTTCGGGTAGTATGCTAGATGTTCCATGGTTTATAATTTTGTTTAATAAGTAATCTCTCATGTATATGTGTTTTTTTATGTGACCCGGGTCGAATGGGAACAATATATCACATTGTGTAATGTAATTTTATACTTTAGTCAATTCTTTTAATTCGTGAAATTTTTCCACGGTGATCTGTGTTTTTTCTTATAAAAAAAAAAAAAAAAAAAAAAAAAATTTGTGCCAAATTTTTTTTTTATCGCGGAAAAGGAGGTATTTGTTGTGATGATAATTAATAGTTTTGGAAGTGATTAAAGTTAATATTAATATCGGGTATTCAGATAAATAAATTAGTAAAGTAAATTAGTAAAGTAAGTAAATTTTAGTAACGATTGTGCTTTGTTTTAATCAATTTATTAAGCCTCTGCTAAATATATGTAAGGGTTATACTTGTGGTGATCAGATATTAATTGATTTTATTAATGTCATCGCATTTAGAGAAGTGTGCGCAAGTTTCTCTAAATGTTTTGACATTGAGAAGAATTAAGTTTGAAATAGATCATCACAGGTTATACCTTATTGTTAATATTGATAAATTAATAAGCCTTATTTTGAAATAATTGTGAAGTGGCTGGTACGCTGGTGAATTTTTGGGTTTTTTATTAAATGAATGAATACAAAATTATAGTGTGTCTTTTCTTTTAAAGTTAAATCCTTCCTTTTGAGAACCCCTTTTTGTCAGTTGATCGTAAACTGAGACATCCGATAACGACTGGTCACGGACACCCTCCCCTTCGGGACGTTTGGAATGTTGATGAGCCAAGCAGATACAAAGGCGCTCCCTACGCGGTTGAATACAGTGATTCGTAGAGGCCCTGTAAGTTTTCAAGGAGGAAATAAGTCACCAACAATTATGTGAAATAAGAAAATGAAAAAATCAACAATGAGTCGGAGAGGAGATTCCTTCGGCTAATTCCGAATTTCAGCGTTTTCCTCGTCCGGGATTGACGGAGCGGATTGGACCTTCTTACTTTCCGCGGAATACAAAGTGAAAAAAGGAGCGTCAACTCGGGGGCGGAGGGTGCAAGTGGACACAGAGGGGGAGAGGCGAGCGAAGAGGCTGGGAGCTGACCCCAGTGCCTTGATAAAAAGATGATGGCTGTACGGAAAGGTCCGACGACGTTCATGTCTTGGCGTCGTGCACGCTTTAGAAAATGGCGTTAAGGCTCCCCTCATGATTTTTTAAAATAATAGTTTTTTTTTGTGCTGCAGCATTTTAATTGGGTAATATAGTTTTAATTTCCTTTTTTTTTTGGTTTACTGAATTTTTCTATAGTTTTACTTTTGTCTTTTTTTCTCATCACTTTTTCATTTAGAAGTTTTTTTTTGATTCGCCAGCCACTTCACTTATTTGCATTGTTTTATTGATAATTATTTGTATTATGGAGAGTAGAACTCATTTAAACGAAATTGTATTTATTCAATTGAATTTGGTTGTCAGAATAATGTTAAGAAGATCTGGAGTTAATGAGTTTGTTTGTTATAATGTCAGGGAAATTCTTAAATAAATTGTTATGTTAGTTTGTAAAGTGGTGTCATGTCGGTCCTTGCCTTTTTAGTAAATTTTCTGATTTTCAGCTTTAGGTTTTATTTTTTATTTCAGCAGAATTGAAGCTTTTTCTTTTAGGTGAAATAATTTTATTTTCTAGGTGCTCTCCAAGGTTAAGTAATTTTATTAGATTTAATTTCATTTTTCTTTTGGCTCATTATTCACCACAGTGAAGCATTCAGTTCGAACCAGTGTTAATTATAATTATTAATTGTTTATGGGTTATTGCATTTAAAAATAACACAACGCAACTTACCATCTATCTTAAAATGTACTAACCACTAATGGCCAAATGGCAACTCTTGAAGTAAATTGATTTTAAAGTTTGTAAAGAGTAATTCTAACTTTAATTAATAAGTTAATATAATATATAAGCTTTTAAATACACCCCAATACAAAACGTTCGTTACTACAGAATAAGGAATCCTAACATTGCAGATACCTTACGTAAGAAATAATATAGAAATTTAAGCAATATTATTCTCAAATTTTAATTTATATTTTGTTATAATTAAAAGGAACCAGAGAGCGAAGCTTCTAGAAAAAATATATTTTACTTTATATTTAATGATAGCGATCATTAAAAGAAATTAAATATTACTATTAGTTCAATATAATAATATATTTTTGGTTTAACTAAAAGGAATGTTAAAGTGTTAGTCATTTCACTTCAACGGGCATCTAAATTCTTCCATTTGCAAAATAAGATAAAAGAAGAAAGAATTCCCATTATGTAAATAGTTACATACCCCAAGAATTCCGCGTTCAGGGTCTGAAATTTATGGGTGAGATTATCTGATTTTCAAATAAAAATATTTCCCACTTTTTTGAAGAAATCTATTTCGATGCGATTAAACTTTCTTACGCTAATAGCTCTTCCAGCCTTTACTAAAATTTAAAGGATTTTTTATTCAATTTTTTAAGAGGGCAGGTGATATTTCATGACTTTGAATCCAAAAAATGTCTCACAAAAACGGTAAAGTAGGCTTATAACTTTCGGTAATACTTTTTGCAACCCAAATGTGAAATTAACTTAAGTGGGAAATTTAAGTTATAAAAATTGTGAAATGAAGCGTTTTACTAGTGGTGTATCTAACTGTTTGATGTAATTCAAATAAATCATATGACTTTGCACAGTTGCACATCAATGAAATGAGAAATTATTAAAATGATGGAAATCAGTTTTTACAAATGAAAATTTTATTTCTTGCTCAAATATGTTTATGCATCTGTGAATTATATATATACAGAATATATATATATATATATACCTAAATATTTCCCATACTTTTGTTCAGAAAACAAAAACATATCTATATCTATATTATATCTATCTATCTATCTATCTATCTATCTATATATATATATATATATATATATATATATATATATATATATATACATACATACATATATGTCAAAAGACAAGATTTCAATGGGAAAGTTTTTATCGAACGAATGTAACTTTCAACATTACATAAGAACCTCTTCTTACAGGCAAAAATACAAACGATTAGCATTAGCGTTTTGGTAATTGTATATCCTAACATACTGTAATGAATTTTATTTAATTTTGTTTATACGTTGATTTTAGTTTAGTTCAATTTTGTTAATGTAACTTGAGTACTGAAAAACTAAAGCTTGGCAGTTGTATGCAGTTTGAAATTTCAAGAATGTTACCTACTTTTTCCACAATCGCCTTGGGACTTTTAAATGAACATTTGGTCTTAAGAGCAAAGAAGCTATAAACCTACAATTATTATTAACCTCCAGAACATCCACATCTTGAACACGACTCTGACATGGAGGTTCATTTTGAATATCACCATATCATTTTTCTTATGAAATCAAAGGCTTGCCTTCTTTGCAGATTGATTGAATGAAATAGGAAGTAAACATCATTCAAATACTTAAGATAGAATGAAAATGTTTCTATTACCAAAAACTGAATTACGTAAGGAATTGGAGAGGTTTACTTCAATAACAATATATGTCGTAATAAGTTATCCGAGTTATGAAATCGCATATTTGAGTCTTAAAATATTTGCATTTAAAAACTCTAAATCAAACATTGGTGACAATGCTAACATTTCTTTGACCGAGTATTTCAGAAATTTCAGAGTTAGAAACCAAAAATCCTGTATGCAAAAGTTGTTTTTAAAACCATAAATATGTATAGAATATTCACGAGGTTATAAAAACATGAAATTAAATTTTTTTTTAGTTATTTGTAATTCTTTAAATAAGCTTTTGCGATACAATTTACATCATAATATCGTAATACCAAGAAAAATAAAATTTTGAGAAAATATTCAATCCACTATGTTTTTGATTATATTTCGTAATGCTATTTATTCTACCCTCTAATATTCAATAAAGTAAAGAATATCGAAGTATTAGATAAGAAACGCGAAAAATACGGTCTGTAAATACATTTGTTTCGAATTTCATTCTCAATGTTGCTATCTAAATTGAAATTTCTGGAACCGACAGCGAAGAATAAATCATTGAAAGAAAGCTATAATAATCGACTTTTGTAGCTTTATATATAAAATAACAAGCTTCGATTTATAAATTGATAAAGTATTGCGTTTTTTCTGTTCTTTTCCAGTAAAGCAAAAATTCATTTTTATCGGACATCTAATCTTGTTGTAGATAGAGAGAAAAACATGTAAAATTCGCTCTGTAGGAAAATATCTGCGTAGTTTATACAAAAGCATCCATCTACACATACAATATATGAAGAGAATATTTTATTTGGGCCCCCACTGAATAGACAGATTAAGATAAATGGCTTCTGGGAAGATGGCCAGAATGTGTATCAAAAATGCACATTTTTCCATTTCCCCCAGTTTTCCTTCCCATAGGTATGTGCAAAATTTATTGAGGCTCTTAGTTTCGAACTCGGAAGGAGGAGAGCTAAGTTTATAAAAATTATACGCTTAGAGATCTGGAAGAACCTTATAAGTTAAAAAAGATACTTTGAATAAACTTATTCGTATTTAAAATATCTATGCAATTAATTGCATAGATCTTAATTAAAGCATTAAAATTAAATTGTTTTTGATATAAAAGGAGAATTTATGTTTTTATTACACATTGTTGATTATGGTGTTCTTTCTCTTGTATGTGTTTTGCAGAAAAGGAAAAAACGCATACGAAAACAAATTTTGAAAATATTTTCTTATTAAAACTTTCATATTTTCTGACCGAGTTTTGCTCTTTAATTAATATGAACCACGTGGTTAATTGATTTGTCTTTGTAAATTTCAGTTTCTAAAGCTCATCTTTAATGATTTATTGATGACATTTCCAGAATTAGACAGAATAATATGCGTTTTAAATATAATATTTTGGTTGTCAGACTAACGAAACTATCTGGCGAAATCGATAGAAACTCTGGAAAATGCAATTTTTACTGCAACATAAGAAGTGAAAATTGTCAACACACATGGTTTTAGCAATATTATTTTCTTACACTGGAGTCAATTGGATTTACGTCTAATATCTACGTTCACATTTTTTTTAAACGTTTTCCTTCCAAAGAATTTCCCTTCCAACAAATTGCTTCCATATTACCGATATCCTCGCTCGAATAAATGTAGTGTTATCTAGCATGGAATTTTATTGCTCATTTTTGTAATGTTTCGCGCAATGATTGGACATAACCCTGGTGGTTTCAGCCAGAATCCCTATAGACTCGCCAAAACAGCCTCTTGTTGTGTCATCAGTGCTGACCTCTAGTTTTATTTTATTCTTTTTAATTAAGAAAACAGTTCCTCCAGACCTTTTGGTCTTGCATTATCAATGCCAACTGAAACTGAGAGAATGCAATTTTTTTTAAACATTGTATGCACGAGATCAGGCACCTACACCTACCATGCTGTTGGTAGAACAAATGTATTAATGGAAGTTTACCAGAGACAGAGGGATTAGCTCTGCATCTTTTAAACTCTAATTTACCTTATTCCTCAGAATCGACCCATGAAGTATTTGGGTTAAGGGGAGTCTTTTTAATAAAAAAGGGATAGAATTTTCTATACATGGTACAATTGAAATGCAAAATTTCTTATATAATGCATCAAATTAATGCACAGACTTTTCTTACAATGACTGTAGATTTTGAGCATCTGGTCACATATACTCGTAGAGTAATGTTTGTTACAAGTATTTAATGAAATGAAAACTAACTCTAACTTTTAAGTCTTTTGAAATGTTTACTTACAATTTGTATACCCATTTATGGCATTGAAAATGTGTGGCTGCTTTGATTGGCTGGAGCATGATAAATTCGTTGCATGACTAAAATACAGGGACCTACAGAGTAAATATTCGGCGGTGATAACGTGTGGCGTGTGAGAATTTGTCCTATGTTTGTGGGACGTATGTAAAAAGATAATAAACAGCTTTTAATATTGTTATGATTGTCCACCTTGACTTGTATATATATATATATATATATATATATATATGTATATATCTTTGCAAAGGTCGATTGTGGTATCATGTTTAGTTTGTCCTTTTTGAACTGGTAGTTAAAGGGAGCACTTATACGAAATTAGGTTCTGTTCTGTCCAATTTTGCCAGTTCTCATTTAAAGACTTACATATAAAGTGTGATTTGAGCCGCTAGCCTACTTCTTTAAAAAATTATACATAAGCAAACTTTGCGGATCAAAACAATAAAATGTTGATTTAAAATATGAGTTTATAAAATGGAGCTATAAATAAAACACGTCAGACAAATATCAGCATTTATGGGTTATATTTATTTTGCAACTAATAATAAAGATATGCTGTAACAATAAAGATCTTAATTTTTGGAGAATGCTTGAAAAAGCCTAATTTATTATTGATTTCATTCCTTTTAAAACATGCTTTACGATGTATAACTCAAGTTTTTTTAAATCGACTTGTTTTTATTGAAGTTTAGCGATTGAAGAAAACAGCTTCTCTCGATATTCAAAAATAAATTTCCAAGCACAGCAAATACGCTAATACAATATGAATTTTCCTTATTTCGACATTCCTGCAGCAGCATTTAATGGAAGAACAATTTGTCAAAAGGCTTCCACCCTTTTCCCCATTTAATATTTTTAAGCATCGTTCGCTCATTCGTTTTACTTTCCTTAAATAAAGGGGAGACAGATTGATTAAATGCTTCTGTCTTTTTCTGTCTCTCTTTCGATCCATTCTAATTCAGTAAAACTTCTGCATGAAATATAAATGGACCTATCAAGTTGTTAATTTATTATTGTGCTTCTCTTTTTAGAGTATGCGTGATTGTTATTGGTAATTACTCGAGGTGTTACTCAGACCATTTTAATGTATGAACCATTTATATTATTCACTTTTCTCGGAAAGGAAATGATATTTAAGAGCAACACAAAGGAAAAATTTTTAAGCTTTTTACTGTATTCTTTTCGTTTCATGGAAGGGAAAGGTGAGTAAAATCTCCCCTTATTCAAATCATATTTCAAAACATTTGCAATAAAGATTTCATTTAAACCTGGGAGCAAGTGCTTTCTATATTTCACTGAAAGTACCTGTTTTATATTAAAATTCCTCGGAGGTTTCGATCTGTTTTCGCTTTTTCTTCAATTTCATTCTTACTACTCTGTCCACCTTCATTATGACATCTTTGCGATTGCTTACTACCCTTTTAAACATAAATTGATTTCTACGGGGTAATTATTGAGATAATTAAAACACCATAAAAAAATACTTCGAAATTTTGAATTGCATATCAATGATAATCTTATAAATGCCACCAATAACGGAATAGTCTAATGCAGGGATTCCCAACGGGGTCCAGGTAGACCCCTTGGGGGTCGATGGAAGTTTAAAAATGGTCTATAGTATTAAAGGAGTCTATTGGGGGGTCTATGATAAATTTTTCTGTTTTAAAATTTAATTTTTTAGGAATGTAATTATTAGATAATAATATCCGTTTTAATGTGTCTAATTCAGATTTTCATAGGGCGGAGTGATCCACGCATCTAAAGTCGAATGTCATGACGCTTTTGTATATCCCTCGAATGGCGCCACCGGCTTTTATTTGTGTACCAACACTAGGCAGAACTGGGGAAATCAACTGGACCTTAAACAGCACATGGGTCCTCCCGATGCAACCAATTAGAAGCAGTTTCGTTTTTCTCTTGGCCATGTTTGTGAAATTACAATCTGTGTTTCTGAAATCTTGTTTATATTTGTGAAATTATAAATGAAAATAGCCCAAAAATAATAAAACATAAACCTAAGGAACCCCTTTTTCTAATTTTTTGTTCATATTCTTAGTCAAACTGTTATCTTTAAATGTTTTATGTGCAATAATTAGTATTATAATTATATTGTATGCTGTATATTATAGAAAAAAATGTGAGGGGGGTCGATGAAGAAAATCATTCTTTTAAAAGGGGTCGATATAGGAAAAAGGTTGGGAACCCCCGGTTTAAGGTCTAATAGTAATTTTTGTATTATTGACAACAATAAATGAGCGAGAACATATCTTTATGCAGTTTGGCCACCTGAGAAAGGTGTTAATTAAAACTATAATATATCATGCCGTTTAATGAGTTTCATGGTAATGTGGATATTTTTGTAATTGAACAGGACAAATTAAAAACCTAAAGGTATGAATAAATTAGCAACAATTTCGGACATAATGAATGGAATAGAAATGCACGAAAAGAACTAAAAGGCAGTCATATTAAAATTGTCTGTTAATACTACAACAAACTATTTCGCAAATGGATATAAATGACTTCCATACAAGAATAGAAGTTTATGAAAGTACATGAATAGTAAGGAGGTACATAAAATTTTATATGCATAACTTTACAGGCGTACCTATATAATCTCCCAAGACGTATGATAAAATGGAACTTTATATTTTGAAATCATATGAAAAGTCGTTGCCAATGTCAGTACGCATATAAGTAAGGTTTAACACTTTCTTTTAAGGGGAATTGCAAGATTTCCAGGCACAAAAATGTTTTGATGTTGATATAAGAATAAACTACGATAGAGAATGGGTCTCAAGAGGATACATACGTCTTTCTCTCTCTCTCTCTCTCACACACACACACACAGACGCAAGAACGTAAGCGCACGCGCGTTTGAAAATTAAGAACCTACATATTTTCTGCTAACACAGGGGCATATCAAATTTCCCCCCTTTTCACAACCATCTCTTTACTACATCCAAGTTTTCATTGCATATTTATGTCAGATTAAATAAGGTGATTTATATTTAACATAATCAGCATAATATGTGATTAAGATAATTTAAGAAATTGAAACAGACTAAACTATACAAAATATAAATTAAGCTTTGTGAGGTTCCTATTTTAGATTTCGCTAGCATACTTGTTTTTCGAATAAACGTCCATTGTTTGATCTTAAGCAGTCGAAGTTCTTCTTACTCCCTTCTAGATAGAATGATTAATTTTCTTTGTCTAACAATTTTCTCTCCAGGCTACTTAATGGGAAATCTCCTATGAGGTCAAGTTTGAACATTATTTTCCGGAAGGTAATAATTTTTCGACATATATCATTTTCTGCTGTAAAATTTTCGAAGGCGCCATTGGTTAAGTTGTTATGCTTTAGCAGTGCTACATACTGCATTGCTTACGCTCCATCATTTCTAGAATAGTTTTCTGAGATAAATGTGTTCTATTTCTGCTTAGAAAGATTATATTCTTTAACGATATTGACATGATGATTTTGGCATTTTAAACTACGTTGAAAATGATTCCTTTTATACTCCGTTGTGGAAAGTTAAATTCATTTAAGTTTTTGATGTGTAACTTAAATGAATTTATATGAACACATAAGGTCATATTTACAATCGATTTTATCTTCTTAAATTATCGAAAGATAATTGAAAAAGATAAAATCGATTGTAAATATGACGTTAGTAACACTAATAGTGGTAAAAACAATTCTAATTGTTTTTAAATGCCATATGTTTTTTAAAATCAAACCATTATTCTTAAGAATAAGACATTAAAAATTTGATAAAAAGGCACTGATGAAACTTTCATTTTTACCGTATTTTATATAATAATAAAATATATTTTGTAAATTCTGTATAAGAAAGTAATTTTTAATATTTAAACAAAACTTTTTAAAATCTTAGTAATATAATAATACACCTTACTTAATATTTCATTTAACTAATAGATTTTCGTTAATGATTTTAAATATGTCGTGCGAATGCAGGGTATTAAAGGGTGTATTTAAAAATTACAAACATATTAATTCTACCAATATAATACTTGATCTTTGTAAAAGTTTTAATATTTAACATATTGGTATTAAGTTAAGCATCATATCGAGGTTAATAATCTTAAAATGTGTATCATATATAAAAAAATAACATACAAAACCCCAAAACCTTAACTAATTTCTAAATTCTTTTAAATTCAATTGGGCGTAGAGTTAATTTCCTTTTTGTTTTAAGAACAAAGGAATTGTAAGTTTCCTAAAAACTAAAGTAGGTAATCAATATATCCTCCCTTTAATCCCAGTCTCATAGGCGCAACACCTTATTTAACGACCGCGGGACTCAATCCCAGAGAACTGGCCTGGGGCCCTCTGTCCAATCAATGCAAGAGTGCAAGGGTCATGTGACTACGACTTCAGGAAGTTTTAGAACCCCCCCCCCCCCCCCCCAAGGTTGTGGCCGGGGATTTTGGGAATTGTCATTGCTCAACGAACATGTAAAAACTGATAAAATAAAGTTTGTCTGAGATCTGCGGTGTGTTCCTGTGTCTCCGAGGCTGGGGAAACTTTAATGGAGAGCTTGATGAGGGCCTTCGAGTTCCTCAAGCCACCAGCGAGCCGTACCGGCCAACACGACTACTATTCGCGGAAAATATGTGGACTAACTACGAAATAGACTTCTGTGACGCACAGCCGGGAATCAGCTTTTCTCTTCCCATGCAGCCGCCGCCCGTGCTGATGTGACACACACACACACACACATATATATATATATGTATATACATGTATATATATATATATATATATACATACATACATATATATATATATATATCTATATATATAAAACAGTTCCGTAACTGACTCATTCATTCACTGACTGACATACAACGCACAGACCAAACCGCTGGACCTAAAGGGCTGAAATTTTGCATGGCGATTCTTCTAATAGTGTAGGGGTGCACTAAGAAAGATTTTTCAAAAATTCTTCTTAGATTTTTTAAAATTAAATTTTTAAGATGTTTTTTAAACTTTTTTTACGTTTGCATTTAAAATAATACATTGAGGGTTATAAAATTTATATCACGAGAAAGATCATAAAAATTCCTTCAAGAAGAAATTTTTTTCGAATTTTTACCTCCATTTCTTGATGTTTAATGAATTTTTAAAGATTAATTTTTAGAATTTAATTTATTAAATGCTGATCACGTGATTTCTTTTTCTGGAACTTTCAATAAATTTATCGTCACGTGCGTAACAACTAAATAGACAAAAAAAATATTTTTTTCTCTTTCTAATGCAGCAGACAATTGGATATTATCCAAAAAAAATGCATATCCCTTACGATTTTTTTATAAATATATATATATATATATATATATATATATATATATATATAGATATATATTTTACATCAATTGTATACATTGATCATCGCATTTATAATAAATATATATATTTATTTTTTGGCATAAATTGCATACGTTGACCGTTGTATTTAATTTGAATGTACTCCGTAGCGAAGCGCGGGTTTTCAGCTAGTATATATATATATATATACAGCATTGACACCGCTGATGAAGAAATGCTGTCTAAAACCTCTTTCATGCTTTTCTTTTCATGTTATTTGTTCCTGACTGCAAGTAGCTTTAGAACTATTACTGGTTTTCTCTATCATCTATTTCTTATATATATATATATATATATATATATATATATATATATATAAGAAATCTATATCTATATATCTTATATATATATATATATATATATATAAGTGTGTGTTAGTTACCGGCAAAGTATGAAACGCTCGCATTTTATAGAATGCCTAGGCATTGTATATAATGCCGGACGTTTTTAGGCAAAGTATGAAATAAGAGAATTATTATATACTTTCCCTAGGTATTGTATATAATGCCTAGGCATTCTATAGAATGACAAATGCTATTTAGGCAAAGTATTAAAAAAGGTTCTGATAAGGCTATTATATAAATGACATGCATTCCTCAAAAATACAAATGTTATTCTGAAAAAATAATGAGAGTGCCATTAAAAAAAATTTATTCAAAATACGTAAAGAAAAATTAAAGTTGCACAAAACGAAATTTATGCCCTTCTTATTAAGGGAAACAAAATTTTCATATAAAAAATAAGAAATTAAAATTAACCTACTTGTTGCAACATGGTAGGCTTGAATGACATTTGTAATTACATTTCAATACTTTCACGCGAAGACATTTTATATTTTAGCATTTTGTTTTACACATACATTTGACAAATTCTTGGTCTTTTCCACTGGACTGAGCAATTGCAACTGACCGGAGATTAATTTCGTTGTTAGGAATATCTTCAATTCTAAGCAAGTTCTTAGGGCATAAAGTGATTGTGATCTCGCATTTACTTGTTTTAAAATTCCTTCAGACGTTCCAAGTCGGTAGAAACCATCCTCTGTCACACTCATTAAAACTGCCAATATATTGCTTGAATCATCTCGCCCCTGGTCGACGTCAGGAATAGGAACTCGCACAGTAGTCCCAAAGAAGCAGTGGGAAATTTTTTTTCTGAATTCATTTTCATATTTTTGGCTTGTATTTCTAGATTGATTTTAGAATTTATTATACCTTCAATAGCATTTTCAGTTTTGAAACAAAGGGTGTGTAATAATACAGGATCATGACCTGCTGCTATTAACTACGGCTGAAATCGTATCTCGTACACTGGTTGTAAGTTCGCCAATAGGGCGGTAATTAATTAATTAAATAGATGGGCCCAACTCTCAAGAATGATACTGAATATACATATATACACTTTATTTATACATATTTACATACATTCGAACTTGTAACACTTAGCAAACGCTGAAACATTAGTAATGCTAGGAATTTACATATATATATATATATAATCTTATCCAATCACTATCTTTTAAATCTTACGATGTCGCCGGCCCTGGCGGGTTAGAGGCGATTATGTAAAGAGTCGGTATGCTAGTTTATATAATACAAAATGCTCACCCATTTGTCGCAGCCGTCTACATCGAATTCACCGATAACGCTGGTCCATAGTAGTACATAAAGTTCACACAGTGTTCACATAGTTCGTGGGTACAGTTTGTTCACTGTAGCGTCGCGGTGTATCCTCGTCCTATTTATCCAGTTCTCTTGGGACTAAAGAGTTCGGGGTCCTTTCATGTCGAAGGTCACTTATTGAAGACTCCTCGTACGTTACTCAGCACGGGTAGCTTTTCTTACACTATGCGGGTCGGTCAGCACTGGTGGGCGGTCAATGTTGCTCAGCATAGGTGCCTTCTCTTCCGATATGCGGGTCGATCAGCACTGATGGGTGGTCATCTGGGTGTCCCACTCACTAAGCGACGGTGCGTATCTCTCTGGTATCGGCTTAAACTTAATGGTAGTGTCGTCTCTTCGCCCTCGGCACTATGTTGACATCTATGGGCAATCGCTACTTCTGCAACTTCTCGTCGCTGATTATTCTATTTTGCGTCCGGAGCTAACGCTGTTCAATCCGTACGTATTATGTACTTGCGTAGGACCGGCGTCTTTCTTCTAATATTATACAGTGGGTCTCTTCTCAGCCCTGTAGCAGCTTATTTTTTTTGTTGAGTTTCGTAAGTTACGGCTCTCGTCGGCCCGTTGGCAGCTTACTGTCTTATCATCTCTTTTTTTTAATGGCGCTCTCCTACAAATGTCTCATCATCTTGTATATATTCTTCTCCATCCTCGTCTCATTGGTTCTCGCTTCCTCGGTCCCTATTCGCTCGCCCCTCCCTTGTTTATAGAGGGGGCGGATGCGATTAGCTCCCATAGGTTATTCTTGTCTCTTGCCTTTCGCAATTGCCTAAGTTCTGGCGCCGATTATGTCTGGTAAAACTTCCCATCAGACGGCCCCACCTGCTCGACCTCCGACCTCAGATATACGGCCGTTGACAACTTAATTTCTCCGTTTTTTATGGTACCGTAAATCTGGCGTTATAAAAATGTCGGGACTGTAAATTTGCTTGTCCACGCAAGCTGGGTGGCCCATTAACAATTTAGGTTTCTGTTGTTTTCGCATTCCGACTCTTTACATTCTCCCCCTTGGCGAATTAAAAAATCGTAAGGCGATTTTTTTTTACATATCATCCTTATCACACTATTGACACTACATACATACATAAAATCAATCATTATTCATGCCTAAAATCATTCATCTTAAATTTATAATACATAAATGAGCACTCTTTTACGCTAGCTGTGTACAGTAATACATTAGACATATACGTGGTACATAATGGACACATTATTTATTTTGTACATTTCTCTACGTAAATAAATACTGGTTTTAGCACGTGGTGTCATTTGACATTGACTTCACTACCTGTTTATATTACTGATATATTTCATAAAATTCTCGCTGCGCTACTGTTTTCTACTTCTTTTCACTGACCTCCTATTGACAATTGTCCCTAGGCACTGCACATTACACCATAACAAATACACATATAATTACACTACACATTACTAGTTATACCACTTGCATATAATTATTACATATAATCATAAAAATTGACAGTGCACTGTTACACTAACTCTGCAGCATTATATATTACATACTGAGAACATACATTATATATTGAGACTCTACCTGACTTTTTCTTTACACTTTTATGCTAATATGATACACTGACATATAATTCATTTGACATTGCCTACACTATTATTTATATTACATTGCTATATTACATATTACGATCACCTATACACTACTATATTAAATTACGACTGATCTACTGACTTTCCCAACACGTTAAACTCGACACGTTATTCTCGAACTTTTATCCTCACAATTCGTTTGTTTACCTCAGCTGTCGTTACCATGGCAAGTTTTCCCTTACCAAGTCCGGTTTATAGTTAACCCTGGTCGTACTCACTCCGCGAAACCAGTTTCGTTTAAGTCTTACGCTCGCTTATCTCCGTATGTCATTGTAAGTAATTATAGAATTCTAGAGGTTTCCTCTTTTACACCTGGCAACGGTAAACGGCTACTCAAGGTTTAATTATCGCTTGGTCACTTCCGCCCTAGTACAGCTTTTGTCGCGAGCTTTGTCGCCATAATTATTTAGTTCTGGCGATGTTACTTATTTATTGATGCTCCCGTATTCGTAAATATGTCTACTTTTTCCTCTTATTTTTTGTTTATAACTTGAAACTCCTTTTTATTTTCTGTTTCTGGTCCTTATTATGTTTTTATTATGTTATTACTCTTTGTCGTGCTCCTTTCGTTATTATCCCACGCTTATTTATTCATTTATTTATTTTTTTTAATTTACTTATTTATTTGTAAACAGTTTTTATTTGCTTTTTTTTTGTTTATAATTGGCTAATTATTTATAATTTATCTATATATTCGTTCGTGTGTATTTATATTCCTTGCTTTTGATGTTCCCATGTTTGTTCTTGTGTGTACTAACTTCTACGTAGTATTGACTGGTCTATGTCCGCGCCTTTTTACAATTTTTTTTTTTTAAATTTTGTTTTTTGTGTGTTTTTTGCGATTTTTTTTTGTTATTTTTTGGTGTATTACGCTAGACTTATGACCGTCATTATTGTAGCCTTCTCTTCACTTTTGTGTTTGCATTTTTTTTTTTTTGTTTCTCATTATCATTTGATTAATATTTGTCGTTCAATTATTTAGCTATTTCATTCGCTCCTTTCGTATTTATCTCATGATTCACTGCTTGCCTTTTGAAAAAGCGGATCCACTCTTTATTTGTTTCCTTCCACGCTGCTGACCAGATAACTAGGTTCTATATTTTTGCTTACTCTATACACAATATTATGCTCACTGTCTACACACTTATATTCATATGCACTTTGTTTCTATTCATATTTACATACATTCGAACTTGTAACACTTAGCAAACGCTGAAACATTAGTAATGCTAGGAATTTACATATATATATATATATATAATCTTATCCAATCACTATCTTTTAAATCTTACGATGTCGCCGGCCCTGGCGGGTTAGAGGCGATTATGTAAAGAGTCGGTATGCTAGTTTATATAATACAAAATGCTCACCCATTTGTCGCAGCCGTCTACATCGAATTCACCGATAACGCTGGTCCATAGTAGTACATAAAGTTCACACAGTGTTCACATAGTTCGTGGGTACAGTTTGTTCACTGTAGCGTCGCGGTGTATCCTCGTCCTATTTATCCAGTTCTCTTGGGACTAAAGAGTTCGGGGTCCTTTCATGTCGAAGGTCACTTATTGAAGACTCCTCGTACGTTACTCAGCACGGGTAGCTTTTCTTACACTATGCGGGTCGGTCAGCACTGGTGGGCGGTCAATGTTGCTCAGCATAGGTGCCTTCTCTTCCGATATGCGGGTCGATCAGCACTGATGGGTGGTCATCTGGGTGTCCCACTCACTAAGCGACGGTGCGTATCTCTCTGGTATCGGCTTAAACTTAATGGTAGTGTCGTCTCTTCGCCCTCGGCACTATGTTGACATCTATGGGCAATCGCTACTTCTGCAACTTCTCGTCGCTGATTATTCTATTTTGCGTCCGGAGCTAACGCTGTTCAATCCGTACGTATTATGTACTTGCGTAGGACCGGCGTCTTTCTTCTAATATTATACAGTGGGTCTCTTCTCAGCCCTGTAGCAGCTTATTTTTTTTGTTGAGTTTCGTAAGTTACGGCTCTCGTCGGCCCGTTGGCAGCTTACTGTCTTATCATCTCTTTTTTTTAATGGCGCTCTCCTACAAATGTCTCATCATCTTGTATATATTCTTCTCCATCCTCGTCTCATTGGTTCTCGCTTCCTCGGTCCCTATTCGCTCGCCCCTCCCTTGTTTATAGAGGGGGCGGATGCGATTAGCTCCCATAGGTTATTCTTGTCTCTTGCCTTTCGCAATTGCCTAAGTTCTGGCGCCGATTATGTCTGGTAAAACTTCCCATCAGACGGCCCCACCTGCTCGACCTCCGACCTCAGATATACGGCCGTTGACAACTTAATTTCTCCGTTTTTTATGGTACCGTAAATCTGGCGTTATAAAAATGTCGGGACTGTAAATTTGCTTGTCCACGCAAGCTGGGTGGCCCATTAACAATTTAGGTTTCTGTTGTTTTCGCATTCCGACTCTTTACATTCTCCCCCTTGGCGAATTAAAAAATCGTAAGGCGATTTTTTTTTACATATCATCCTTATCACACTATTGACACTACATACATACATAAAATCAATCATTATTCATGCCTAAAATCATTCATCTTAAATTTATAATACATAAATGAGCACTCTTTTACGCTAGCTGTGTACAGTAATACATTAGACATATACGTGGTACATAATGGACACATTATTTATTTTGTACATTTCTCTACGTAAATAAATACTGGTTTTAGCACGTGGTGTCATTTGACATTGACTTCACTACCTGTTTATATTACTGATATATTTCATAAAATTCTCGCTGCGCTACTGTTTTCTACTTCTTTTCACTGACCTCCTATTGACAATTGTCCCTAGGCACTGCACATTACACCATAACAAATACACATATAATTACACTACACATTACTAGTTATACCACTTGCATATAATTATTACATATAATCATAAAAATTGACAGTGCACTGTTACACTAACTCTGCAGCATTATATATTACATACTGAGAACATACATTATATATTGAGACTCTACCTGACTTTTTCTTTACACTTTTATGCTAATATGATACACTGACATATAATTCATTTGACATTGCCTACACTATTATTTATATTACATTGCTATATTACATATTACGATCACCTATACACTACTATATTAAATTACGACTGATCTACTGACTTTCCCAACACGTTAAACTCGACACGTTATTCTCGAACTTTTATCCTCACAATTCGTTTGTTTACCTCAGCTGTCGTTACCATGGCAAGTTTTCCCTTACCAAGTCCGGTTTATAGTTAACCCTGGTCGTACTCACTCCGCGAAACCAGTTTCGTTTAAGTCTTACGCTCGCTTATCTCCGTATGTCATTGTAAGTAATTATAGAATTCTAGAGGTTTCCTCTTTTACACCTGGCAACGGTAAACGGCTACTCAAGGTTTAATTATCGCTTGGTCACTTCCGCCCTAGTACAGCTTTTGTCGCGAGCTTTGTCGCCATAATTATTTAGTTCTGGCGATGTTACTTATTTATTGATGCTCCCGTATTCGTAAATATGTCTACTTTTTCCTCTTATTTTTTGTTTATAACTTGAAACTCCTTTTTATTTTCTGTTTCTGGTCCTTATTATGTTTTTATTATGTTATTACTCTTTGTCGTGCTCCTTTCGTTATTATCCCACGCTTATTTATTCATTTATTTATTTTTTTTAATTTACTTATTTATTTGTAAACAGTTTTTATTTGCTTTTTTTTGTTTATAATTGGCTAATTATTTATAATTTATCTATATATTCGTTCGTGTGTATTTATATTCCTTGCTTTTGATGTTCCCATGTTTGTTCTTGTGTGTACTAACTTCTACGTAGTATTGACTGGTCTATGTCCGCGCCTTTTTACAATTTTTTTTTTTTAAATTTTGTTTTTTGTGTGTTTTTTGCGATTTTTTTTTGTTATTTTTTGGTGTATTACGCTAGACTTATGACCGTCATTATTGTAGCCTTCTCTTCACTTTTGTGTTTGCATTTTTTTTTTTTGTTTCTCATTATCATTTGATTAATATTTGTCGTTCAATTATTTAGCTATTTCATTCGCTCCTTTCGTATTTATCTCATGATTCACTGCTTGCCTTTTGAAAAAGCGGATCCACTCTTTATTTGTTTCCTTCCACGCTGCTGACCAGATAACTAGGTTCTATATTTTTGCTTACTCTATACACAATATTATGCTCACTGTCTACACACTTATATTCATATGCACTTTGTTTCTATTCATATTTACATACATTCGAACTTGTAACACTTAGCAAACGCTGAAACATTAGTAATGCTAGGAATTTACATATATATATATATAATCTTATCCAATCACTATCTTTTAAATCTTACGATGTCGCCGGCCCTGGCGGGTTAGAGGCGATTATGTAAAGAGTCGGTATGCTAGTTTATATAATACAAAATGCTCACCCATTTGTCGCAGCCGTCTACATCGAATTCACCGATAACGCTGGTCCATAGTAGTACATAAAGTTCACACAGTGTTCACATAGTTCGTGGGTACAGTTTGTTCACTGTAGCGTCGCGGTGTATCCTCGTCCTATTTATCCAGTTCTCTTGGGACTAAAGAGTTCGGGGTCCTTTCATGTCGAAGGTCACTTATTGAAGACTCCTCGTACGTTACTCAGCACGGGTAGCTTTTCTTACACTATGCGGGTCGGTCAGCACTGGTGGGCGGTCAATGTTGCTCAGCATAGGTGCCTTCTCTTCCGATATGCGGGTCGATCAGCACTGATGGGTGGTCATCTGGGTGTCCCACTCACTAAGCGACGGTGCGTATCTCTCTGGTATCGGCTTAAACTTAATGGTAGTGTCGTCTCTTCGCCCTCGGCACTATGTTGACATCTATGGGCAATCGCTACTTCTGCAACTTCTCGTCGCTGATTATTCTATTTTGCGTCCGGAGCTAACGCTGTTCAATCCGTACGTATTATGTACTTGCGTAGGACCGGCGTCTTTCTTCTAATATTATACAGTGGGTCTCTTCTCAGCCCTGTAGCAGCTTATTTTTTTTGTTGAGTTTCGTAAGTTACGGCTCTCGTCGGCCCGTTGGCAGCTTACTGTCTTATCATCTCTTTTTTTTAATGGCGCTCTCCTACAAATGTCTCATCATCTTGTATATATTCTTCTCCATCCTCGTCTCATTGGTTCTCGCTTCCTCGGTCCCTATTCGCTCGCCCCTCCCTTGTTTATAGAGGGGGCGGATGCGATTAGCTCCCATAGGTTATTCTTGTCTCTTGCCTTTCGCAATTGCCTAAGTTCTGGCGCCGATTATGTCTGGTAAAACTTCCCATCAGACGGCCCCACCTGCTCGACCTCCGACCTCAGATATACGGCCGTTGACAACTTAATTTCTCCGTTTTTTATGGTACCGTAAATCTGGCGTTATAAAAATGTCGGGACTGTAAATTTGCTTGTCCACGCAAGCTGGGTGGCCCATTAACAATTTAGGTTTCTGTTGTTTTCGCATTCCGACTCTTTACATTCTCCCCCTTGGCGAATTAAAAAATCGTAAGGCGATTTTTTTTTACATATCATCCTTATCACACTATTGACACTACATACATACATAAAATCAATCATTATTCATGCCTAAAATCATTCATCTTAAATTTATAATACATAAATGAGCACTCTTTTACGCTAGCTGTGTACAGTAATACATTAGACATATACGTGGTACATAATGGACACATTATTTATTTTGTACATTTCTCTACGTAAATAAATACTGGTTTTAGCACGTGGTGTCATTTGACATTGACTTCACTACCTGTTTATATTACTGATATATTTCATAAAATTCTCGCTGCGCTACTGTTTTCTACTTCTTTTCACTGACCTCCTATTGACAATTGTCCCTAGGCACTGCACATTACACCATAACAAATACACATATAATTACACTACACATTACTAGTTATACCACTTGCATATAATTATTACATATAATCATAAAAATTGACAGTGCACTGTTACACTAACTCTGCAGCATTATATATTACATACTGAGAACATACATTATATATTGAGACTCTACCTGACTTTTTCTTTACACTTTTATGCTAATATGATACACTGACATATAATTCATTTGACATTGCCTACACTATTATTTATATTACATTGCTATATTACATATTACGATCACCTATACACTACTATATTAAATTACGACTGATCTACTGACTTTCCCAACACGTTAAACTCGACACGTTATTCTCGAACTTTTATCCTCACAATTCGTTTGTTTACCTCAGCTGTCGTTACCATGGCAAGTTTTCCCTTACCAAGTCCGGTTTATAGTTAACCCTGGTCGTACTCACTCCGCGAAACCAGTTTCGTTTAAGTCTTACGCTCGCTTATCTCCGTATGTCATTGTAAGTAATTATAGAATTCTAGAGGTTTCCTCTTTTACACCTGGCACCGGTAAACGGCTACTCAAGGTTTAATTATCGCTTGGTCACTTCCGCCCTAGTACAGCTTTTGTCGCGAGCTTTGTCGCCATAATTATTTAGTTCTGGCGATGTTACTTATTTATTGATGCTCCCGTATTCGTAAATATGTCTACTTTTTCCTCTTATTTTTTGTTTATAACTTGAAACTCCTTTTTATTTTCTGTTTCTGGTCCTTATTATGTTTTTATTATGTTATTACTCTTTGTCGTGCTCCTTTCGTTATTATCCCACGCTTATTTATTCATTTATTTATTTTTTTTAATTTACTTATTTATTTGTAAACAGTTTTTATTTGCTTTTTTTTTGTTTATAATTGGCTAATTATTTATAATTTATCTATATATTCGTTCGTGTGTATTTATATTCCTTGCTTTTGATGTTCCCATGTTTGTTCTTGTGTGTACTAACTTCTACGTAGTATTGACTGGTCTATGTCCGCGCCTTTTTACAATTTTTTTTTTTTAAATTTTGTTTTTTGTGTGTTTTTTGCGATTTTTTTTTGTTATTTTTTGGTGTATTACGCTAGACTTATGACCGTCATTATTGTAGCCTTCTCTTCACTTTTGTGTTTGCATTTTTTTTTTTTTGTTTCTCATTATCATTTGATTAATATTTGTCGTTCAATTATTTAGCTATTTCATTCGCTCCTTTCGTATTTATCTCATGATTCACTGCTTGCCTTTTGAAAAAGCGGATCCACTCTTTATTTGTTTCCTTCCACGCTGCTGACCAGATAACTAGGTTCTATATTTTTGCTTACTCTATACACAATATTATGCTCACTGTCTACACACTTATATTCATATGCACTTTGTTTCTATTCATATTTACATACATTCGAACTTGTAACACTTAGCAAACGCTGAAACATTAGTAATGCTAGGAATTTACATATATATATATATATAATCTTATCCAATCACTATCTTTTAAATCTTACGATGTCGCCGGCCCTGGCGGGTTAGAGGCGATTATGTAAAGAGTCGGTATGCTAGTTTATATAATACAAAATGCTCACCCATTTGTCGCAGCCGTCTACATCGAATTCACCGATAACGCTGGTCCATAGTAGTACATAAAGTTCACACAGTGTTCACATAGTTCGTGGGTACAGTTTGTTCACTGTAGCGTCGCGGTGTATCCTCGTCCTATTTATCCAGTTCTCTTGGGACTAAAGAGTTCGGGGTCCTTTCATGTCGAAGGTCACTTATTGAAGACTCCTCGTACGTTACTCAGCACGGGTAGCTTTTCTTACACTATGCGGGTCGGTCAGCACTGGTGGGCGGTCAATGTTGCTCAGCATAGGTGCCTTCTCTTCCGATATGCGGGTCGATCAGCACTGATGGGTGGTCATCTGGGTGTCCCACTCACTAAGCGACGGTGCGTATCTCTCTGGTATCGGCTTAAACTTAATGGTAGTGTCGTCTCTTCGCCCTCGGCACTATGTTGACATCTATGGGCAATCGCTACTTCTGCAACTTCTCGTCGCTGATTATTCTATTTTGCGTCCGGAGCTAACGCTGTTCAATCCGTACGTATTATGTACTTGCGTAGGACCGGCGTCTTTCTTCTAATATTATACAGTGGGTCTCTTCTCAGCCCTGTAGCAGCTTATTTTTTTTGTTGAGTTTCGTAAGTTACGGCTCTCGTCGGCCCGTTGGCAGCTTACTGTCTTATCATCTCTTTTTTTTAATGGCGCTCTCCTACAAATGTCTCATCATCTTGTATATATTCTTCTCCATCCTCGTCTCATTGGTTCTCGCTTCCTCGGTCCCTATTCGCTCGCCCCTCCCTTGTTTATAGAGGGGGCGGATGCGATTAGCTCCCATAGGTTATTCTTGTCTCTTGCCTTTCGCAATTGCCTAAGTTCTGGCGCCGATTATGTCTGGTAAAACTTCCCATCAGACGGCCCCACCTGCTCGACCTCCGACCTCAGATATACGGCCGTTGACAACTTAATTTCTCCGTTTTTTATGGTACCGTAAATCTGGCGTTATAAAAATGTCGGGACTGTAAATTTGCTTGTCCACGCAAGCTGGGTGGCCCATTAACAATTTAGGTTTCTGTTGTTTTCGCATTCCGACTCTTTACATTCTCCCCCTTGGCGAATTAAAAAATCGTAAGGCGATTTTTTTTTACATATCATCCTTATCACACTATTGACACTACATACATACATAAAATCAATCATTATTCATGCCTAAAATCATTCATCTTAAATTTATAATACATAAATGAGCACTCTTTTACGCTAGCTGTGTACAGTAATACATTAGACATATACGTGGTACATAATGGACACATTATTTATTTTGTACATTTCTCTACGTAAATAAATACTGGTTTTAGCACGTGGTGTCATTTGACATTGACTTCACTACCTGTTTATATTACTGATATATTTCATAAAATTCTCGCTGCGCTACTGTTTTCTACTTCTTTTCACTGACCTCCTATTGACAATTGTCCCTAGGCACTGCACATTACACCATAACAAATACACATATAATTACACTACACATTACTAGTTATACCACTTGCATATAATTATTACATATAATCATAAAAATTGACAGTGCACTGTTACACTAACTCTGCAGCATTATATATTACATACTGAGAACATACATTATATATTGAGACTCTACCTGACTTTTTCTTTACACTTTTATGCTAATATGATACACTGACATATAATTCATTTGACATTGCCTACACTATTATTTATATTACATTGCTATATTACATATTACGATCACCTATACACTACTATATTAAATTACGACTGATCTACTGACTTTCCCAACACGTTAAACTCGACACGTTATTCTCGAACTTTTATCCTCACAATTCGTTTGTTTACCTCAGCTGTCGTTACCATGGCAAGTTTTCCCTTACCAAGTCCGGTTTATAGTTAACCCTGGTCGTACTCACTCCGCGAAACCAGTTTCGTTTAAGTCTTACGCTCGCTTATCTCCGTATGTCATTGTAAGTAATTATAGAATTCTAGAGGTTTCCTCTTTTACACCTGGCAACGGTAAACGGCTACTCAAGGTTTAATTATCGCTTGGTCACTTCCGCCCTAGTACAGCTTTTGTCGCGAGCTTTGTCGCCATAATTATTTAGTTCTGGCGATGTTACTTATTTATTGATGCTCCCGTATTCGTAAATATGTCTACTTTTTCCTCTTATTTTTTGTTTATAACTTGAAACTCCTTTTTATTTTCTGTTTCTGGTCCTTATTATGTTTTTATTATGTTATTACTCTTTGTCGTGCTCCTTTCGTTATTATCCCACGCTTATTTATTCATTTATTTATTTTTTTTAATTTACTTATTTATTTGTAAACAGTTTTTATTTGCTTTTTTTTTGTTTATAATTGGCTAATTATTTATAATTTATCTATATATTCGTTCGTGTGTATTTATATTCCTTGCTTTTGATGTTCCCATGTTTGTTCTTGTGTGTACTAACTTCTACGTAGTATTGACTGGTCTATGTCCGCGCCTTTTTACAATTTTTTTTTTTTAAATTTTGTTTTTTGTGTGTTTTTTGCGATTTTTTTTTGTTATTTTTTGGTGTATTACGCTAGACTTATGACCGTCATTATTGTAGCCTTCTCTTCACTTTTGTGTTTGCATTTTTTTTTTTTTGTTTCTCATTATCATTTGATTAATATTTGTCGTTCAATTATTTAGCTATTTCATTCGCTCCTTTCGTATTTATCTCATGATTCACTGCTTGCCTTTTGAAAAAGCGGATCCACTCTTTATTTGTTTCCTTCCACGCTGCTGACCAGATAACTAGGTTCTATATTTTTGCTTACTCTATACACAATATTATGCTCACTGTCTACACACTTATATTCATATGCACTTTGTTTCTATTCATATTTACATACATTCGAACTTGTAACACTTAGCAAACGCTGAAACATTAGTAATGCTAGGAATTTACATATATATATATATATAATCTTATCCAATCACTATCTTTTAAATCTTACGATGTCGCCGGCCCTGGCGGGTTAGAGGCGATTATGTAAAGAGTCGGTATGCTAGTTTATATAATACAAAATGCTCACCCATTTGTCGCAGCCGTCTACATCGAATTCACCGATAACGCTGGTCCATAGTAGTACATAAAGTTCACACAGTGTTCACATAGTTCGTGGGTACAGTTTGTTCACTGTAGCGTCGCGGTGTATCCTCGTCCTATTTATCCAGTTCTCTTGGGACTAAAGAGTTCGGGGTCCTTTCATGTCGAAGGTCACTTATTGAAGACTCCTCGTACGTTACTCAGCACGGGTAGCTTTTCTTACACTATGCGGGTCGGTCAGCACTGGTGGGCGGTCAATGTTGCTCAGCATAGGTGCCTTCTCTTCCGATATGCGGGTCGATCAGCACTGATGGGTGGTCATCTGGGTGTCCCACTCACTAAGCGACGGTGCGTATCTCTCTGGTATCGGCTTAAACTTAATGGTAGTGTCGTCTCTTCGCCCTCGGCACTATGTTGACATCTATGGGCAATCGCTACTTCTGCAACTTCTCGTCGCTGATTATTCTATTTTGCGTCCGGAGCTAACGCTGTTCAATCCGTACGTATTATGTACTTGCGTAGGACCGGCGTCTTTCTTCTAATATTATACAGTGGGTCTCTTCTCAGCCCTGTAGCAGCTTATTTTTTTTGTTGAGTTTCGTAAGTTACGGCTCTCGTCGGCCCGTTGGCAGCTTACTGTCTTATCATCTCTTTTTTTTAATGGCGCTCTCCTACAAATGTCTCATCATCTTGTATATATTCTTCTCCATCCTCGTCTCATTGGTTCTCGCTTCCTCGGTCCCTATTCGCTCGCCCCTCCCTTGTTTATAGAGGGGGCGGATGCGATTAGCTCCCATAGGTTATTCTTGTCTCTTGCCTTTCGCAATTGCCTAAGTTCTGGCGCCGATTATGTCTGGTAAAACTTCCCATCAGACGGCCCCACCTGCTCGACCTCCGACCTCAGATATACGGCCGTTGACAACTTAATTTCTCCGTTTTTTATGGTACCGTAAATCTGGCGTTATAAAAATGTCGGGACTGTAAATTTGCTTGTCCACGCAAGCTGGGTGGCCCATTAACAATTTAGGTTTCTGTTGTTTTCGCATTCCGACTCTTTACAGGGTGCACAGAAAATCCATTTCATGATATTCAATAGTGTCGTGGGGTACGACATGTTAAAAGTTCGAAAAGAGCAGACAAGCCAATTAAGTCAAACAAACGGGGTGTAAAATGAAAGAATGAAATGGCGCCAGCCGATACAAGAAACCGGAAGAGGGATAAGGAATTGAAAAGAGCAGTTAAAAGACGAAAGAACGAGGAGGCTACTAAAAGGGAACAATGAAGTAAAAAGGGGATTGATGGCAAAGAAGAAACGACCCCATACATAGTAGGACATTTTTTGCTAAAACAAGATTCCTAGAAGTGCAGGGGAGAGTCGAAGGCTGAATTATTTTAATGAGAAACGCCCCTCACTCGGATGGTCAAGAAAGGAGATTTAGGGGCTTGAAATTAGCGAATAGAAATTGAAATGAGAGAAATGATAGAACATGATTAACGAATGAAATGAAAGGGAGGAACGTTGAGAAGAAGATAAAAAATAGAGAGAGTGAGAGTATCAACGATTTGATTTTGGCGCTCAGACTCAGCACACTGCTATGAGATAAACAGAAAACGTAAGAGAGAATCTGAGGGTCTCCGTTAGATTGCGTCCAGATTCAACACATTGCCATGAGATTGTAGCCTCATAAGAGAGAAGTTTTCAAAAGAGCATGTGCGAGATTGCGCCCATACTGAGCGCATCGCTATAATCCTGCAAGACAGCGATGATAGTTGACCGGAGGAAAACCTGTCCTGACTTCACAGCCCGCTAATCGCCAGACATCGTCCCTCGCCGTCCAGCGAAATTTGATGAATGCGTCACCGGAGAGAATTGAATCCGAGAAAGATACCCTAATCGATGCAAGATAACATGCCGGCGAGTGTTCCCTATGCAGTCTACAAAAATGGAGGTAACCTTAACTACCTATTGCCAAAGAGTCAATAAATCCCCGAGTCATATAATACAGGCTAAAATTAGGAAATAATAAATTGCGTACTGAGAATGAAATCAAAATTAAATGAATGAAATAATATAATTGAATAATCAATTAATATAGTGAGTGTTTTTCTTTATGTTAATAATTATCAGTAATATAATTTAATGTGTAATCATCTATGTGTTTATGTTAATAAATCACTGTATTATTTAGAATTCAGAGTAATGGTGTCATTGCCTACCACTATACTAAATCACCCCCTTTCAACAAAATCTTGTGACAGATATACAGTTCAATATCATGACGTGTAAATTTTTTGTATTTGGTTGAAAGTTCTTTCAACAATCTATCACGTCCTCCGTGTCCAATAGCCAAATGACCTTCATGAAGTTCGAGAAATAACTCAGAGTCCGTGACGTAATACTGTATAGCACTGACGCCTTCTTTAACCGGATAAATGAGTTTACTTTTGTTTTCCACAATCATCACATCATAGGGATTCAGCAACCAATAGTCCCTGGGTTCCTTCTTAGTAGTCATTTTGGCTTTTTGTACATCATTTATTAACTTCTGGTAAGTAGTTTCGGTTAAGAAAGAACTGTTTTTTGCAGCATTAACTCGAATTTTGAGCACTTCATCGTAGAATCACTGTTTCATGTCTATACTAGAACATGACTTCTTCTCCAACACTACAGCTTGCTCCTCCATTTTTCATGGAGCACAGTAAAAAACTAAATTTTTGGTGAACAAATTTAAGTAAAATTGCATATTTTGACATTCCCGAACAAACCGCATAGTGCAACTGACAAATTCTGAGCCTGAGGCGTTAACAGTCACGTGCCTTGCCAAGTGATATTCGAAACGAATCGGAGATGTATTTCTTACATTGCCGGTTTCTCATTTGGCATTCTATAGAATGCCTAGGAAATGTGTGAAATATGAATCGTTTCACACATTGCCGGCTAGTTTTAGGCATTACATACAATGCCTAGACATTCTATAGAATGCCGGATTTCCCACTTTGCCGGTAACATATATAATAATAATAATAATAATAATAATAACAATAATAATAATATGTTATAGGAATTAAAAAATGGCTTATTCTTCCTTAAAATTCAATGTGGTCATGTCGGTCTTCGGTAGCTGAGGCACTTAAATGGCAAAATTTAAATTCATACCATTTTAACGCTTAAAAATATATTTATTAAAACGTTTCGTCCCATGTTCACCTTTTTGTTTCTAGGAGCGACATCACTGAGGTCTTACTGAAAAAAAAATGCTCCTCTGTGGCCCCTGAAGTGAGTAAATATAAAAACGCGATTATACATCACTTCCAGCCTCAAATTTCTACAGGGGAACCTTCTTGTGGACAGAATCGTTATCAGGTTAGGAAATATCTAAGTTTCGAATCGTCTCGCATTGCCTTTTATGGTAACCGCTTTCTAAATCTGAAGGGTATCTATTTTCTCTCGCGACATATTCAGCTCATAGTTCGGATGAGGGTAGATATAAAAATGACGAAAAGTTTAAGGGTGACAAAATATTAGTTATTTACAAGACAAACTACCCATTTAATTAAGTTGCGGAATGAGCAATACTTTGGCATAAAAATTTCTCCCCCCTCCCCCATCACCTCCAAAGAAGTATCGTCTGAAATAGTGGTGTAAGAGCATGTCTGCCGAGACTTGGGTGGGTACTATTCATAATTTTAACTTATAAAATTGCCCGAATATAAGATGGTTATAGTGATGTTTAATTGAAAACTTGTTTTCAAATTGAAGATCAAAACAAACTTATATAATAATGAATAACTTAGAGATACCATTTAGATAAACTGACACACTAATAAACTATGGTGAAATTACTAAAGCAACATACAAATGTAAGACAAAACTCAAAATATATCGCTTTTAAATGTAAATAGCTTACAATTCCCTCAATGAAATATACTATAATGTCAAATACAAAAACATTAAACATGAAACTATCTAATGTAAAAAATATCAAACTTAATATCTTCTTTACGATCTCAAAAAATAAGTCTTATCATTTAGGGTTCTTTTACAAAGTCCTTAAGAAATATAAATTTTCAAAGTTCATTGTCAAATTCTTGGTAAAAAATACAGCTATAGCATTTCTGTTATTATCTTTTTATATAATAATTTTTTCATACAGTTAAAATTACTCCAGACATGTTCATATTACAGCCTTGTTTTCACAAGTGTATTATTAATGTTACACACATAAGCATCATTTTACTTAGTTATTCTATTATCAACATTATCACTTATAATTGTTTATATAAACAATTTTTATAACTCCCATATTGTGTATAAAATTATCTACCAATCTAATTAATTAAAATTAGAACTATATTACTCACACCACATTAAAATTCACCTCAATACAACATTAGAAATCATCTAAATTTTTAAACAAAATGAACAGCATAATTTTCTCATAATTGGCAGGTAACAATAAATATTTCCTATCAGAGATTATCCAGACAAAATTAGAGCAGTTGAACAAAATTTATGGTACACTTGACAAATGACAACACTACATGATGACTATGTGTGTGATTAATTCTCAAAGAGCATTTACAAAAAGTGTTCTCAATACAACATTATCATATAAATTAATCTTAAAGCAATCAAAATAAATGAAATTTACTCGTACCATAACGATATAAAAAATAAAATGAAAGTATTTCACGGTTGAAAAGTTATACCAATGATGTTTGTAAAATGTATGTAAAATCAACATTGTATAACTTAAATGGAAATCTCTGATATAAAGAAAATTTCAATCTCGAACTCAGCAGTATGGAATCAAAAATGTCAGAATACTCTTTATCATTGTTAACATTCAAATTTCTCTTCCCAATTATTTGTAATTAATTTTATTCTTAACCATATTGAAATATGTCCCCATCGTTAGTCATAACTAATTCTACAGACTCAACCAACACGTCAATTGATAAAACATGTTGAAAAATCCAGATTTTAATCAAAAATACTAACAAATTTCTATCCTTACTGAAATTCAAGTATATCATCACAATCTCACCCACTAATATTATAACTTCACACTATAACTAAATTGAGACAATATGTTAAAGGTCCATAGTTTATTCAACAATATCTATACAACTGTATCACTGATAATATTCAAACTTACCCTTATAATTATTCACAACTCATCCTCTTATTCTTCAATGAAAACATTAAAAACTTGATACTTCGATTCCATACTATTATTTACATAACATCAGCTTTGATCACATTGAGGGGTATTAGATTCATGACTTTTTCAGTTAAAATTTATTATATTCATCTCAATGTCGTAGTTTAGTAATATGTGCAACATCAGTATCTTATATTGTGCATAAAATTCCATTTCCCTTTGAGATGTTATGTAAAGGCAAAATGGAGTGGGATCCAGAAGTAAAATTTCTTCTTCTATAGTTCAAAACTTATACCCTACATCACAATTTTTTCAAACAGAATAAATGTGTTTGCAGTTTTTCAAAGGAGATTTAGTTTGGCCCAATTTTCCTTCCTAAACAATAATGGAAGATGTCAGTGGGTCCGACAAATGAGTGTTAAAATTTCTGTCTGCCACTTCTATACTTCTGAAAAAACATCACTAATTAATATTCAAATTAATTAAAAAAATTTTTATTCTAAATTCTTATTGCACCTACTCTTAACGCCATTATCATAAAATCAAGGCAATTGCAAATATTCTCAATATTATTATTACACATATTAAAACTATTTACTTCATCAAATACCATATCTTATTTACATTGCTATCACATTTTTCAAAAGTCACATTATTTGAGTATTTATATTCATCATAATACATTTCTTAAAGGGAATTCTTCAAAATATTGTAACTGTTTCATTTAGCAGCACCAAAATGATTGACAACACAACATTTAGTATTACAAAATAAATTTATGCGATTTCATAAAATTTCAAAATATTATTTATTAAACTAAAATAAATCATGAAATAATTTTTTCAAACTCATAAAACCCTGACCAAATTCTAAACTGAAAATCCCACACATTAAAATTAGAAATTAATTCAGCAGCCAAATTGAATCCACTGAAATTAATAAAACCCAACAGTAATGAACAACAAAATATCTGGAAAGTATTGTCAGATAAAAAGTATAACCCCTAAATCCCCTACTTACACTAAAGTTTGCATATTTAGTGAAATTTGGTTGGGTAAAATTAGTTTTGAAATTTTGGTTTTATATTACTCCCAATTTGTTTTAGTTTTGATTCTGACACTGCTTTCTCAATTAACATTTAATTTTACATGAAAACATACAATTATGAATTATATGAAATGATACACGTATTCCAGTTCGAAAAATAAATCATGATTACTAACTTACCCTCAGAAACTTAAGAATAACATTGTAATCTTATCAAAATTAAAACAAATTATAACTTGAAATCTTCGGCATACTAAAACTCTCATAATGTTTCGTTATGTCCTTAAATAAAATTGTTTAATCGTTTGAATTTATCTTACTAAGTTCTTAAAGCGATCTATCTAAGTTTTTGAGATGTCAAAAATATTTTGAGGTTCTTTCGATTATTCTTGATCCATCGTCGTTAAGTTCATTTAATTTTTCTTTTTCTTCCGCCTGTTTAAAGACATCAAATTTAGAACGTTTTCTCATCACAACCCGGTATCTCGAGAAAACATAACCCATTTTCAAAATTAAAATCCCGGATGTTCTTCAAAGTACGAAAAACCTAGCTCTACTCTTAAAACCTCTTGATAATATTCCATCCATCTTGTCGTGTTCATCAGTTTCAGTTCCAGCCACTGTTTTAATTTTTAATTACGCTCACAACTTTCGTTCCTCGTCAAGTCTCTCAGCGGCTATGTTTCGCTGATTTTAACTGCTACACAAAATTTCGAGGAGAAAGGAGTTCAAAATATTAATTGGAAATCCATAAGGGTTCTTCACGGTGATGGCGATTGCAGACTTACTGCTAAAAAACGTAATGTTCTTCCTTAAAATTCAATGAAGTAGTGGTGGTCGTCGGTGGCCGAGGCACTTGTAAAATAAAATTATTCACATTATTTTAACACTTAAAAAATTATATTTATTAAAACGTTTCTTCTCTCATTCTCCTCTTCTCTTCTAGGAGTAAGACCACGGAGATCTTAGTGAAACAAATGCTCCTCTGTGGCTTCTGAAGCGAATAATGTAAAAACGTAAGTATACATTACTTCTAACCCCGAATTCCTACAGTGAACCCTCTCTGTGGTCAGAATTGTCATTATGGCAGCAAATATCTTATAATTGAATAGTCTCGCATTGCCTTATATGATAACCACTTTCAACTCTAAAATTGCAAGGTGTTCGCTTTTTTTCACAGGAAATTTTGAATTTAGAGTTCACATTAGGAGAAATATAAAAATCACGAATTAGTTCAGGGCGCCAATGAATAAAAGTAGTAAATTATAGGACAGGATATGCATTTCATTGAGTTAAGTAGTGAGAAATACTACTTGGTATACAAATATCATTTACTCAATACCTGGTTCCATATATTAATTGACACCATAGATCCCTACACTTTTAATTTTATCCCATTTCCTTTTTCACTTACAATAAATTTTCTAGTAAATATGTTAACCGATTAAGCTTGGGATGATTCTAGATGTTGCAGCAATAAATATTTAGAAATGTTATTTGTATTGCTTTTGATAACCCACTTTAAATAATTTAGAAATATTTAAAGTGTGATATCAAATATAAACAAACAATGGATTATAAAAATTGTATTTATTCCAATTTATGTAACTAAAATCAGTGTAATTGACTGTTATCTATAGCCCTTTGCTACTCTGAAGCGTATAAAACACAAATTAAATCATTCAATGAAATTTTTAATAGGGCTTGATAGTACTTTAAAACTCCTTAATTGTACATTTGTAAAAAATATTCAATTTCTTTATTCCATATGTTAAAAAATATTAACTTAATATGTGACAGAGTAAATCTTAAAAAGTTGATAACATGCATAATAATTATATGAAACATACTGTTTACCAATGAACTTTTAAAGGGAAATATAATTAAAACTTTTTTTTTCATGTAAATTTTCTAAAACATGGAAATGGGGGAAATTCATATGATTTTTAAGACTTAAAAAAAGGAAAAGAAAATATTGCATTCCTGTTAAAACTTAAATAAATTTTGAATTTTTTAAAAATCTGTTCGATACTTAAGACAGCGAATTGAAAATTAATTGCCTTTACAAAAAAATTCACTAAATAATATTCAAATTACAATTAAGGGAAGAACAGGAATTTTATTTTTGAAAATGAAGGAGGAAAATGTTTTGAAAGCAATAAATGTTTGTCATAAATACTGTAAAATGAAGAATTTATTGAAATATTTTCATATGTTTTTTTTTGCAGTCAGATTCTTTTGACTTAAATATCAAAAGAACATTAGAAGCAAGTAGTTGCAAAAAAGTTTTTTTCATAAGTTTATTATAGTTTATTTATAGATTTAAAGCAAAATGTGTCTATATAAATGAGACTCAAATGAAACTTTAAGGAAGTTCTGTAACATATTGTTAAAGATATTTAAAATATCTTATTTTAAAAACTAATTTACAGATTGTTTCATGTTAAAAAATAAATTAATTAAAATTTTGAAGTGGATTTCCCGATGTACATCTTTAAAGAAAAAATACTCTTTAATTTGATCAAAAGATATAAACGTTTTGTGTCATTTGAGAACATTTCAACTATGTAAATAAATGCAGTGATATATTTATTAAAAAATGCAATGAAAGTTGATTATATTTAATAGCAAGCACGACACGTAAATGATAAAAATAGTATGATTTATGTTCTTTTCTTTTTCTGGTTTTTATTCTACTCAAAACTTTACTTAAGGTATAATTGAATAAAAATCTAGACGAGATTTTTATCTAAACTTACATCTACTTGTTACTAATTTGATGGGAATATTTGGTTAGATTTCTACTTGGTATTCATTTGGGAGTTTCCTCTCTGATAATGTTTTAATGTACCAAAGAAATCAGAATAATATAAATTCATTTTGTGTTTTAATTTATTCAAAATTTAGTTTACGTGATAAATTAAGAAAAATCTGGACGGCATCTTCATTCAAACTTACATCTACTTGATGCTTATTTGATGGGAATATTTTCTACTTCATATTCATTTGGGAGTTTCCTTTCAGACAGGGCTTTAAAGTACCAATCTGAAGTATAAAACTCAATTTCAGTGCATACTGAATTTTGTAAGTTTACCATTTTAATTTCTGTAATAAATTTTTTCTTTTTCAACTATAGGATACCTTTGATAATGTTTTATCACTAGAACTTTTTTAAAGTGAAACATATTGAGTGTAATTTTTTCTGAGACACTTTTTAATATAACTATTTGTCTTATCTATTATTAAGAAACCCTGTTTAATACGATGATAATTCTGTATTATGTTATAACTTTAGGTTAATCTAAGGACGAGTGAAAATTCCCAACATTTATAACATAACTCTTCCTTAATAGATCAAAAATGTTATTGAACGAATAAAAAAATTCTTTCGACTAATGCAAGCATATAAATTTTACATCTGATTTCTTGTTTAAAAGATGTGTTTTGTTTGGTGTAAAGATTTCAGGAATGTCTGAACGTTGTTTGAGTTATAGAAAGAACACAGAAAAGCTTTCAAAGGGTAGTTTCGAGCAGAAGCTATTCAAGATCCTCAAAAAATGAATATAAAATCCAAGTTATGGTCTGTCTTTCTAAGTGCCAAAACACTGAAGATTTGTTGCTGCTGAATTTAAAATTAAATTTGTATTCTTGTGTGGAGGCGTAGTATATTGTTATACTTAATATAACAATAAATCTAATTAAGAAAATTACTTTATACTTCAGTTTTTCTTTTCTTAGCTTAGTTTTCTATACATATTGTATAGAGAATATTATTTTGTTTAAATAAATATTTTTCAAAACCCATGACTTTATTATTAAGTTCAGGCAAGTGTTAAACAGGCAAGTGTTTTCTAAAATCAAACACTAAGTGAATGTTAATCAAATTCATTTTATTTTAAATTGAATTCATGACAAAAATCGTTAAAAAGGTCATTTGAAAAACCCGGTTGCATAGTTTAACATTATCTAACTTTAATGAGAAATGAGTAGATGAACAATATACAGATTTAGAAAATGAACGCAAGCATGCACTTTAATTCTTAAGATATCTAGTCCATCTGAAATAGGTGATTCAAAATAGAACATTATGTAATCGGCAGTTTTGCTTAATGGTTTCAGAATTTAATCAGGGCTCCTACACCTGGGATTTTCTATGATCCTATGGGTTTATAGCATTTTTTTCAAAACATTTCAAAATCTAGGGTTTTACTTTGTAAGGTGAAAATATAGCGAAAAATTAATATTTTTCTCCCATGATAAGCATAATTTAATTACAATATGAAAATTTAATGAAAAATGCAGCTTACAATGGCATTAGTATGCGTTTGAGAGTAAAATGATTCAGGGAGATTATTTTGATAGAATTTTAATACACTTGCCTCTTACAAAAACATTCGAGAACGTTCGTATTTGTTACATCATAATATAGATAGTTTCAATAATCCCAACTATGAAATTTTATCAAACTTCATGGTCCATTTAACAACAATTATCCCACTCTTCTGTATGCGTAGAGAGAGTTTTTCATAAGTAAATAGAATCACAACAAAAATCACAAATTCTTTTAAAACCGAAACTGTAACAAATCGTATGATAGCAAAACGGGCAATAAATAGATATCGTCAAAATTGTCACATCTGGATACCTAAAATAGAACTTGTAAGACGGAATTATCAAAGTAATTGCAAAAATTGACACTTTTTGTAATTATTATACACGTAATAGAAGAAGAAAGTTATAGAAATTAAAATGTATGTATAAAAAATGACAATTTAATAGAATACTTTACTATCAAATAATCGAAGAAAAAGGGATGTGTATTATTTTATTTGAGTTTTTTACATTTAAATTAAAATTTATTTCTTTAGACTGTTTTTTTAGTATAATCTTGGTTCTTTTAGATTCAATCTGGGTTTATTACATTTTTCTTGCTGGGAATCCAGCTTGGGACATATACAGGGTGGTCATAAAAAACTTTGCCGATATATGGACCTCTAGCGGCTGTTCCGTTCAACTGATCGAGATGAGATTTCAGATATAGTTATTCAGAGGTATGAGCTCGAGATTCTGTGAACGGCAAAAAAGTGACGCTCACGGTTACGGTTATAGGTATAGAAACTCGAAATTTTTTAAATGGCAACGCCCACTTTTCCCGTCTCAAAATAGCGCATGCGAAAACCCTAAAGAGCTTTGGAGCGGTACGTGTATCACAAAAAATGTGCAGAGCTGTTTTTTGTGCGTACATAACGCGTCCTTTTTTTGTTATACACGTACCGTTCCAACGCTCTTTAGAGTTTTCGCATTCGCTGAGCATTTTGCTACAGGAAAAAGTGGACGTTGCCATTGGAAAATTTCGAGTTTCTGTACCTATATCCGTAACCGTGAGCGCCACTTTGTTACTGTTCACAAAATCCCGAACTCATACCTTTGAATAACTATATCTGAAATCTCATCTCGATCGGTTGAACTGAACGTCCGCTAGAGGTCCATATATCGGCAAAGCTTTTTTATGACCACCCTGTACTTCAGCAGGAAATGTACCAAATACCAATATTTTATGTATCGGACTTATATCACTTTGAACGTTAAATTCATGTTGTTTTGCTTGTCAAATGTGGGTTTACAGTTTACTAATAAAGAATTTATACAGAAATGGTTATTTTTTGCAATTATTATGATAACTCCCTTACAGCTCTTTATTGTTATTATTTGGTTGACTCAGTGTTCTCTCTAAATGTTCATTGAAATTGGCTCGTGGGAAAATGAAAAATGGAGGAATAGTACTTCCTCCGGCCGAGATGCAAATAGCCAAAGTAACAAGGGTATCTCTTTCAGCAGAGGTGATCTGTCCAATTTGCTTAAACCCTTTCCGTGCTATTACCTTGTCTGGCTTTTGAACGGTTGCAATCCCAGTCTCGTGCATATTGTAGATGTCCTGTGGCTCGAATCCATGCCTGTTCAGTAGTGTTTGGAGTAAAGTGAAAAAGTTTCCGACGTTAGTCATTGAAACTGATGGCTTGAGCTAGACTAGTGGCCTCAGGTGTTCGAATAGATAAGGATTTGTTTCTGTTCATAAAATAAGAAAGCCACTCAGGTCCAGCCATCATGTTGAGCCAAGCTTTGGCCTTCAACATTGTGAGCTTGAACGGCCTCGGTCACCCTGTCCATTGGTCGATTTGCTCGGTCTGTTTCTCTTTTGTATATAGCTATGCCAACTGACCCCATACCTAAGTATGCCAACTAGCCCCACAGGGAAATCCAAAACAAGATGAATACCACACAATCCCAAACATCAGAAACAAAAGATTATGATACATGCATGTAACCACAGTTAACCATTCTTTCAAAAACCGTCATCAGAAGCACCTCAATTTGATCTACAGGTTCACCAGATCAAAAAAAGTTACGATGAAAAAATTTACTCACCAGTCAGAAAAAAAATAAAACAGGGGTCCTTCCTTTGTAATGCTTTCCAGCAGACTGAAATTTCGGTGGATGGTGCACCTTTACATACACTCCCTACTAGCAAGATGACAGCGCTCTAGCTCCACGGTGGCAGGAAATAAAAGCAGTGTGCCAACTAGCCCCTTATGCCAACTAACCCCGGTCTCCCCTACTATTTTTTCTCCATAATTTATTGAATTTTGTAAGTTATTTACTTGGACCATGTCTCTTTTTTATTTTTCCTTTCTCCCTATTTTATTTTTGCATTTCTTTTTCTCCGATTGGCATTTTTAACCCTTTTTAGTTTTCAGCTGTGGAAAGGTTAACCACATATCTAAGCACTTTTTCCCTGCCATAGCTTATAACGGCCCAGACTTTAAACTTGAGCAAGTAGATGAATTTTTAAGGTCCAATTTTATCTTGTTAGTGAGATATCAGGTTGTGGTTCGAGACCTAAATTCAAGCTAAAGCAATGCCATTCATTCCCCGTAGTATTTGATAAAACAAAGATTATCATTCGTATGTTTAAATCAAAGGAAACAAATTCTCATAATATATTTTTTAAGTATATCATATTTTTGACAAAATTCCTGACCAATATACTCGTACTTTCCGAAACCAAAAGCTCTTTATTGTTATTATTTGGTTGACTCAGTGTGCAAATATTAAATACTCTAGGGAGGGATATACTTTTAAAGGTTTTACTAATAACGTGTAAGAAAAACCGCTGTCATTCCACCATAGGTAATTTGGAAGGGTTGGAAAGTCTTGACAACAGTTCTGTTCCAAATATTAAACCAGCTTGGAATGGTATAAGGCACTAATTTTTCTCTATAATTTATTGAATTTTGTATGTTATTTACTTGGAACATGTCTCTTTTTTTATTTTCCCTTGCTCCCTATCTTATTCCTGCATTTCTTTTTCCCAGATTGGCATTTTCAACCTTTTTTAGTTTTCAGTTGTGGAAAGGTTAACCACATATCTAAGCACTTTTTCCCTGCCATAGCTTATAACTGCCCAGACTTTAAACTTGTGCAAGTAGTTGAATTTTTAAGGTCCAATTTTATCTTGTTAGTGAGATATCGGGTTGAGGTTCGAGACCTAAATTCACGCTAAAGCAATGTCATTCATTCCCCGAAGTATTTAAAAAAAAGATTAGCATTCCTATGTTTAAATCAAAGGAAACAAATACTCATAATATATTTTTTAAGTATATAATATTTTTGACAAGATTCCTGACTTATGTACTTTCCGAAACCAAAAATTCTTTTTCTTTAAATTACATCGCTGGAAATTCATCATTTGCGAATTTAATAAGTTTGCACTCGTAATTAGACTTTTAATGAAACTGTATAGAAAAAGCTTCCTTTGTGTGCTGCGTTAGAAGGAATTTAATTAAAATGTTACATAGGTAGAAAGAAATCTCATGGCAAAGTATTCCATTAAAAAATAAATACTGTGAGTTCCAAACACGCTCCCGTAGTCAAGTTTTTTTTCTAGATATAAAGCAGAAACACAACTTGTTATTGACAGGGTCATTAGCATGAATATGCTTCAAAGATCTTAAAGTTTTTACGTCAAATTCAGGTAGAAAGGGAAAGATTTATACTCTTCCCATTAGCTTTTTAAACTATGTGCTCGCAACAAATGCATGCTTAAGGCATAAATTGGATATTATTCCTTTAAACCAATTATGTTTGCTATGATATGCCAGCTGAAATATAATTGATTTCTGGTCAAAGGATTTACCGTTCTTTTATCAATTCAATGTTATAAGGTGAATCGGGGCAAAGGAGGACTAAAATTTACAATGTTTAATTTTGAATGCCTGTATAAAATGGGTTTGTGAAAGTTTTTGCAGATTACATACGGAACCTTATTTATCAAAAGATGTATTTAAATGCTTTCTATTCTTGAATTTCAAATTTCGAGAACCAAAACTTTTGTAAGATACAAGGTACACGCTTGACTTTGTCAAAAGCAAAATCCTTTCATTTTGTTGAAATCTTGGAAAATTCAAGGTAAAGAAAATTTAGATATGTGGGTTATTAACTGAAATCAGATGCAATACACATAAGATCTCTTCTTTAGTTCCTTTAATTCAATTCTGCTCTTTTGAATTTTCAAGTGTATTATATTACTTAAAATGAGCAGTTTTAAGTATCTTTATTTATTTAAACATGGTTTTTCGCAAAAAAAAGAAGTAATCAGGAAAATGCTATTTTTATTGTTAACTGTTTGAAGTAAATAAAGTAATTAGAATTGAGTTTCAAAAAGATTCGGTAGAAGACCAACCGCATAGAGTAGAATTCCATGATTTAAATAATAAACCCCCCTGACTGAAAGCTTAGAAGCCTAATACCACAACACAATGACAAGTACTTATTTTTATTAAGTTATATATGTAAATGGTCATATTAATTTCCAATTCTAAACTATTGTATGATATTGTCCAACCAATAATGTTGCAACAGTTTAGTTCCCTTTCTCGAAAGAAAGAAGATTCACGAATTTTAGTCTGAATTCACATCCGGTTTTTGATCATGAAATGTATTCACCCCCTATTCATCTATTACAACATTGAACTTAATGTTCGACCTCGTCTCCATCCGATGTTTGTTGGTAAGGAATTGTGATTTAATGTTTTTATGGTTTGAAACGTGTCAGATTAGCATAAATAAGTTAATAAATATATTATATGTATTATATATATGTAGGATTTATGCGAAATATCTTCTTATGCCATAGTAATATTCTCTGTTGCTATGCGTAGCCAGAGACGCACCAAGCCCTTCTTCCTGCGACATTCTGGAGGGGACAGTAGAGGGTTTAATGACCCCGGCTTGGAGGCCATTCGAAGCGTGGTGTGAAAAATGCCCTGTGCGCGGGGCAGAGAGGGACAGACCTCCAGAGGGAAAGGTTGTGTTTTGGGCTCCGTGCGATAGGCAAGAGAGAGAGGCTGTGTTGAATCCCCGTGGGAAGCACGGGAGGGAGATTGTAATTCCAACGGGGCGAGTCAAGGCCTGCGTGTGGTGTAGTTGACGGTAGCGAGAAAGCTGCCCGATCTTATGTTCTGTTGAAGGGAAGCGAAGCATTGCACTAAGCTATCCCGTGATTATTGTTATATTGTACCGGAGACAGTAAAAGTAGGCTCTCCGGCATATCGTAATTGCTATCTCCATTAATAAATAGTTGTTGAGTTTTACAAAGTGTAGCGTATTTTTGACTCAAGTGTGTAATTATTGGACCCCCCCCCCCCCTAGACGCCAGCCAGCTACATAGACAGGAAAGTCTACATATATATGCAGATTAAAAAGAAATTAGAGAAGCGGGCAGAACATAACTATTCATTATAAATTAAAGCTAACAGTAATGCGAATTAATAAAAATACATACACACATAAATTAGTACATAATAATACAAGAGTGGGTTTCTAAGTATACATGGATAAATGTATGTTGTTGTTGCTTATGCCCCTTGACAGACAGTAACATCAGATCATGTCCCGATGACTATGGGCGATGAAGGTGCGACTCCTATTTTGAATTATCACCACAAGGGTCGGAGTCCGACTTGGCTAAATGACCGGTCCCGTAATTTTGAACCGAGTCAAGTGACGAGACCAGAACACTTGACCCCGCACCTCCAGAGGTAAATTTGAGAACTTGGAGGACATTGTAGCCACACCCTATTTTACGTGCCCCGGCCACCATTAGTGAACACGGCGGTAGATTTGCAGCGACGAGCATCGAACGAGGGACGTTCAGATCACTGGCCCGCTACTCTTGCCAACTGGGTTACCGCGTCCAGATAAATGTATGTGAACATGTGAATACATTCACATGCATACATAGCATTTTCTACGTTTCTCAATGATTAACGAAGGGAAAATTATATGCGAATAAGTCAAAACCGTTACATAAATTCCATACGTAGGAGCCTATTAAATTGGTAGTTAGACTTAGCTGAAAATTTCTTAAACTAGAATGTAAATGTGTACTTGTAGATACATACTGAGGGATAAATAAACAAAAATAAAAAGTGTGTTAGTGAATCTTTAAATCCCTTTTTTTCAATTTTTATGTCGTTTATAAATACTTGTTAGTAAGTTTTAACGATTCTGCGCAAATATTTTAGGCCATAAAAATATTATTACCATCAAAAATCGCCAATTCCACTCTTAAATACCACAAAATAAACTTCAACGTAACTTTAAAAAATGGGAATAAAATTTTCTTTTTTTTTTAAGTTTTCATGCCCCCTGTAAGTATTTTTTATACCTCGAAAGTCTCGAAATTCAGGGAAAACTTTTTTTCCTCCGAAACATCATTCAAAGCTATGCAGGAATCAAAGAGTTTTATACAAGTGAAGAAACTGGTTTTATTCTCCAAAGATATCATTCAAACGAGAAATAAATATGTTCAGGAAATCACTTCTATGATAGCATATTCCCGGTAGATATCGAAACGAAAATGTCTCTGTGATCAGAAAATGATTGAAGAAATGAAAAGCTCTTTACTGTAATTTTGTCCCTTGGAATGTTTAGATAAGAATGTAATGCTGTAGGCTAAATTCCTGTTGATTTTTTAAAAAATTCTTACTCTGCTATCATGTTCTAAAATATTTAATAGCTTTTACGTAGATTTTAACTGCAGGTTGCTACTTTAAATCTAAATGATACATTTTCAGAGCTGACATGGATGAGTGATCAGGATAATTCGTTAAATTTTTTAAATTCTGTCTGATATACTTACATGATATCTAGTGCATAATGTAAAGAAAATGATTCTAAAATCTTCGCTTTTAAAGAAAACGTCTTTTTTTAATGGTCAAAGCGTATAGCAAAAATATTTAGCCCTTTTTCTAACTTCTGCTATGGCCTAATACTTGTGGATATGGCATTATAAAAGATTTTAAATATTTGTTGAGTGTAAAACATAATGTAAATCCTTGTAAACAGACGAAAACTTTTTACTACGGTTGATTTCGCATAGTCAGGTGTATTGCATTTTCTTGAATCGTAGGAAAACGGCCAAAAAGGACTATCCCATTACCTAAAGCCGTGGTTACATTTCTCTAAAACTTCAGTGTCAAAGAATTGCACTTAAAGGTGTCCGAGAAATATAAGTTTTATTTTTTAATTTACAAGTATGATTTTCTCTCTTAAATGTGTCTCTATATAAGACACATTTATGCATATAAAATTACTCGAGCAATTTGAAATTATAAATAAATTCGATCTGTAAAAGTTTAAGTATATTTAGCTTATGTTATATGCCGAACAAGTAGCTTTAGTACTCTTTTTATACTTTTTTACATAAGAAAGCTTTCAAATAAACTTGGGTTCAAGATTCAGGAAAATTTTTATGTAAAATGTATAATCCCTTTTGTAAGGCAAAAAACTAATTTTTCAGTGAAATTTCATTTTATGGAAAATAGTATACGAATTTTTACTCTGAATCAAAAATCCCGTTTACAATTCAATGAAAACAGAATATAGGAAAGCTGTACAAAATTTTTTAGAAAAAGGAAGTTGAGATAAATCAAGAAAGATGGCAAATCGGAGAAAATCCCTTTTCGAGATCAATAGACTTAAAGTACAGATATGCAGCAGCTTACGCACAAATAGTACAGTCTAAGAATGATGTGTATGAAAATGTGATCATTTCAGAAACATAAGGTCTGGGTTATTTGATTCTGAAAGTTCTGTAGTATTTGTTACGTAAAATAATTTTTTTTTAAATTTTGTTTCTCGGATTCCCTTAATTTGCACACTGCAAGGCGAAAAAAGGCCAGTTGTAGGTTCAAAGATAAAAGAAATTGCTAAAACAGTTGAAAGTAAAAGATTTTTATTAAAAAAAGCTACATTTTAATCGTCTAAGAAATATGTAATAACTATTGTAACATTTTAAAAATCTTACACTTTCAGTCAGAGCATATAGTAAAATATAATATATAAAACGACAACTACCTTATTAAGGTGAGATATATTATGAGTAATAGTGTCTAACTAGATACTTTTTACTTTGCAAAGATCTGGTTATGGATCGTACTCTTTTAAAAATAACGTCTGTAGAGGTGCAGCCAAACTAAATATTTTTTTTCAAACTTATCAGTACCCCAGAGAATTATGAAGTCTGATAAGAATGAATTCTCGATAACGTACTGCTGTAAGCAAAAAATATGTTGCTTTTACAGAGTAGTTTGTGATATATGGCATTTAATTCTGGAGAACAATGCTAGGGTCTTTTTATCATTTGTTTCTTTATCTGATTTTCATTTAATCTACAGCTGTTAAAAATAAAGCATCCTATTTTTTAGCAAGATAAATGCATGAAATTGTTAATAATTCTTGTTAGTCATAAAATTTCATTGGGATCATAGGCTTTCATTTGTTTTTAGTTTCACATTATCAATAAAGAAACTACTCTAACTTTCTCACTATTCGAAACAACGAGAAGGGACTTCACTAAATACTATAATAAAAAAATTATTCATTTATAAATTTTGCTGAACATGCAACAATAAAACGTTAAAGGGGTATGAGTAAATATTACGTGGAAAAATGTCTTCCTTCCTTAGTGAGATGCAAACACATAATACGAGCATCTGTTCTTTAAATGTGAATAGTCAACATTTATAGTTTTCCTTCCGGTTACAACACTAAATTATCATCTGTCTGATAATAGAGGACAGACTTCTCCCCAACTAACAACAAATTTTGTTTCATCAAGGACTATCAAAATGTTTAATAATCATGCAACTTAATTTCCCCCAGGTTAAATGGAGTTGCAAATTTTTTGCTTCAAAATGCGATGTATTTTGTGTTAATTAAATCTAAGTAATAACTTGTGGTATCTAACAGAAAGAAAAAATCCTCTATTAAAACATAGCTTAAGACAAAAACTAAAAATATTGGTCTACCTTTCCAGATCTGAGAGTAAAACAATTTTATAACATGGAATACTGATAATTCATCTGCAGTTTTAATTTTTTTCACTACTTTCCAGAATGTCTTAGTTTGGACTGGAGTAATTTAGACAACACCGATTTAACACAGTTCTGACCATCCTTTAGAAAACATTAATCACCAATATGAGACAAGATGATATTTATCTCAGAAACAAATGCCGAATGTGGAATTTATTCAACTCTAAAAAATGTGTTGTAGAGTACGCATAACTTCTAAGTATATTGTTACTTTTAAAATTATGTTCTAGTTTACTCCACATTATAAAACTATATGGGATATATAGAAAAAATATATTCCGGGAATAAGTTTTGAAAGAAATTGATATATAAGATGAAATAAAAATAAACTTAGTAGAGGATTTAAGTTTTTTCAGTTTTATAAAGGTTTTAAAGATAATTTTTACTTATATTTCTGTGTGTCGAAGGAATCTCTACAACCCCTCGTCGTAGTTTATCTACAACTGAAAGTTTTAGAGAAAAATAACACTGAATTAAATGGAAAGTTCAAATCTTTTAAAAAATATTCTAAAAGATGCATAACTATTGGAAGGAAAAAAAAAACTCCAACAAAAGTGAATAAAAATAAAGGTTTTATACGCTTAAATTTTCTTGCTCAAGTTGCTCATGAGCAAACAAGCAATAACTCTTTTAAGCTGGCAAATTTATATCTTTAAGTAATTAAAAGTAAATGTACATAACGGTATGCATTTATCAAGAGAATTGTTCTGCTTATGCAGCATTGGTTTGAAAAAAGCTTATCAACACTTGTAGCTGATGAATGATACTTCTAGAGGAAAGCCAATTACGAGATTATCATTGAGAATTAATATCAATTTTGGTTTGTTCTGTTAAAAGAAGTTTCGAGCTTTTCATCAACTGGTAAATCAAGATATATTGATCTTTTAATAAGGTATCTAAATGTTTGATTTTAGAAAAGTTTTAAAGAAAATGTTTGCAAAAGTAATGAAACAATTGTAAGAAAACATGTGGTTGGTTAGCAAAGTGATTTAAAGATTATCTTAAAAGAAATTTCATAGATATTTCTATTCATCATTTATTAGCATTCATTCCTAGACAAATGTTTAAATATGGGTTAGAATATAGGGCGGATTCGATAGATCTTTGGTAGTTTAACAGCTATCAGTCATGATGCTCATAGTTTATGAAACTTATTTTACGCATTAGGAATAAGTTTAAACATTCTTAATATCCTCATCGTTTTGAGGTATCATATAGTCCTTATTTATTTCAACTCAGGTTTTCAATTCCTCATTAACATTTTACACGCTAATGTTCCATAAATGGAAAACTAACTTCAAAATTCTGAGACGAATACAGTTTTATTCGCGTTGCTCTATAAAAATTATTACGTAGAACGAAAGTATGGATTGAATTTTTGGCATCGAGGTTAAGTTAATAAAATGCACTCATGTCCATAAATTTAGGATAATGCCAACTCCGGCAAATAAAGGTTCACCAACAAAACAAATGTGACTTATTCATAAATTTATTAAACAAAAGATAAAGAGCAAAAAAGATAGTGTATGTATGATACCATTCATAAAAACTACGATTTTTGCTCCCTAGAGCAATTATAAAAAATATCTCCTTTACAAAAACTTAATATTACATGGTTGGTATGATGGTTAATACATTGTATGTCTCCCATGCGATGAAATGCAGTCCGTACAACGCCTAGGCATGCTGAGTACCAAATTATCGAGCTGATCTTGGGGAAGATTACTCCACTCAGCAAGCAATGCACTCCCAAGTTCCGGTACACATGTAGGAGGTGATTGACGGGCTGTAACTCGTCGGCCAAGCATGTCCCACACATGCTCTATCGGATTCAAGTCAGGTGAGAATGCTAGCCATTCCATACGGGGATATCCTAAAATTGAAGGCATTCGTTTATGATGTTTGCTCGGTGAGGACGGGCGTTGTCATCCATAAACACAAATTCTGCGCCCATGGCACCTCTAAACAAAAGTACATGCTGTTCAAGAATGATGTCCCGATAGATGTGGCCGTTCATGGTTCCAATTTGAACATGCAGATCTGTTCTGGAACACAGTATAATTCCACCCCAAACGAGCAATCCTGCACTACCGCAACGGTGTCGTTCAATGATGTTGTCTTGGTTGTAAAGGGTACCTGGTGTTCTCTATATGAAAGCCCGACGTGAATCAGACTGAAAGCTAAACCTGGACTCGTCGGAAAACATAACACAAGCCCATTGTGACGATGTCCACATTGCATGTTCTCTACTCCAGGCTAATCACTGCCGACAGTGAGTTGCCGTGAGCGGAAAACATCTGACAGGCCTGCGAGCATATAGACCAATATTTCCCAAACGTCTGTACACGGTTTGCCTTAAAACTGTGGTACCTGTGGCTGCAGATAGCTGCCGAGACAGGTCGGATGCTGTGCTCCGTCTGCTTCTTTTGGCAGTTACTGCCAAATACCGGTCTTCATTCGGCGTTGTAACTCGGGGGCGACCTGTACTGTAACGTCTTCTGGCATTTCCATCATCCCGGAATCGTTGCCAAAGCCTAGAGATGACACTTTTGGCAATTACAAGTTCCTCGGATACTTCCATCTGAGTACGCCACATTCCAGGCGGCCGATAATTCTACCACGTAAAAAATCATCCACATGCGTCCTCTGTGTCATAACTATTCGGTTATGGCACTGAGCGGCTTACAGAAAGCTTGTGAACAATTTTACTTCTTTGCCAAAATCCCTTATATACCCCTCTCTTACACTCTCGTCATTCTGACGTACTATCGGCGTCATCTGGTGGCTTCCTGTAATTTGCATATTATTCTTGAAGATTTGTGTGATAATTCTACAGGTGAATTTTTTACTTTAGAGTTCGATTTCCGTGTGATTCTGAATTATCCTTAATTTGTGGACATGAGTGTAAATAGTGTCTTGGGAAAAAAATCATAATTTCGGCCTTTTTCCTAACTTTTCGCCGAACAAAATTCAAAAATGCATATAATATTCAAAATTTAAAAGATGCTTTTATAATTGAGGGTAAAGGAAAGTGATCATATTGTTGGTAGAACATAAGTTAACCCGTCATTTGTCGCGCTATGAGCGTTTCTCTCACGCTTGTCATATAAATTGAACCCACTATTTGAAAGTGACCCTGGGGATACCATCCCCTGTCTAGCTGACTTTTAGAATCTCCTCAACAATCTGTTATGAGTTCCGATAAGAATCAGGGAGTATTTGACTTTCAAACAGCCTACTATTTGCTTAGGTGTTGTTTGTGTGAGCATTTCTCTCATCACGCGACCACTGGCGTTTGCATCATGTGAGAGCGTTTCTCAACAAGAGACCAACAGCGTTTGTGTTATTTTCATAGATAACGCGATGATGTGAGTACGTTTATCGCCTAATTTGATTTGCAAATTTTGTTTGTTAGCGCTGCTAACAAACAAAAAATAAAAAGGAAGTGCCACCTATCTTTGTGAGTACAAAATATAGGGACGAACGAAGCGGTATGTTTGCGTTTTCGTCAACTGGCACTTTAGTGTCTTTATTCCAAAGAAGGGCAAAAATGTTCTTCCTTATTCCTCTTTGCACAATGATAACAAAATAGATGAAGATTCTGGTGTCCTCTCTAAACCAGAGATTATTAGTTTTTATAATCTCACTATGGGTGGTGTCGACGTAGTCGACGAACTCAAAGATGAGTACTCTGTTTTGGGAATAAGACGCAGATGGCCATTGACATTACTTTTTTCGATCATGAACATTGGTAGTATGAACAGCCAAATTAAATATACTGCAAATACAAACAATACGATGGATAGACGAGCCTTCTTGAAGGAATTAGCATTGGAAGTGGTGACCCGTTATTCAGTTCCAAACTTGTCACCCGCGTTGCGAAGTGCTATTTGCCAAATAACAGGATTTGTAGACTCTTCAAGAATCATACGGACTGTTGAAACCACCGGATTTTGTGCCTCCTGTCCTCAAAGAAAAAATAGGAAGTCAAAAAAGGGTTGTGTTACCTGTGCGCGACCTATTTGTACCGATCATTCAACTTACGTGTGCCCCGAATGTTGTGTTAATAAAGACTTCTAGTATAATATTTTATTTACCAGGTTCATGCGGTCTAATTTATAAGACTTGCATTTGACGTTCTAATAAAGTATAAATAATATGCAAATTTGATTCATAAAGTAGGTATGATTTTTTAAATTTCACTTTCGCTATTAATGTTCCTGAATAATAGCTGTAAAATAATTATTTTAATTGTAATTTCCTTGTTCGTCATTGCTAAATATTAATGTAATTCCTTCAAAAGAAAAATTTTTAACTGTTATATAGTAGACAACTTAAAACAGCGGAAATGGGTTGTGTGAGAAAAACTCTCACGTGCGACCACTGGCGTTACTCAAATTGGTGCGACCAACGACGGGTTAAATAAAAAAAATATTAAATTTTGTTGTACTATTAGGTAAAAAATTCGCATGTTCCAGAAATGGAACGTGGGTGTGTAAAGGTTAGTTTTTCTAAGATGATAAAATTCTTTTGATTACAGTGCATAGAAATATTGATAAAAAGTTTTCAATTACGAGAGCTTTTAGTAAGTGCGGACGAAAGGTATTTATGACTTTGATCTACTTTCGTTTCCCACCCCTCTCTTACATACACTTTCTACGCCGGATATGAAGTGGATTACTCATAGCTGGATTACTCATAGCTGCCGCTGAATAACACATGTGTTTGTTGATAGTTAGATTCGTTTATGACTCAACTGGAGAGGCACATATACTGGAAAATAACGTTATAAGGAGTTGTTAGTATTTACTCTGCAAATTTCTTCGGCTAGTGAGGATACGACACACTGAACAGATGTCTCATTCAAAACCATTTCGGATTGTAGAAGAGGCACTTGGTTATTTTTACACATTATCTAATGATTCTGAAAAATTGATTTTTGTCAACTGCCTCCAGAAGAAATTGGATGTTTAACAGATGAGGAAGCTATAAATGAGGACATTTTTGGGGCCTGTTCTGCCAGCAAATGTTGTGGTCAAGTCGAAATATCTACAAAAATAGATGACAAGGAAATATCTAATGCAGACCCATTTGATCCTGAAGTACCTTCAACTTCAAAGGGAAGACCGAATTTGAAGCGAAAACTAAATTCAAAAGAGTAAAACATATACCAACGCCACACGTTAAACAAAGCGATTTTGTCGAGCCCCACAAAAGAGAACTGTTGTTTCTCAGCCACGTCTGATAAAAATGTATAATGAGGGAATGGGAGGGGTCGATTTGCGAGACAGACTTCTTGGATAATATTGACTTATGTTTAGAAGCAAAAAATAGTATTAGAATCTTCTTTAGCAATGATCTAAACATGGCTGTCACTACTGGATGGATTTTTCTTTTACATTTGTACAAAGGTACAACAGCAGAACTATCATATCTCAATTTTCGGAGAGAAGTAACTTTGTGTTTGCTTCGCATGAAACTGAAATTCCACTCTGTTCCTGGACATAGTGCACATTGCTTTGAATGTTTGAGACAAAAACTGTGTTATTTCTGAATAACGTTTAGAAATTTACTTACAACTACTAAAATATTGTGCACAGAAATCGAGATTTGAATTTAAATGTCGTTAATCATATTTTATAAAACCATGTGAAAAACTAAGTGCTTCCCACCAATGTTCCATTTCTGGAACATGATATAAAAAAAACTTACTCATATTTCTTGTGTCTGAGTTTTAATGTGTTTTTTATTAATACATAGTTTGTGTTATCTTTCGATCATAGTTCGGCGTGTAAAAGGTTAAGAATTTTGATATTTGTAAATCCTGAGTACTATTAAAAAACTTTATCAAAATTACCTATGAGAAGTCCAATTTTTCTAAAGTTTTTCATATCATAGGCAAGTGACTTTTCTTTAGTACAGAAAATATATAACTTTTTGGAGAAAAGATAATACTGAATAGGGGAATAAAAATATCAACTCAATTTCTACTACTACTAAGGCTACTTCTTACTAAGGTAAAAACTGTTTGTTTTGTAGTGATGTGTAATAGATAATTCACCATCAAAATGATACAATTTTTTGAAAAATGCAAGGGATTTGGTAAGGATACATAATCCTTTAATAAGCATGTCCAATATATAGTTTATAATTCAATTTAAGAGTATTTAATAGTTTTGCGTGGTAATGTTGCTCTATATGATCGGAACAAAATGTAAGATATAGGACATAGATGTGATTGTCGGGATTATTACGACTGACCCGAGGATTTAAAAACTTTAAACATTTAGGATATTCAAACTCTATTTTGATTGCGAAACCTACCCGTTGGAAAATAATATTATTTTGTATCAAAGTTTGTTTGAGGTTTTTAAAAGCCATTTCTCCACAATGAAATCATTTCTTTTCTCGATAAGAAATGATTTCCTTTCTTAGCTGCCGTATAAGCTTATCGCTGGGGTCGGCGGAACCTTTAGAATTAATTCTTTTCTAGAACGTGTTATTTTTTCCGATCGACAAACGAGGACAAAGACTGGTCCGTTATCAAAACAAAAAAATGTGTTCTTCTACTATGTAGGTACTATATAATAAAGTTTTAAGATACTTATTTGTCTTGGATTTTATGACAAAATTAACATAATCTAAGAAAATGAGGATCATGTTACACATCCTCAATTAGTTTCTAGTTGACAAAAAATCGAATTTTTTAAGGCTTATATCGTTCCCCGAATCATCGTTTTCCCGTATATGTCGTTTATTGCACCCAGTCTCGACGATCATACCGCTTTGTCATGTTCCCGCATCAATCGTTTTTCCCACATTTATCATTCAGTTCAATCGGTCCATTGAAAAACGATAGATCGAGATTCCACTGTATGTTAAAATTTCTGAAATCTAGTTTACTTTATATAATATCAAGGAAGAGTGAAAAGTTTCTACAAATTTGAATTAATATTTATAAAAAAGTTCTCTTTACTATGTCAAGTACTGATCTTGAAAACTCTGGAACCAAACATATTAGCCATAGCATAAAGAAATTGTACTATCGTCTATTTAAATTTTAAAATTAACCGAATTTCTCTATTCGAGAGTAGGAATAATTGGTTTAACATCAGTTGTGCAGATAATGGGCGTTTAACTACGTATTAAAGTATAGACGAAATTTCATTACATAAAAATGTTTGGCTAAATTCATACCAAGGGTGAAGAATGGAACTATGTTTTTATGTTAAAGCTAAACTTCGTGGTTCAAAGGATTAAAAGAGTAGATGAAAGGGCTCCGTGGCAAAATGAGCAATACATTTTCCAAATAGTACCTTTAAACTTTGAAACCAGATGAGTTTTCGGGATTTAAAGCAGCACAAAATCCTGTAAATGTTGTGAAAAATTATTATAAAACATTTCACTTATTTAAATAATTCGTAGCTTAATTGCTTTAGAGCCTTTATTTCTGATAGAAAAAAATATTCCATTTGGAAATCAAATGTATGCAGATGCAAGAGTTTTAACTGTAGAACTGAAACCTAGTCAATATGACTTGTTTACACTGAGAACAAAAGGTATATCTTAATTTTCGGTAGTTCTAGGGCCAAGCTTAATGTCTGAGTCAAAATAGGAAATATGTATATGTGGTCTAAGGAGAAAAATTTTAAAGATAAAATCCTAAATCTGAATAGTTACTTCATGTACTGTAATTTAGAATAATTAAATTATAATGCGCGTTGTAAAGATATTAGAGATTATATTAACTGTCTCATTTATGAAATTATTGAAAATATGATCACCAAATGGTCGACTTTTCTTCTGCCGAGTTCAGGGATCATTTTTTTTCTGCATAGAGTCCAACAAACTGAATCTTTACTAAATCATGAAATGCTTTTAAAACTTGTGGAATATTTGAAATTTTATACTACGTAATAAGGTAAGCTTTGAAATTCTAAATGTACTTTCATGGATAATTTTAGACTGTTTACTTTATTTTTTTTAATCAAATGTTTCCATTGCATTGGATTTAAACCATTATTAGATCAAAAGAAATGATGAACTTTTCATATTCAGTAATTTTACTTTGTATTTTAGTGTCATGTGTTGATAAAATATTATAATAAAATATCATTACATTTTTGATAACTTTTATAGTCAACTGCACACAAATATATGCAAAATTCTCTTGACTGGGTATAATTTTTTCTCTCCAGGATTTGTAAGCGATTAATAAACAGACAAACAAACTTGATTGATTTTTCATTTGAAAATTTATATCATTTAACAGCCTAACATATATTTCTTATTATTTTTATGGTAATACCTAAAATCTTAAATTTTGAGTCACGGTTTTCTTTTATCTATATTAAATCGACTCTTAAGTATTGGGAACATAAGTAAAAATATAAAATATGATCTTTTGAAAAATTCATACTTCTATGTGTGTTCATTGAATGCAGTAAATGGAATAGAAACTTCCATTTCTCCAAAATTAAAATAAATCCTAAAGAATGATAGAGAACTGTTGTTTAGAAAGAGGTCAGTAAATCGTATATGACATCTTAATGGAAGGGAGTGACAAGAGGGCATTGAATGTAAATATCTTCAGGCGCTACGATGCTCCAGAGAGGGAAACTCCATTGAATTCTATGGAGAATATTTTTATCATGCTGGATATCTGTTTTCCAAATTCTACGACTCTTAGCAGTAAAACGAAGATAAATATTTTTATTGGTATCGTTTACTATACTTTTCAGCACATATGATTAAAAAAAATAACACCTCTAGCTATTTCTAAAAGCATATTCTGTGGGAATTATCATTAAAGTGTCACAGACTCGCACAGAGAACATAAACCAGAAGTTGGTGTCTTCACTACGTAATAAGTATAAATCAATATGTCGTCTTAATACTGTGGGAAATTATTTTATAAATCTGAATGAAAAAATTCAATTAAATATGTAAAATTTTATATGCAGAAAGTGAAAAGACTACCACCATATTTTTAGACGCAGTAGAAGATATATGAGCAAAATTTGAAGCCTCGAAAATGCACGCAGAAAATGGTATTTATTTCCATTTGATATATAAAAGAAAACAATCAAACACACTGATTTATTAGAAGATATATTATTGATAAATAGAAAGTACCTTGTCCTTGTCAAAAGAGAGGGAACAATGCATTCTTAACATCTGCCTTTTCTAAGAAATATATGCGCTCCGTAAATGCTGAAAACATTTATGATATTGAAATAGTGTAACGAAATACAACACGTAGTCATTGAATAGTGGGATAGAAAAACACAAAGTTATGATGCCATCTTACTTAGGTTATCAAGTCGATGATGTCTTAATGTTACCCAATATTATGTCACTATTACGCCCTTTCTTTCTCGGAGAAGAGCTAAACAAGGCTTATTCCTTGTGTTCAATTTATTATTCAGTATTTACATAGAGGAGTTCTTAATCAATGATTTGTATGAAGACATATGTATGGTTCCATTTAAAACAGAGGTGTCCAAACTTTTAGCTTCCTTGGGCATCATAGACAGAGAACGAATTATTTTGGGCCACAGAAAAATATACCTAACATTAAAAATAGTTTATGAGTACAAAATTTATAATATATAGTCAACGTATTTATTTCATAAGGCTTGCTGCTGAAAGGTTTAGTGTTGGTGCATTTGTTTTTTCATTTATTTTATTCTTAGACACGCTTTTCGGTTTTTCTTTATGAACAAAGTTTATATTGGCAAAGTTGCCGGTTTGATTCCTTTCATGTTGTCAAGTTCCACAATAACAACCCACTGGCAGAACCAGAATTCGAAACTGGGACTCCTGATTTTCAGATTTGTACTCTTTCAAGTAAGATATCTTTGTGATGTGAAGCAGTCATAATTTGATAACTTTTATTCCAAATATATTGAAAAACTACTTGTTCATTACTTTTACAGTTTTATGTAATCTATAGTGGAAACTGAAAATACAAAATTAAATTCTTAAAAACTGTATCATATAAAAGAACAAATATCTTCGAGAATTAACTCGAATGTATGCAATTAAGTTCATTTCCAAGACTTTTTTTATTGTTTGAAGAATCTTATTACATGCTAAATATTTAGTATGAAATAGCAGTTCATTAAACTATTACTACACAAAATAAGAATTCACAGCTTATTAGAACCACGCGAGAAATTAAGCCCCAATAATAATAATTATTAATTATAATTAAATGAAGTCCAATTTTCAGTACTCCACAAGTTTCATACAAGGAACACAAGGAATAAATTATACACACTTATTATTCAATTTATTATTCAGTATTTACATAGAGGAGTTTTTAATAAATGATTTGTATGAAGACATATGTATGGTTCCATTTAAAACAGAGGTGTCCGAACTTTTAGCTACCTTGGGCCACATAGACAGAGGACAAATTATTTTGGGCCACAGAAAAATATACCTAACATTAAAAATAGTTTATGAGTAAAAAATTTATAATATATAGTCAACGTATTTATTTGATTGTAAATTTTATTTATAATTATAAAGATAACTATAGGAGTCAGAAGATTAATGTGATATTTGGGATTGAATTTGGGAAACAAATGCATCAATATCTGGGTCAATAGAAATTGGTTGTAATTCTCGGGGTGTTCTCAATACGTTAATCCGATATTTTAGTTCTAATTTGACTATTAGCGTGCTTCACTCTTAAGCATACTATTTTTAATATCATCACAAATATGGAATGTTAAATGTGCAAAAACTTTTGTGATGAAATTAATACACAGAAATTGTATACGGAATTTTGTATAGAATTAAAGCTATTTCAAATTATATATTGCCGATTTGCTGAATGAACAAAGCGGAATCTGTAATGGTTGTATGTCATCATTGCAATGGTTGGATATTTTTTTCGATTCGAGCTCTCTTTCTGGGCTGTACTAAAACATCCTTCGAGCCGCATGTGGCCAACGGGCCGCGGGTTGGACACCCCTGATTTAAAATATAGGTAAGATGTGCATATAATCACATGCAAATAATTATAATATTAGTAATTTATATATATACATATATATATATGTATATATATACATGTAGGTCAGGAATCATCTGGCTGAACAGGATAATATAAAACCACAACATTTATTTAAAGCATCTGGACGACACATGTACACATTTAAAAATAGATCAATATAGCATTACGTATGGAAGCTTGTTCTATTTAAAACAGTAAAACCCGTCGTTTAAACCTGCACCTGACATTATACTTAAGTATGTCCTAGTAGCACTTGTTCTGCACTGAGTCTGCTGGCTCTGGCCATTCGGCTCGCTCTGATCACGATCTAACTTCGTTCTGCCGTTCCTGCTTGTCACTTCTTCTTCTAGTCGACGCTTCTTCTTCTGTCTCGTCACGAATAAAGCTCAGTCTTAAATGGAGCGAAAGCTTCCCATCAGCATGACGTCACGGGCGAAAAGATTATGCATAATGAGGAGGGGAAAATGTAGCTCACTCTACACTAGGCCATTCCTGCTTCTCGACAGGTCCTCCTGACGACGGGAAAACATCTAAAAAACAAAAAGAAACAAAGAAAACAAAGAACACAAATGAATGCCACTATAATCATAGAAAGTTTTTGGGTCTCGAAATGCAGCTGGTACAGTTTCTTTCTTCTTTCTCTCTTCTGTCTTTAAGGTCAAACCAAATCAAAATTTTACGTTGTCTCCAGGTAGCCATGGTTTGATGAATTCAGCACAGGTGGTAGACTTTTTTTTCTTCCTGAATTTTAAAGATCTGTTTTTTGGAGTGCTTTCTAAAGGTTCTAGGTGATTTATATGATCTATATATAGCGGAAGGTCATCTTTACTCAACGGCTGTAGGAACCTCTCTTTCTTTCCTTCTTTACGAGAATGCAATGGACACAATTAGCTATAATTTTCTCGACTTTCGGCTTCACTCTTGGATTGAAATAGTATTCTTCTAGGTATTTCTCTGTGTAGTTCACTCCTTTGTGGCCTTTCTCATGTGCATCTCTGATTATTTCTGTCTGCATACTTTCAGGTACTACAATAACTTCCTTTCCGTCAATAAATTTATACAGAATTCCGTTTCGCTGAATGTAGTCTTCATAATTAGAAGTTTTAAGTATTTACTTTATTGCTTTGATTTCGGTGTCATTGTATTGTTCTGATTTCAACTTTGGGGAAACACTTTCAGATAAAACGCACATCGAGCTTATCGGAGCTCTACTCAAGTCGTACACGTGAGACATTTTAGATCCTGCACGGTGTTCCACAACATAATTAAATTCTTCTAGCAATAGTACCCATCGAGCTACTCGCGAGCAAAGGTCGCGCTTGTCCATCGTTTTCTGAAATGATGCGCAATCGGTGACGATCTTGAAGGGAATACCAAGTAAGTAAATTCAGAATCTCTTCAATGCTTCAATCACGGCAAGGACTTCAAGCTCATAACTGGAGTATTTTTTTTTCTGCTTCGGTAGCTTTGCGGCTCATGTAATACGTCGGATGAAAATGTTTATCGTTCGGTGCCTTTTGAAGCAGAATTGTGCTGTACCTCTCAAGGCTAGCGTCCGTATGGACTTCTGTTTCATAATTGGGGTTATAAATTCTTAAGACAGGCTTCTCCGATAATTCAATTTTAAGTTGAATGAAATCATTTCGTTCGTCTTCATTAAATATAAATTTACCGTCCTTTCTTAAAAGGTCGCTTAGCGGTCTAGCTATTATGGAGTATTTGTTTATATATTTTCTAAAGTATCCTGTGAGCCCGAGGAAGCTGTGAATTTGTTTCAAGTTTCTAGGCTCTGGAAAATTTATGACAGCTTTGGTTTTCGCAGGAGACGGGGAAATTGTACCTCCCTCTATCACATGGCCCAGGAACTCGATTCGTCGTTTTAAAAACTGAGACTTCTTGAAGTTTATCTCTAAACCGTATTCTTTAGCCAAATCCAAAACCCGTTTCAACCGTTTAGTTCCTTCTTCTTCGTTGGCAGATAGAATGATCACGTCATCCGTGTAAGGTAAAACAATGCCGTCATTAACTAAGGGTTGGAAAATAGTGTTAACAAATCTTTGAAATACTGCTAGTGAGTTACAAAAGCCAAAGTGTACCTTTAAGAATTGATACTGACCCTCGTGGGTCACAAATGATGTGTACCTTTTACTATCCCGATGCACGTCAACGTGAAAAAATCCGTTCTTCAGATCGATAGTACTGAACACACGGGCTTCCTTCAAGTGGTCTAGGACGTCCTCGATCAACGGCACAGGGAATCTGTCCTTAACAACAACTTTATTAAATTTCCGATAGTCTATACAAATACGCGGCGATCCATCCTTCTTCTTGACAATAACTATTGGACTAGCATATTCCGAGGAACTTGGTTCTACTATTCCCTGCGCCAACCACTCGGCCACTTGTGTTTCAACTACCTTCTTTTACGAAAAAGGGAGTCTATGTGGGTGGTGGAATACGGGCTCTTGATTCTTAACTAAAATTTTCAGGTCAATATTCGTTGATTTAGTTTTAATTGGCACATAATTGAGAACTAATTTGCGTACCGTATCCCTGAAGACTATAGGAACTTTTGGTTCAATATCAATTTCAAAAACATCATCATTTAAGATTGGTAGAACAGATATGATATTTACAGGTACATTATCTTGAGGTCTATTTTGAACTATAACTCCAATTTCATTAATTAAAACTTCACTCTGCATGAGCACATTTAAACCAATTATTACATCATAAGGTAGACAATAATCGTTTACTACACATATATCAGATGTACACTTAAAATAATCAATAACTATTTCACCAGAAAAAGATCCCAATGGTTTAACTAAACATTTTCCAAGGCCAGTTAAAGTTGAATTTACCGGATATAATTTCTTAACTTTTAATTCTACGTAAATCGACTTTCGAATTAGTGTAACTTGACTTGTAGTATCAATCAGGCAAACTACTTTTGTATTATTGATTTCAACCATTTTGTTCATGTTCGAAACGACACATAAAGAGTTTACTTCGGGTTTAGTTTCTGATGTGATTTCGTTTCTGGGTTTAATTTCTGATGTACATTCTGACGCCCGATGTCCAAACAGAAAACACCTATAGCACTGTAGCTCCTTAAATTTATGCTCACAAAACTTTGCTATATGGTTTCCAGATCCACAGTTAAAACAAGTTTTACGCTTGTGAAATTGAGGATGATCAGAATTAAATTTCACTTCTTTAACATTACCATATTTCGGCTTAACTCCTTCAAAATCAGACCTAACAATGGAAATAACATGGTGTTTATCAAATTTTGTTCTCTTTTTTTCAAAATTACCTCTATTTTGCATAAAACCAACATTCGTCCTTGTTCTTTCATTAAATTCTGAGCGGCTTTTAATTCGTTGTCTATCCTCACACACTTTCTGATACAAAGCAAGATTTTCTTTAAGTTCAGCTAAATTTCTAGATTTATAGAGCAAGTACTTATTTGTTGGTGAATCCTGAATACCATTTATTATATAATGAATTAAAGCTGCATCTTCGACGTTACCTTTAATAGCGATTTCTTTCATAACATAAAAATATTCTTGAAACGATTCATTAAATTTCATCTTTCTGTTATTTAACATCATATGTATATCCGCACTATTATGTTTATTTCCAAACTCTTCTATTAACAGTACTTTTAATTTATCCCATGAGTTAACATTACGTTCACTCTGTAAAAATAGTTTTGCAATGCCACCTAAAGATTTTTTAGCAAAAATGAGTTTCTGAATATCATTCCAAGATAATAATGTAGCGGTTTCCTCAAAATCAGAAATCCAATTTTCTACGGAATAATTATCATCAGCACCAAAATGTTTAATTGTACCTTCTACATCACGGAAACTAACCATTGCTTCTTTAAAGTTTGGAACTAACTCGACGTTTGAAAAATTTAATTCATCAGTAATTTCTGTTTTACCAATGCTTCTTCGTTAGTTTCGTCAATGTCAACAGAACTAGAGCTTAACAGTCCCAAATCATTTAAATTTGTAACAATACACTCAACAAGTTCGTTTGGTTTGCCTTCATCCTTTAAATTTAGTAAATTACAAACAGTAATAAGGTTATTCACAGTAAAATTATCAGTTACATATTTAATTTTATCTTTATACTCTTTTGAATTAACCTTGTAATTAAATCCTGGGAATTTTCTAAGTCTTTCCCTATTCTTTCTGTCACACGGATCATTCTCAAAAACAATTCTATGCAATAATTTTATGGCGTTGGCAGAAAATAAAGCTAAAATGTTCTTCATACGCGGCACTTCGCCGAACGTAGCCATCTTAAAATCACAAGTAAAAATTAGTTAATAAAACAGAGTTACTCTGGTTTAAAATCAGCAAATTCGGGAGCACAATAATCCTATGGAACACAAAGCTGAAAAATAAATCTTCATTCAACTTCTTCGAACGCATTTAAACACTTGAGAGCAATTGCAGGACTACAAATCTATCTCGTTTCTAATATAATTGTGGAACTACAAATCCATCCGGCTTCTAATATAATTGTAGGGCTTCAAGTCGGTCCCTCTTCTGATATAATTGTAGGTCAGGAATCAGCTGGCTGAACAGGATAATATAAAACCACAACATTTATTTAAAACATCTGGACGACACATGTACACATTTAAAAATAGATCAATATAGCATTACGTATGGAAGCTTCTTCTCTTTAAAACAGTTAAACCCGTCGTTTAAACCTGCACCTGACATTACACTTAAGTATGTCCTAGTAGCACTTGTTCTGCACTGAGTCTGCTGGCTCTGGCCATTCGGCTCGCTCTGCTCACGATCTACCTTCGTTCCGCCACCCCTGCTTGCCACTTCTTCTTCTAGCCGACGCTTCTTTTTCTATCTCGTCACGAATAAAGCTCAGTCTTAAATGGAGCGAAAGCTTCCCATCAGCATGACGTCACGGGCGAAAAGATTATGCATAATGAGGAAAGGAAAATGTAGCTCACTCTACACATATATATATATATATATATATATATATATATATATATATATATATATATATATATATATATATATATATATATATATATATATATATATATATGTAAGATAAATCTGTAAGATTAACGGATCGGTGAACTCGAAAAAACATTTGTAGTCGTGACCGGGGCCGCCGAAAAGGGGGGTCTAAACCAAAGCAAGTCCAGGTAATCCCTTTGTTATGCCATCGATAATCGTCGAATGCAAGCAGATAATATTAGAAGAGTCCAGACTGGTAATGAATCATCCTCGTAGCTGGTTACACAATTCTTTATTAGAAATATTACAGTGGCTCGGGTACACTTTGATACACTCACAGTTTAATAGCTATAGAACTTTTTGCATAGTAAATATCGTCCAGGGTCTGTCGGGACAGCTCGCAGAAAATATAAAATCGCATAGCACTTTTTCGACATGCGCTTAGGACGGGAACTGGACAAAGGAGGCCAAAAGAAAGTAAATGTCTTACGCGAGTTCAAGTGAAAATGAACTTCTGATTTCGCAGTTCACGACACCTGACCTCAACGTCATATGGGATGATCGTCACTGGAAATTTGTGGAACATTCTTCGTTATATAACTCTATCTGCGCGTGGCTTTAGGGGAAAAACTAATAGGTTATTTTGGTTATTTCCATGTCAAATTCAGGTTGAGGGGCGTTATTATATTGCGATAATATAAAAGAATTTTGAATAGGCGTTTCCTGTAATGGTTATAAAAGGTTATAGCTTCACATACACACACACACACACACATACACACACACACACACACACATACACACACACACATATATATATATGTGTGTGTGTGTGTGTGTGTTTGTTTGTTTGTGTGTAAGTAAGTAATACTGCATTTAGTGAGAATAATATTCAGTGGGGTTTTAATGTTAATTAAATATTTATATCTCTTTTGCTTTGATATATCAGCTTGAAAAGCAATCCTAATGTTCATGGGGCATTTCATTTCAAAGGTTTCTACAAAAAAAGCGTCCAATTTAATCTGTAAGCACTGTCAAGTCGAATGGTGTATTACGACATCACAAGACAGGTAAACAAATTGCCAGTTTTGTAAATTGCCGTAACACCTCATTCATAATAAGGATATATCCTCCTGAAAGAATTAAGTGCGTGTTTAGGGACTAAGGAATGAATCAGAGGTTTATTTACTAGAAAAGTATTTTATTTCACAAAATACTATATAAAACCATATGATGATTTTAATTTTTTTCAATAGCCTGTCTAAATACAGCATATAGCATTGATAATTTATTTAATCTCTAATACAAATCCAATGCCTATCTTAAATTTCTAGAAACATAACTGAATTATACAGTAAAATTCTTCTTAAAATATACATAGTGTTGCAGAAAATACTTAACTTCTAGCATTCTCTCTGTTATCGTATTTAACGGAGATGAAAAACAGAGGCAGAATTTAGTGTAATTTAATACGGATGTATTTTGAACTTAATATAATTAAACTTCATTTTCAGGTACATTAATAACAATTTACGTCTTCTTTTAAAAGAGAATGAACTTGCAGTAAATGCTTATGTAAATGGTATATTGTAACACCACGTAAAATAGCTGTAAACAAGTCTGACGTTATGAAATGCGACTAATTAAATGACACGGTGATGAATGCTTCCTTTTTTGACATTTTCGTCTGGTTGAAAAACAATATTGTTAAAACTATGACATTAGGTTTATCAAATACCTTAGTAATTAAACCTTAGTTTTAAATGTTAAATATGCGTTAAAATTTAATTCAACAGTGCTGTATTGAAAAGAGAGAGCATTCTGTAAAAGAATGAATTTCTCGCTGTAACAGTCTTTCCAGTTCATATGAATTTGATCATAGTTACGAAAAAGATAAAGAATAAAAAAAAGGTTACAAGTATCAGCATTTGAAAAGTAATTATTGCGGAGGGAATAATTTTTCCCCAGAGTGTAGACAGATGATACTAGCATGTCTTGCAGCTGTTCAGCGGGTAGGTAGAGTTAGTTCGCAGACCCGTCAGAGCGATTAAAATGGCAAAACGTATAGAAAAGTGGTCTCGCTTGGAGAAGGTTGCCCTATACTGCTAGCCTAAATCAAAAGTTGCTGCAAAAGTTTAAGTGGGAATTCAGAAGCCACCCCCGATATAACCCAGATTCAGCACACAGTGATTATTTCCATTTTCCGAACTTGAAGGAACATTTATCTGGAATGAGGTTCTCTTCAGACTGTGATGTGAGCAAGGTTGTGATTTCTACCAAGCCGGGTTAAACAAGTTGGTCCTGTGTTCAGATAAATGCCTAAATAAGTTTGGTGAATATGTTGAAAAATGATCGACAAGTATACCTCTTAAATCCCTTATGTATTTTCTGTCTATTGTCAATAAATGAAATTTTATTATCCTTGTAACCATTTTTTTTGGATCAACCCTCGTATATACACAGGTGGTTATCAAAATAATGGAAACACTGAGAAACATCATGAAAACCTTTATTAATACGGAACAGGATCACCTTTGTCATGTAATACCGCCTGATTCACAATGGAATTGGAATATACAAGTCATGAGTGGTTAAGAATATATTATACGATTTTTCAGGGGAAAATCATGAAAGTTCCTGTAGAGATGCTGTGGTGGATATCGATACCTGGCTCTATCCGCATATGCAGATCACAGTTGTTGGATGATATATAGTCGAGGGGATTGTACAGGGAAAGATAAGATGTTTGACTTCTTTTTCATGCTCTTCAAACCAACACTTGATAGATTTAGCTGTATGTATAGGAGTATTATCATCCTGGAGAACGCCATCTCCTGCAAGAAACAGTGTTTGCAGCATAGGACGGACTAGAGAGCTAAAATTTCTACATAGTCCTTCCCATTCAATCTCCCTTTTAGGGTTACAATAGGGCCTGAAGAAAACCATGAAATGCCATCCCAAACCCTGATACCTCCATGATTGACAGTTGAGATGAGACAGCCAGAATCTTACGCTTATGTAGGTATTCTCCAGACATACGAACATTTTGTTGCAAGAAACAATGTGAGCAATGATTCGTGGGACCAAATGCCATTTTTGGACATAGTACTCGACCAGGATTTGCAATCGTCGCACCAGTGTGGGCGATATTTTGTATTGGCATCTATTACATGTGGCTTGGGAATAGCTACTCTTCCGTAAATGCCTTGTTTGTGAAGTTCCCTTCTACCTATAATGGATGATACTGGAACATGCAGATGCAGATTGAGCTCTTAGGTAATTTTGGTTGCAGTTGTTTTCTTTCTTCTTGTCGCAATCCGCTTCAATACCTCGTCCTTCTCTTTCACTCACCTCTCCCTTTCGTTCACTGTTCTGTTTGTCAAAGAAGGTTTTTCCGTGCACTCTGTATGCCACCATGACTTTCGATACCATAGCTCGAAAAGCACCCATTAGCCTGGGGGTTACAGTAACAGATACTCCAATTTAAATGCGCTGCAAAAATTTGCCCTTTTCGCAAGGTCTGCAAGGTTTGATATTTTATACTGTTCCCGAGAAAAGCACGATGTCCTTAGCTTCATTACTGCTATCTGACAGTAGAATAATACATAGACTATATTATATAAAAAAATACTGGTGGCCAGACTTGTTTTTTAAGGAATACGAAGCACATTCATAAACACCAATAATATTGATAGGTGTTTCCATTATTTTGATAACCACCTGTATATATATATATATATATATATATATATATATATATATATATATATAAATGATCCATTATTTAAATAATGGATAAAATAATACGCAAACACATTTTCAGATTTTGGCTGTTAAAAACTAAAACCATTTCTTTTTATGAACTACAGATATATTTGCGAACAAAAAAAGAAACTCAAATATATCTTTTCAAATTATTCATGTTTTCATAGAGAGTGAAAATAACTTGAAAGTGTATCGTGCCAAGCAAATATGATGTGCAAAATGGAGGCGAAAACGGTGTATCTATGTCCAACAAATCTTGTTATAAAAATCTCTTTCAATAACATAATATTTAAAAGGTGATGTTTTCCTTTAATCAATTTTTGGCTCGCATCCAGATTTGATTATAATGTATAAGCTCTGAAAATTATTTTATTCAGTCACTTATTTTCCTCACTGTAGAACTAGACAAATTGTGTTTAGAAATCTGATAATTTATACATATATCATAACGTCGAATTTTTGAGGGAAAAAAAGTTTCAGTATTTTTTTTCAATAGCGTCGAAAAAAATAAAAGAAAATGCTTTTTATAATTTCTTTCGTAAATGAATTTTGCTTATAAAAATAAATGAAACGAATAGAAAATGAAGTATGAGGAAACAAGAATTAAAAACTTGGGAAATAAATTATTGCAAGTATGTTCTGGGGAAGAAATTGTAAATCATAATTCCATATGCAGGATGATTCGAATATATATATATATATATATATAGTATTATTGATCACTCTATTTCTAATGGGGTATGTTCACATATTTTTGCCCCAAATAGCTAAATAGAATAATAGCTTAATAAGAACTTATTACTCTATTTATTTATAGCATAATTTTTACACATTTCATTATTGAAGAAATCGGCTCTTCTTCAGGGGGAAATATGCAAGTGGAATAAGGACGCATATATTTTAAAATTAGATAAATAACAGCTTTTGAATAAAGCATCTTAACAGTAAAAAATATTAATACTGAGTTTTTCAGATGAGTTAAAAAGGATTTCATGTCAGTTAAAAGCATTTCAGATCAGTTAAAGAGGATTTTTATACTAGTAAAAATAATAATTTTAACATTACCATCAATTGTACATAGAGTCAAGGAAAAAGGACTCAAAAGTTTGATCTTTAGATGCAATAAATAATATTACATCAGTATGAATGAAGTATTTCATTATTAAATGAAGCAACTTTCAATATCGCACATCACACGCATGGGTATTCATATTAATTTTACTTGTTAGATAAATAAAATATGATGTTTAATTGGCTGCGATTTCTCTCCAAAGTGTCCGATACAACATCAAATTTTCAAAATATATCTATCTGTCTGAAGAAGATTTAATTTTAATTAAAAGTGCACTTTATAGAGAATCTATGCTCACTTCTACCCAGACTTGGGTGTATATAATTTGAAGTGGCACTCTATTTGAATTTTATACAAACGCAGTTTATACATGAAACAATGTTTATTGAATTCGTTGCACATATAGAATTGGCTTTTACGGCAATAAGCATACGTACTACTTGTACGGAATATAAATACAGCTTTCAAGAAAAATATATTTTCTATACTCACGAACAGTAAGTCAAACCAGCAGTCCTGCCACGTAAACTTCTGGCCCGCTAAGCACTAGCGCAGGATAACACCTTTTCAACCTTAACAACCTCCCCCTCTCTTATTAATGACGCTGCGTGGTATTTATACTAAGCGCGTATGCCGAAATTAGCATATCTGAAGCAGCTTCTTTAATTCATTAATTCAAAAGTTCGATTCTTGTGAATCGAATCTTGTGTATACCTTACAACTTGAAATTCTAAAAATTAAATTTATTCATAAAATTAAATGTTTGAAATAAATGTCACTAAACAAAAAGAAATTTCATGTTGTGAATCTTATTGTGTACTTCAGTGGTAGAAAATTCCTGCTGTATTCCTTTTTTACGTAAAACTTAAAGTTGTTCAGACAGATAAAGCAAAGCTGTTGAAACCTATAAGAAATGCAATTCGTTTTTGAATCAATATTATTTTAGTTAAAATATGTATGTCTGGGAATTTTCTTTTTTATGCTTTCTCCGATTATTCTGGACTGATGGCACCGATTTCATAAACTATTTTATAGACAATAAATGGAACCTATATTCCTAAATGCATAGTATCTTTTTCAAATGCATCTTCTCGAAGAATTCAAAATTTTCTAATGTTTCCAACACCAGCCTAAATTTTGCCATTCTATTACTTATGTACTAATCAGTGATCGGACCGTCTTGTATTTAAGAATGAAAAATTTCACTTCTTATTCTGAAAATTAAGATCTTCCTTAAGAGGAAATCGAGAGAAAATTGTGTGAACTCGTTTTCTCAGGGTTCAATTTAGCTCAACTTATTTTTTAAAGTTAAGAAATATGTACATAGAATGGGCGACAGACTTACTGTCATTACACAATTTCTTTTCTTTATTTTCTAAACTCGGGAATTTATTTCCATTAAAAAAGTACCTACCAATATATTTAATAGGTATAACTACATTTTGTCGCTTTAAGTGTAAATGCAGTTGAACGATTTTTTCTGCACGAAATAAAAAAAGAAGGTATAAATATTAAGAATACTTTTAAGCATTATGTGTATATATATATGCTGCAAATTATTTATTTTGAAATAAAATTAAATTCCTGACACAATTAACTACATGAAACGTGTTTGCAATGTTCCTTTCCTTTGTCATGAGTTCTCAATTTAGCTTTCTTGTCTATGGATCCCTAATTTTCGGAATTCTCTGGCAGAGGGAAAATATGTGACATCTATACACACGTAAACAATCTTATTCCATAGATTTTTTGTATTTACAACGATCACCTTTATTTTTACTATCAATGTCAGTTAGTTTAAGGATATTTTTTGCAAACTATAGTAAGTTTGCTCCAGGTTTAACTTTCGATAATTCAAACAGAGGGCAAAAATTTTTCAGCAATTTTTAGTTCGTTTGCCATTTTTCAAAATTATTAATATAGCTAAAATTAGAAATAAACTATACTCGTATATTAACTAAACACGTATCTAAAAAGAAGTTTCGAATTACTTACATTAAAATCCTTTTGCATATGGTTAAAATTATAAATAATTCATACATATTAAACTGCTATGTTTAAAACAGCAAATAAGATTTGCATTTAACATATGGCGTAATATTTTATTGATGAAATTTCAAACCACATTATCTTCAGATCCAAATTCAGTGGGCTATGATATCCATTATAAATGAGTGAACGTAAAGACAATTTTAAGTTTGTGGGAAAATGAAATTGGCAGTAATTTTGAAAATAATGAAAACTGAATTTTCTCGGAAAAAAACTCAGTATAAAAATGTCTTTTTCTTTATGAGAACATCTATATTTTTCTCAAATGAATATTTTATAATGTATTATGAATTAAAGATATCTCAGAGCATGTTTAAGGCACTGATGACATTTTTGAAAACAGCTCTCTTATAACAGCGAACTTCAAAGTCTAAAGATGGGAAATGCGCTCCACATCTTGCTTATTTTAACATGTAAAGAATTTAAATGAAAAGTCCTCATACTAGGGAATTACATTGTATTTTTAATTATAAACCAGAAGTATAATTAGAATTAAAATTAGTTTTCTTCTCTGTACCTATAAACTAAACCTATAAATTTCTTAATTAAAGTTTGCAGTTATGTCGGATATCAGGAGACCTGATGCCTCAAATGCCTGAGAGACATTTGTGTTAATTTGATAGATTTTAAACATTTTATCAAATAGAAAAATTAGAATGAGAACTTTCATAATTTTAGTAGCAATATAGTTTTCTCAGAAAATGTGCATAAATAAACGCTGAAGTGTGACAAAAATGGTGTATTCGTGTAATTGATGATTTATATTAATCGCAAGCAAATTTTAAATGTTTACACGAAGCTACATAATTATTTCGGATTAGAACTACTTTATATGCAAAATATAGGTAATTTCAGATAGAATTATTTGATTTTATTACGCAACGAAAAGTAGATTCATTATTCAAAAATGTTTTTGAAGCCCATCTAGTCCAATACATGTAAATTTTTGATCCAACTTAAACACGATACCGACCCCTCAGATATGCAAAAGCTTCAGTGATGAATATTGGATGATACATTATAAATATCTTTGAGGATTATTCAGATTATTGATATATTTATAGCTCTTCGTTTAGTAAGCTACTTTACGTTCAATTCGGAGAATACGGGTTACATGAGCGCTGACTATCAGAGATTTACAGAATCCTTTATATACATTTGCAATTCACTTGAAGTCGTTGCTTTAGATTATATTCAAACTAACAGCATTCCAACCATTAAATTAAATGGGATATTACATAAGGCTATTGGTGTGAAATGCTAAATGAGCAGTACGATTGCTTTGGGGGTTGATTCATTAAGCTTAGAGGAGAAGTGTAATCAATTTTCATTACAAACAGCTAGTTTTCAAATAATTCACTATGTTTAGTTACATCATTTAGTAAACGGTAATTTGTCTGATATGAAGAATCTTGATTGGCATGCTAGTATAAAATATACAGTTTTAAAAAGTTATTGTAAAATTTATCTACGATAAATTTTGTGTGGTCAAATGTTAGTTTTCATATTAAAGATGGACTACTATTATAACTGAAAAAATACTTTTTTACTTGCCAATAACATGATAAGCAAATGATATTTTTTATAACGTAATGCGTAAAATTGTTAATCTTAAAAACGTAAGGAAAAATTCTTTTTCCCTTCTAGTAGCATACTACTGTAATGCAATCTCTAAAAATTTGAAATTGTTTTAATTCATATCTTTGAGCATCAAATATCTTTCTCCAACTACCAAAACTTCAGTTTTCGAATAGTGAATATAGATAGTTGTGTATGATGACGTCTTATATACAATACTAGCATTATTGCCCGGCGTTGCCCGGGTAGATATATAGATATAAAATATTTCATGCATTCCATCAAAAAAATACTGGGCTGCACTCCCGCTCTTCATGTTCATCTGGCCAGACAGAATGCGCTTAGCACGTTTCTACTGAAATGATATACAAACAATAAGAAAGAAAGAAATTTTGAGCCTGCGGACCTTCGTCTGATTTTAAGGTCATTCCCAACCCTCTTTCTCCCGCGCTTTGGAATTTGCCCCCCCCCCTCCGTCATCCTCAAACCAAACCTCTTAACGCAGCTGGTCGAGGGGAATCCACAGGGGGTACTCGCACCTCTAGGGGCACAAAAACCATTAAAAAATTAATTTAAAAAAAACTAATTGAGTCCCAAACTTCGTTTTTCCTGATTTAAGTTTCTCGGGTCCTAAACATTAACTGTGCCGAATTTGGTCCCGGTGGGTTAAACAGTCTATGATTCTATAGCGGACAAACAAACAGACAAGCTCTTTTATATATATAGATATAATATATATTTTAAAAGATTGTATAAAGGAACAAACAATGCCCTGCTCCAATCGCTACATCACTGTTCTTTCAATTAGACAGTAAATTTCATGAACTGAATGACTATCATAAAATAGCTTGTTTTAAACTTAAAATGCGTTTTCTTTCTGCTTGGTTTATTTAAAATGGGCTTTTGACCTGTAAACATTGCTCATCATGGTCTATATATTTGATGTTTAAAACGATAGAAAATAAGTTTCTTACCGATAGATTACGTATCAAAAGTGATTAATGTTGGTATGCAATTCCATAAAAAGTAGAGATACTCACTTCCTCATAATATATATTAAATGTTATCTCTTTTGGTTATTAAAAGATGTATCTAACTTGCCGTAGCGTGCACCAAAGGAAAAGGGGGATAATGATAATGGTAAAACAAGATAGTGGCGTAAACATTATGGCAGAACTAAATTATCGTTTATCTTTACGAGTTTCTAATAACTGAATAGTCATTCACTCATCTAAAATGTCTTAGGGCCAGAATATTTTATATTTGGAGATCCACTCTATTTAAACAGCCAGTAACTTTATTAGTGATGTAGAAACTCTAAATATCTTTTATGAGAACACATTTAATTATGATGTTATATTCTGTTTTTCCAATTAACTTATAAGTTGGATAATATTTTTAAATATTCTAGCGGTCTGTTTGTTGATCTGTAAGAATTACTATTGGTTATTTAATTCAGTTGTTGACATATTGAATAAAATGCTTTGATCTTTATCACCTGATCCTTCAAAATTCCTTTTAAACTTTCCTTTTCGGGGGAAAAATTCAATATATTCTCTAACTTTAAATACCAACCAATATTTAAAGCTTTTCCACCCTAAGAATGAACTTTGAATTCTAATAAATTAATGATGGATTATTATTCTAGCCAGTTCTTAAAAAGTAGAAGTCGATTAAAGCATACCGTAACTAATTATTTTTCTACGTTCCTTTTTAGCTCGGTGACTCAAACCCTTTTCTGTAATGAGCCCTCGTGTTTTTTTGTTATTTCAAACAAAATGGCATCAATAACAATAGCTCAAAGTGGCAAGTAATTTGCATATGTTGTTCAAGATCCGCTACTCTTATTGAAGTAATTTTCTGCCCCACGGATTTTAGAAAGAAAAGAACCGGGCAATAATAAGTGGTCTATAAATATAATCATTTTTCGCCAGTTTTTCGCAAGTTTAATGCATTCTTTGAACCCTAATTGGTAATATAGAGAGCTATTTTTTTAATTTCAGATATTAATGGAGTTAACATATTTTTAGTTGGTGGATTGTTCTTGGGAAAAGTATCGTCAAGAGTAATGGAGCCTGGGGAAGGGTTATTTACCAGAAGCTTATAAAATGTAGTTATTTTTATTATGCAGAACCATAAAATTCCTCTTACTTGTTGCTTAAAAAAGTATATATGAAACAATGGGAAAGTAAGGTCTCTTCTTTTTCCTTTACCCAATGTACAGGGGGGGAAATTATTGAGCTATATGAAATAAAAAATCGAATTTAAAAAAAAACTACTGAGTTAAAAAATTTATTAATTTTTGAAAAGTAACTACAGATAATCGGATTTAGTTTATGACATGTTCGATAAGTTTACCGTCAATGGCTATGATGTGGCGCAGACGAAGAGCAAAATTCTGTAAAACACCCTGAAGTGTCGAGAGATCAATGCTTTCGATGACCTTCAGAATGGCTGTTTTAAGCTCAGCGATGGTTTCGGGGTTATTTGCGCAAACTTTGTCTATAACATTGTTCCACAAAAATGAGTCATTAGGGTTGAGATAAGGAGAATATGGCCTCCAAGCGATTTCCTCTCTAGTGGCCTCTGGGTACCGCAAAGCCAGAATCCGCTCTCTAAAGTGCTCTTACAGGACATCAAACACTCTTTTGGTCCAATGGGGTCGTGCTCCGTCCACCATGAACCTCATCAATTTGAAATCTGGGTCACTTTGGATAATAGGGATGAGATCATTTTCTAAAATTTTTACATATCGTTCAGCAGTCACCGTGCCTTCAATAGCTCCCTTTACACGTACGCTCTTTCGCGAATGCTTGGAGCGTACGGGATTGCTCGCGGGAAAACTTGCAGTACGCGCCAAAGCAGCTTTCCCTTCCTCTCCGAACCTTTACACGTGCACTCAATCGAATGGGATTGTGGTTTCACGCGGGAAAGAGCGTGCGTGTAAAAGGCGCTATTGAATATTACACCAATGATTTCCTTTGAGTCGCAATCGTGCTGTTATTGCTCGAATTGTAGGCCTTGACGATGGATATACGCTCAAAAACGCTGAATTTCGGCATTTTCAGCGAAAAATGAACAACAGCAACAATACGAGTGCGCATGCGAAAAGAAATCCCAACATGCCCTGCATTCAACCATCAAGTTTTCACTGAATCTCGCCAATGGTTCAAAAGTTATGAAGTTTTTTTTCCTATAGCTCAATAACTGTCACACTGTATCTGACCTAGTTTATTCTGTAATTTTGTCTGTTTAGCGCTGAAGAGCGAAAGATGCTACAGTGCTATAAAGAAATCAACCAACTTTGGGCTGTAAATAAAATTATTCTCAATACATACGAATTCTTGAAAGAGTCATAAACTCCCTTAAATTTTCGGGTGGCTACAATATTGTGCTAGTTTAATAATTATAAAAATTAAGTAAAAAACAATAATCTTCTACCTTAAACGGTCAATTAAAAAATATTTTCCTCAACAGCGTCACAATTATTCCACAATGAATTTGAACCTGATTTGATTACCCGTACAGACATGCACAAAAACCAAGCAAACAAAAACAGATATGCTAGACATGAAAATAAATATTTCAGTATGTTGAATTAAAAAAATAGTTGTCTGAGGAGGAATTTTGCATTATAAGCTGAATAGTATGTCTGCATATAAATAATTTTAAACCACTAAATTTAAAGTACATAGAAGGCTAACAGTATACCGTGAGATTCCATATATTCTTTTAAAATTTCATGAAAACACTTTTAATAAAATGTCAGTATTAAAATTTTATATTACGTACACAAAATGTAAATTAAAACTACAACCATAGAGAATTAAAAGTAAATAGAGATTGAAATGCCACGGATATCTCAGACACGTTGTAAAGAGCAAAATTCTAAGTGTGCATTTAATTAAATGCGCAATATTTCTAGAAAAACGCAAATATTATTTTAAAAGATATCAATTCGGATTCATGAATTGAAATCCTACTGTGATTGTAAAAAGGAAATCGAAGACACAACTGTAAATGGCAATGTTATCAATGTCGTATTTTTATTTGGGAAGAAAATTATTTAACTCGGTTTTGTATGAATTATCATGCATAAGAATTATCGGATAACAATTATGTTAGCAAACAATAAAAGTACATTCAACCTTTTAAAAGGAAAGGAAAATTAAATAAATTCTTCTTTCGGTACCCTGAAAGTTGTTCACTATCAGGAGACAAGTAGGGAAATAACTCTATTGAAACATTATTGACCGGCCACAATTAAACTTGTGGTATCCCTTACATTGTTGGCAATGACTAAGAAGACATTATTGTAAAGAGTTCTCTCGTGTATGCTCACGCATCAACTTACGCAGTGCTTAAAACAGAAAAGGTGTAGGACCTCCGTATTGAATTGTTGTATTGTGTTGGATAGTGTGACTGATTGTTTCTTTTTTTCGATATGACACATTTTTCTGATGTTTAATTTTTTTATACGTCTCGCAGTGAATTTCTCTTCTTTGTAGCGAGGTAGAGTTTTTCTGTTAATATACCTAAATACTTCGTTTGATTGCTCCCATGCCGCCACTTTGATTTAAAGTTCTGTGTTAGAACATGGTAATTTATCTGAAAATAACTAAAATTCTGGTATTGGTCGAACAAATATGTGGAATCCGACAATGAAAGAGATTGTGATACTATTTACTGAGATGAGAGGGCAGAAAATGACATTTCGCCAACCTTGAAATACTATACAATTGCTTTAGTTGAACTTATTAAGCTTATTAATCAATTTCAAATTACTGGAGTAAAGAATTCATTTTTGGGTTCCGTTATCTTTTTCTGATTGCTTCTCAAAGAAATTGGTTACGTCACCAAAAGGATATATAACATAAAACCTTCCCTAAAACTTTGTAATGGACTGAAACTATAAGAGGGATAGAAAAAAGTTCCTTGGCTTTTACAACATTGACAGCATAAGCCAAAAACCCTATTGTAGAGATTTTTCGTCTTCTAATGTTTACTTGAAAACTACATTCACTATGACCTCTATGTGGCCCGGGCAAATCCTAATATTTCATCAGTGTAACTCTAATTCTTATATCCTATTTATCGAAAACAGATGTACAAAGTTAAAATATATTTTGAAAATAAGCATTATTCCGAAATTCCTGCCACGGTGGGCTACTCACGTTAATTATTAGATATAGACGTTGATCGACAATATGTTTAGGATTAATTCTTGACGTTACCCTTTCTCCGTCATATATAAATATATATATATATATATATATATATATATATATATATATATATATATATATATATATATATATATATATATATATATATATATATATATATATATATATATATATATATATACATATATATATAATTGTTTTTGTTGATGGATTTTACTTTACAAGGCTTAATCCTTTGTTTAGAATCAATTTAAACGAAAAATTCATTCCAATTGAAATATAATTTCTTAAAATTATATCTATTTGTAATACGAAAAATAATTTATCAGAAATTTATATCCTTGTCTTTACGTTTTAAAGGTTTTTGATATTAATATCATAACCTGCTGATAGATCAAAAGGGAGACAGGGGGGGGGGATTATCTCATTTTCTGATACATTTTCTGAGTTAACAATCTTGACATAGGTCTTTCAAAATCTGTCACAATGCTTTATAGTATTTACAAACGCGTTATTGTTTAACAAATGTTTGAAAATTAGGAAGGTGAGCATAATTTGCAGATTAAGCAGTGGTCAATAAAGAAGAGTATGAATCAGGGATGTCCACCCTTTTTAGTGTAAGTGCTAAATGAAAACAATATGAAAATTCAACGCCCTACAATGAAAATACACTGTAGATGTGCAGAATGTAGTAGGTATACATTTGTATAGTTTATTTTGAGTGGGATATGTATTAATATATTATTCAATTCAAACATTAAATTTCTTAAACAATTTATAACAATTTCAAGTTTATTTATCTCTTGTAGAAATTTCATAACATGTCACGAAAGGAAAGGTTTGTGAGAAATGACAAAAAGTATATTAACCATCTAGTTTAAACAATATTAAAGGAAATATTAAAGTGAATCCTAACATTTGGCTCTCTATCAAAGTAATACTTTCATGTTTCTAAATTAATTTTCTTGGCTATGCTCCCACAATTATAGAGATTATCTTACAGAAGGATATAAAGAAATGACTAAGTTCAACAACAGTGATTTATTCGGCACCATATTATAATGATAAAAATGCTGTGAATCGACAACATTTCCAAAAATATAAATCGAAATATCAATAGGAATGTTATCTAATTCCTTTAGCTTATTCATTAGTCATAATATATGCAGTTTCAGGGACCCCAAACTATTTTTTCTCTTATAACAGCTGAAAAATCAATAAGACAAACTGCCTGTCATCTGGGAACTGTAAAAATTAGGATTAACTTAAATCTAGAATGAAAAGGGAAAATTAAATTTTTGATTCAAAAATAAGCTTAGGTATAGTGGTGGAAATATTTAGGAAATGCCTAGGATATGTTTTCATTTGAAGGAAATATATATGTTAAAAGGTACCGATGTATCTTACTTCCAGTTTAATAAAATTTACGAGTAAGAAAAGAGGGAAATGAAACACGTTTTCATTCAAGCACTGAAAGATCTAGCTGCTGTTCATAAATAATAGCTATCTGAATCAGTTTTTAAAAGTTAACGTGGACAAATGTTTTTTTTTAAATATGGATGAAATTAATTTCATTTAAGTTGCTCAGCTTTCAAATATGACATCCAGAACAAGAAACATTTTTTGTACGATTAACTCTAAATAATGATGATCGTGAAAAAGTTCAGTGGTACTAAAATAAAACTTTGTTGGGAGTTTTTGATTTTCTCTCTTAGCAAGAGAGAAAAATTAATGTCGGGATTTTGGTAATTCTAAATTTTCTTGCATAAAGTAATGGCAACAATCAATCAATGGATTAGTAAGTTACTTGACGTATGGTAAGAGGCATAAATGCTTTAAATGTAGTTTACAAAAATTCTAAAGTCAAAAAAATTATATTAAATGCATCCTCCGTTTATTCTATGAAAAGGGAAAGTAAGGTATTAGAAAATATAATCTCATAAGAAAATTACGCTAAATATTACTAACGATAATAGAAAAATATTTCATTTTGTCTATCATACTATTTAAAAGTCGGAAAACTGGAAGTTTAAAACAATCTGTCATACTTTTGCCAAAATGATTTGCTTTTATATCATGTTGTTGTCCTCTATTTAAATTCTTAAGTGGTTGCTGAGAGGGGAAATGCATCCTGAATTCTGCAATATGGTTACAAAATAATGCTTATCACGTGGTAAAAGTAATAACTCATAGTTTTACGTTTCACATGATTTTGTAAACAGAACAATTAAAGTCTTTCTAAAAGTAAAATTTTAAAATAATTTCAAAAGATTTTTTTCATAACTAGCATAATGGTATAACAATCAGGGAGTTATTAACATAACATACATATTGGAGCGAACCAAGATACACGAAACCATTTAAAACCCTCTCCTAAAATACATTCATTCAAACATATGTTTCTTTTATTTAAAATATTTCTTAACAGAACATTTGGATTGTTAGGCTTCCCCCTTACCCTTATCTTTATAGTTAAAAATTATATAATTCTTTAAAATCTCTCTTGCACTTTAAAATTTTTATACTTTTGAAAAGCAAATACACTCTCAGATTTTTAGAATACTTATCGGGTACATAAACTGTTTTTCTCTTTAGGACTATCCTTAATTAAAGACTAGCTCTAAATTTGTTTCGAAATTCCCTTATGTTGAGAATAAATAAACGAACTTTGCAGCCATGAACAAAAGTAAACAATTACTATTAAATTTTAAAGCTATCAGCAGTCACAGGATAAAGCCTTAGTTTATGCTTGATATGAACTTTGAATCAATTTTTTCCCCTTTTCTTATAGAAGAAGTATTAGAAAATAAAAAAGCTTTAAACCAACGATTAGTTTCTCATAGACAAACATATAGGATTTTTTAAAAGTTTCAAATACTGATTAGTCAACAATGTTATATTAAAATAATTTAAGGAATAAAGACAAATTCCTTATATATCAATTTATAATAAAAAATATGAAGCATATTATTTCGCAGATTTTTTGCATTTCGTAGATGATAGTAGAGCTTAGTAAATCGATGTTTTGTTGTCTTTTGATGAGAGCAAAAGAAAAGGATTTTTTCCTAATGTAATACATATAAAGGAATCAGGAAAGTAACTTCATTATTCTTTTGGATATTATGAAGAGTTCATTAGTTTTTTAAATAAAGCAAGTGGTAAACACATTATACAGTTGGTCATTAAAGAATGGCGAAATAAGCTTTTTACCAAATTTTATTGTGACTTAGACATATACAAATCTTACGTGTATATGAAAAAAATGGGCTGTAAATATACAATACACTTTAAGTAGACACAAAAGCCCGCTAATAAGATCTCATGCAGCGAAATGCTTGGATTGGTAAAATTTATCGTTTTTTTCGTCCATCAAAATGTTGCGAAAAGTAATATAACATGAAAACTAAGCCTTCACGATGATCTCTATGTAAAGGTTTATAATAGAGTAATTCGTAATTTTAAACCGTTCACAGCGTCTAGCTTATACGGTATTATGAAGCTGAAGACCAGCCGCTGCGTAGAAAAACCTGAAAACTTAGCCGAGGATGAATTTCCCCTGTTCGGGTTATTACTATGGATCTGGGCGCCGAACGGACAGTACAGATCTGGTGACCAATAAAGACCAATAAAGGCTTAGCGACCCAGAGTAAAATATCGTGATATCTTTTATTCTAATGTAACTCTGTTATTATAATGGGGTAAAAAATTTAAGCTCAAAGTGTTGTTTTTATAATATATATGTAAAATTAATCTATATAATCGTTAGAAAAATTATTTAAAATTACTTAATGTCAATTGAAACCTTTAACAAGAAGAAAAAATTTTTCTCACACTTTATTTCTCGCATGGTTTTATAGAATAACGTTTAGAGAAGAATAAACTATTTTATAATAAAAACCAGACAGTAAATATTTCTTGCTACTTTATTGAGTTCAAAAAGCATCTGGATTCCTACTTTTATTAATAGAAAACTAAATCCTAGATAAATAAATATTTCTTCCTTTCATGTGTCGACTGATGTTGTCATCAGTATGATTTAATAAAAATTTATTTTTGTAATTTAATCTCTTCTTCCACTTTAGAAATCGGAGATGGTCATGGGTATACAATTCGTTGATTATGTATATCGAATCATCTGGTAGTACTACCTTAAAAATGTGTCTGCTGTATTCATATGCAAAATAATTAAGATTTACGTGTTAAGAAAATTAATGGAATTGAATGAGGGCTTTTTTTCCATCCTGCACAGATTAAAAAAATATAAACAACACGAATTTAAAAATTTTAACATTTATTTAAATTGCATGTTAAATACAAAAATATTTGAATATCTTAAACAAGAAATACGGTGATCGTATAAATGGAAATTTTCAAATAGCATATGTTTAATTTTCAACTAGAAAGCAATGTGTTTCTAATATGTTTGTAAGTCTAAAATACTGTATTTCCTCACATTTTACACGTAGTATAATAGTGTTGTATATACCAGAAAATAATGAATAATTATATTTGAGATTTATTGAGTAGTAAAATTGGAAGACTATTTTCATATATGGACTATGTTTCAGGCAAATTTCTTTCGAGTTCTAATTATAAAAGAATTAAAGGGATTGTTTGAATATGTTCATAATTGTTTGTTCATATTTTGCTTTTAGTAAGCGATAAATAAACTATGGTAGGCGTGCATGCAACTAAGAGTAAAACACTTATTAATGAGTTTTCGTAATTGGTCTTCTCTCTTCGTGCAAAGGCTTAACGATTAATAAGTTTGTTATGAAAGCTTGGAATATCATCACGCAACAAAAATTAGGGCAATATTCTCACAAGTGAGTTAAAAATAAAATCTTAATTCGTATTTTACATTAATTCTATTAGGAATGGAACAATAAAATACTCACAATTTCTTAATTTAATGTATCGTACATTATTCTATGAATTGTATTTTAAAAACAGACATATTATTATATTTCCATCACCCACTCGCTGGTCAATAATATAGTTTGATAATATTTGTGTTTAGTTTAATAAGTCTCTAGAAAATTTTTCATGCAGGAGAATAAAAAGATTAACTGGCACATTGTTATTAATATATATTGAGCAATAAGCTTATGAATTATATTTCCCTGCATTTAAAATATTTTACAGTATTTCAAAACTGATTGTTTATTTTAATAGATTTTTAGGTATCATTTAAAAAATTAATCTTAAATATGAAGTCGAAAATTTTCCTTAATTTAAAAATTGTCATTTTTAGGAGCACATTTAAATAAAGAGTATAATGATATGTTAACATAATATATTAACAAAACTATAGAAGTAAAATAAAGAAATGTCTATGTGGTGTTAATGTGAGATAAAATTCATCTGGAAAGATCATTGTCATAGTTCTGATTTGTCAAAAGTTTCAGTTTATTTTTGCCTCTTGGAAGCAGTTGTTTTAGATTTATTTCTGTTTTACAATAAGTTATAGTCAGCGTATGGTTATTCCGTATTCTCTTGTACATTATCTCGATGTATTTTATTTTGTGATGAAATTTCTTGACCTGTTCTTCACAGGCTGCATAACAATTTTTTTAGAGAATAATCTATTAGACTAAAAATAAATGCAGTTTAACGCTCCTCTTGCTACTACATCTTACCTATTTTTGAACGCTGAGATGGATTGATTATCCAACAGCTTTGAACACTCGTGAACATTTCGTGCTCAACTGTGTGTTTAAACATTAACCCATGATTCCTTTTCACGGCGGATTGCCATTGTCTGAAACTTGTTATCCGTAATCGATTTTTGTATCTGAGAAAGTATCCAACAAAAATTTATTTCAGAATGGTATGAATAAAAAATCTGAGTAACCAAAAAATGTACTTGGAATAATAAACGTACAAATCACTTCTATTTTAATGCCAGGGCTTTTAAATTTCTCGGAAGGAAACTACGAACTTTTCCCATTCGTATGTTTTAGGGTTAACACCAAATAATTTCAGTATTTTATTCGCAATAGACCAATTCGAAATTGATTTTTTATTGGAAAAATTTGAAACTAATTCTTTCTCACGATTTCCATAGTAAGAATATTTATTATATAATAGTAACATATTTGCACGTTTATGACGATTACAAAATATTCAATACTTTTGGACTGAAGATTTAATTTCCGTACAATCACTATTGAACTCATGCTGTTGAAATAATCATCGTGTCTTTTTTTTCTGGTTTTCTGCATCTCTTCAGTAGTTGATTCTCAGCAGTACAAGTCTTCTTAAGTTATACATTACCTTTTTTCATTGTTGACATGGTATCCATCACTATTCATTAAAAAAACAACAACACTAATAGTGATATTTTAGCTTTTCCCTAGATCATAAAAATGATAAATGGCAATAATTTCTTTCGTTTGTACGGTGTCGAAAAATTTAGACAAAAGAAGGGCGTATTTTATAAAGAGTCCATGATTTCTATCTGCCAAATAATTAAAACCACCCAAATGCCCATTTTAGCAAAATCCGTAACATTCGGACAATGTTTGATAATTTCCGTAAGTGTAACAAAATTATGCGCGGGTTCGAGTCCCGCTGTTGGCATGGTTGTTTGTGTCTGCCAATGCCAGGCACTTATCCGTGAAACCATTCTCGTTTAATCCGCTAGAATCGTTGGTTTCTTTCAACGGGGGTACCGTATAGAGGAACCAACACTTCTCTCTGGTGCCTCCACAATTTTGATCGAGCAACCCTGTAATAAGCGGGATGTGAATATGTGGCTATCTAAATTGTTAGGAACCACCCAGCCAAAACTGTCAGGCACAAATTTACGGTTCCGACGCTTCGGGACGCCAGAGAGAGAGGCGCTGTATTGTGCAACAACACGGGTCATAAAACATCGAAAATTACGAAGTCAGCAGCAATAAATCTGATGTCAAAGGTCAGGAAGCAGGGGACTGTCCGTTAAGAAAATATCCCAGACACGGACAGGCGTCAGAGTTAATTAGAATGCACCGAAATATTTCAGAAGCAGCCAGTGCGATGAAGGAGACCAAGAAGTTAACCTACGAACAAGGTGGCTCGTCCCTCATCCCAATAAAGGGGTGGGGCGAACGAATGAGAAGCCAAGAAGGCCACAGCCAATAGAAAAAAAGAAGAGAAAATATATATACCAGAGTTCAAGCATTTTTGAGAGAGTCCGTTATTAAAAAAATGAGGATAAACTAAGCTGCTACAGGGCCGACGAGATTCCGAATAATTTAAAGATTGACTGTCCAGAGCGAGCCTCATACGAAAGAAAAAGAAAAACTAACTAAACTGCTACGAGACCGAAAAGGATCCTGAGACGACGTAAAATTAATTGACCAACGAAAGTTAGCAAAGTGATACCAAAGTGAACTATACAACGAGTATGGAGAAGTGATGAATAAACTAATGCTATCCGGCCGATACCTGAATGAACGTGTAGGCAACCTCTTACAGCGGTGAGACGACGAAGGAATCTACTGAGATAGGAGAACAGTGATCAGAGACAACCGGCATGAAGATTGCTACGAGGTGCCGAGCTGAAACCCATATGACCGACGACCAGTGCTGACCGACCCGCGGAACGACATAGAGGTGATCATCAAAGTCCAAGGTATGCTCCGAGTTATCATCGAACAATGAACTTTTTGTGTCGAGATATAACTCTTTTTGAAGGAATATAGTGCACAGTGACTGACAAATATTATGCAAACTTTTAAGTACAATTGGTGGAGATGAGATCAATCGACAGTGATGGCAGCCCATGGGTGAGCATATTTACTAACAGTATTTATTTCACATCCTTGCTTATTACATACTCGCCACTTGCCCGCAACGGTCGGCATTGCTAAAGATATGATGTATATGATGACTTGTAATACTGAAAGATTTATATAATTGATAATATTAAGAATTCAGCATTATGCTAGGTGATGGATATGTAAATAGATATGTGTAATGATTCATAACATTAAATATATATGTGTAAATAAACTGTGTATATATGTAATAAGTGTGTTTTGTTGAGAGTTGTACCCCTTCTCTGAGTCAATTGCTGAAACAGAATTGGTCGCAACGCGACGCAAATTGTACTTTTATACTATCACAGTTTAATGATACTACTGGGTTATTACAGTAGCCTCATCGCAGTTTGGGCCATTACAAACACCAGGGGCAAAACATGGGGAGATCGAACATTCTCCCACTCTCTCTGACCTCATAGAAGAACTTTCCGGTCTACGGAATTAACGTGTCCATATCCGGCCTAGAGACGAAGGTATTTAATGGCCTGGTGGGGATTCGAACCGACCACCTCCAGTTCGATTCCCACAGCACTACCACTTGTCTACCTCGGGCCCTGGTTGTTGTTTGTAGATGTTCGGAATCTGTTCCGAATTAAAGGCTATGATGTGATTAGTTCTTGAGTTGATCCTATAACTTCAAAATAACATTGTATAATTGTATTATTGATTGTATAATTGATTGTATAATTATGCACAACTGCTCAATGCAGGCCTTAATATTATCAAAGGAACAACACAACCAAATATACAATAAAATTAGATTTTGATTCGTAGATTTGCTCTTAATTTTTTTATAATATGTGTACATTGGTTTAGTTTTTAGATTTCTTATATTTTCTGAAATTGTGAAACTGCAAATTTAAGAAGTTGGACAATAGAGAACATTGCAGTTACGTTATTTTTAAGAGCTAATCTTGTTCCATGAAAATTTCCAACTATTTCGGAATGCAGAAAATAATTTTTTAATCCACGAGTTCTAAAATTTGTGGCAAAAGATATTTTTACTTTTTTGTGATTTCTTTTTCTTAAATAATATTACCTAAAAACATATCGCATTTTCATTAACAAGCATAAATATTTCTTCTAAAATATTCTACGTTCTACGGAATATATTTTGCAGTTTAAAGGCTTAAAATACCATAATTTCGAAGTAATTTTATAGATGACAAGTTATATAAGGAATTTTAAGTAACAGCGTAAATTCAAAACTATCAAAAAGAATAGGGCCAAGAAAGTTATGGCAAAGTAAGTTTTTTACCTTAAGATGTTTGCAAAAAACGTTTAACAATGAATAAGAAAATAATTTAGTTACTAAACTATGTTACTTGAATTAGTGGAATCAATTTAGTGGTATTTTTCCCCCTTTGAATAGATGAGTCTTTTAGGATACGAAGTAGAATAGTTGCAAATAATTTTTCGAAAGAGAACAGCTGCTTTGAAGCCCTTTAATATCTGATACAATTTTTTATAGGAAAAAAACCCACAATTAAGTGACTGATAAAATACACTGCTGGCCACTGTAAATGCAACACCCTGAAGAAAACATGCAAATAACATGAAATTTACAACATGCATTAGCGGAGGTGAGATATGCAAATGATTAGAATTTCAGCGCAGACGCACATCACGCACGCCTGTGGCGCCACTTCAAAGCGCTATTTAAGGCTTGGAGATTTCGACGATTTCAAGTTCGGCAATTGTGTTTTTCTTGTGGTTTTTTCAAAAAAAACGATCAATTATGCCTCGTTGAAAACAGCGATCCTCTTTTGATCAAGTATCCGAGTTCGACAGAGGAAGGATAGTGGCCTTCGAGATTGTGGATTATCTTTCAGGGAAATCGGTAGTCGTGTTGGACGAAACCAAACAACTGTAATGCGGATATGTGATCGTTGGATGCAGGAGGCTACGACGGACCGGCGTGTTCGATCGCATCCACCTCAGCGCACCACTTCACGTGATGACAGGCAAATTGTGCGCATGGCAGTGACGGATCGCTCAGTGACATCACGAACCATAGCACAGCACATGCAGTCTGTAACGCATCATCCAGTGTCTGCGCGTACCATTCGACGCCGTTTACAGCAGAGTGGTCTGTCTGCAAGACGTCCATTGCTTTGTCTACCCTTGACGCAGAACCACAGACGTCTCCGCCGCCAATGGTGCAATGACAGAAGGATGTGGACGGCAGAATGGAATGAAATTGTCTTTACTGACGAGTCACGCTTCTGTCTGCAACACCACGATGGTCGCATTCGAGTATGGAGACACCGTGAAGAGAGGATGCTGAACAGCTGCGTTATGCACCGCCACACTGGTCCTGCACCGGGTATTATGGTATGGGGCGGTATTGGATATCACTCTCGCACACCTCTAGTACGCATTGCCGGTACTTTAAACAGCCAGCGCTATATCTCCGAGGTGTTGGAGCCAGTTGTCCTTCCTTACCTTCAGGGTTTGTCCACAGCCATATTTCAACAGGATAATGCGCGACCACACGTGACACGCATTGTCCAACGGTTCTTCGTCAATGGCCAGATTGAATTGCTTCCCTGGCCGCCTCGCTCTCCGGATCTTTCGCCGATAGAAAACATGTGGTCCATGGTTGCTCTACGATTGACCCAGATTCCATCCCCAGCTGCCACAGCAGATCAACTTTGGCTACGTGGGGAAGTTGCTTGGTCTGCTGTACCCCAAGAACTCATCCAAAGTCTCTTTGAATCAAACTTTGAGGCGTGTGGCAGCGGTGATCTCCAACAATGGCGGCTACTCTGGCTACTGATTTTGGCAGGAACCACACTTCACAGAAGTCTATAAATTTAATCATTTGATACATTGTCAACATGTTATCTACAAAATAAATTTTGTTGTGATATCTCTTGTCTTTCTTGGTGTTGCAATTTGGGTGGCCAGCAGTGTATTACTCGAGTATATGGCTGATATGAATATAAAATTGTCATTGGAATAAGTCTATTTACATCTACATTTTCTAATGATTGTTGGCATAGTTGTTTGAGTTTAATATATTTCTAATACATTTTTTTCTAATATATTTTTTTAACATCTGTTTCACTTGTAGCTTTTTGCTATAGCAGAATTTTTAAAGTTTTTATAATGGTAATTTTTCAAATAGTATAGTATTATAGTTAATAGTATAGTATAGTATAGTTATAGTATAGTTATAGTATTAGCTATGAATATAAAGTGTAGGCTTCGTTTTTGTTTAATTATCAACGAGGTGTAATTGTAGCTTTCATTTATAATATTTTAATAAATATTTATAATTTTTGGATATCAGGAAGTTCGATGGTACAAATAACTGATGGCTGTTATTGCAGTTGACATAAGAGAGAGCTTTACTCCTCGTAAATATCTTGAAAAGGGAACTAAATGTTCAAATAAGTTCCACCCGTTACTGAAATAGTCTCCCAGTATTAGGTGCATATATTAAAGTTTCCTGTTCTCATTCTTGAAAATGCGTCATCTTTGGACGATCTATTAGACTTAAATTAGTAAAGCATAACACAAAATAAATTTAAATCTGATTTTAAAGCTTTCTCTCAATTATTTTTTTAATAAAACCTTTGAGATTATTTGAACTCAATGTTTAATAAGTTGTAAATCCCGTTGAATTATATACATATTTAAATTCATCAAATTAATGACATTTAATTATCAAAAATTATTGAAAATTAGGCTTATTAAGTAACTGATTTGTATGTCATACACCAAAAAATTCTTATACTTCACGCAAAATTAAAACCAACTACGTGATGTAAAGCAAAACATAATGTACTACTTATAGCGTGTATAAAAACTATTTATTAAGAATGAAAATTTATTTTACACCATTCAGCTGAAGAATGAATCATGCATTTTGTTACAGCTCCTTAAAAAAACACTTTTCTGCTTATCAATAAGAAATCTGAAAACTATCAGGGGATATTCCCTACTGAAACAATTCTTTATATATGAAGAGATATTACGAAATCCATGTCTTTCATAAATCACCTTTCCTGCATTGCGAATTAATATTTATTTTTATCTGATATGTATTTTGGAATTCCCCCAGTACAATATATATATTATTGGATTTTTTTTATTCTCATGAATTTTAAATGTAAGTCATTTTTTTAACAGAAAAAGGAATTTATGATTTAAAATCCTAAGCTGAAGAGGATCAGAACAGAGTATAATTTAGAAGTTTTTATGAAGAATATATTCACTGAAAGGAATTTTAAGAATATTTTTGCTCTTCGAAGGAGAAAAAAATAATTTTATTGCATTACTTATGAATAAAGTAATTTCAATCACCTGAGGTGTTATAATGCATTAATACATTTTTGGTCGCTACTTGATGCAAAAAATATGCATCTTTTAAAAATAAATAACCATATTATTAATTACGGATATAATCCTATAGGAATTCTTTCATTATTCCATCTAAACTTTGTAAATGTGTTTTTGTTTCTTCCAACATTTTTTTTATTGTTCTTCATTGAATATTTAACTACTGTTATTAAAAATGTTCATAATGAGATAAAATCTCTTAAAAGTAGCTACTTTGCAAATAAAATATGGATAAAAGGCATTTTTAAGCTGTTAAAGCAGAAGTAAATAAACTCATTAATCTACCAAAATAAATAAATCATATTCGAATAAAGTCAGATAATGTTATACAGTTTTTGTAATCCTTTGTAAGGCAATAATTTCTGGTCATTTCTAGTTTTTTTTCCTGGACTTCTTGTATAAAGTAGTCAAGACATCTTTTACAAATGAGATGCATGTTTTTTGTTAACTTTTATGAGCCTCTTCCATTGTAAACAATACAGGTATGTATGAGTGTTATTTTGTAATAATCTCTGTGTACTATAAAAATGAAAAGTTTTACCAAACGAAAAAATATACATTTCTGCATGTCATTAACTTCTGAACTATCTAAAAAGGTATATTGCAAACTATAGTTAATTTAAAAAGAGACTTGGAAACAATTCTATATCAGATACGCATTTAAAATTTATTTTAAATATAATAACTGAAGGGTGTTTTGAGCCGTCGCTTGCAGATAATAGAAAAAAAACCCTCGATTTTCATTGTTTCCAGTGTCCGTGCATAAACAAAAGAAATTAAGATTTTAAAATAAACATTTTGTGTTTTACTATTCCCTTGAACAATTTCAAGGAAAGCTTTTTACTCCAGTTTGAATCATTTTATGAAAATTCCCATTATCTCTCGTTAATGAGATTTTTTATGTATTCAATTTAATTTCCCGAGCTCAGAAAATAATGCTATTTCTTATAAAGTTTAAAATATCATAATTATTCTCGGTATAAATAAAATTTAGTTAAGAATAATTCCATTATAAGCCCATGCTCTTATCCCCTTTTAGGCATCTCTGTTATAGTCAAATATATTTTATCTACGGAAAAATTTCTTTTCAATACCTTCTAAATCCGCATAAATAATATTGCGTTGACTGTCAGACATTAGCACTCAACTCCTTAATACACGACGTCTATTTTAAGGTACTTAATAACTCTGGCAATAAAGATGAAAAAATAAAGATTAGATTTTGATGAAAATGGATACCTGCTTCATTATCTCAAAAGGTTGAACATAATATATGAAACAGATATTCATTTCTTAAAAGGTTGTGTACTCACATGAATTTGTAATCTTTTAAACCTGAAAAAAACCCAGATCTAATTCCTTAGATAATAAGTTAATGAAAGGAATTATTTAGTATAATAAAAAATTTATATTTCTGATATTGGTCCTGTTTATTAGAGTTATTTATTTTTAGAATTATCTAGAAGCTGTTATTTAAATTTGAAAGAAATATTTATGAAATTTATTTTAAATTCAGAGAAGAGATTAAACAAACATGGATGTTATGATTTTTTGCTGTTTTATTGTATTGTTGTTTAACTATTTTGATCATAAACATCATACTTCAAAGTAAAACAATATTTATGAAAAGGAATCAGATAACGTAACATTCGGTAGAGTTAAAAATTGGACCTAAATTTTACGATAATAAATAATAACATGAAAATATACCTCTATATGTATGCATACAATATAAGCATTGAATATATAATATATGGAATTATAAGGTGTGCTGCAACAGTTATCAAAGTATAACCACTTTATCAGTATGAATTACAAAATTAAACGAGAAATCAGTTTACTTTGAACTTTAGCTATAATGATTTCATCACACAATTGATTTTATTATGGGAATAGAATTGCAACAATTACAGAACTGGAAAAAAAACCGATAAAAGATTTTAAACTCTGTAAATTGGTGAACATATTAAATAAAATAGGGAATTAGTGTAAAAAATTTAAGAATCAATTGCAAAAAAAATTATTTTTCTATCTTAGATCATATAAAATAAAGTCAAATGGAAGAAAATAATATTTTATTATTTCTGATAGATGTAAAAGATTATTGTTGTAATGTGAAAATAATACTTTTAAATAATTTTTTAGATGTGATATAGGATTCTCGAGAGCAATTTTCTCACACTTAAGAAATTATGAAAATGAATCAACTCTTGCAAAATGACATAAAAGGTACCAAATATAAATATGATAACTAGCCTTTTTCGTTTATAGTTATTAGTATGCTATTAACTTTACAACTGTAAGTTTACTCACCGCTCTTGGGACTGCTATATATTTTCCACCTATTACTATATACTCGAACATTGTATTATACATAAATATATACATAAAATGCATCAGTTTGTCATGCTGAACAAACAAGCAGCTTATTTTTAAAGTTAACCGTCAAATAAATGTCCACTTGTTGTTTCAAAGAAGCACAGATGCAGTTGATCGTAGCTGACACACTTTTATTATTATATAGTCGAGTCATCTCCAAGGGAATAAATAACAAGGCGTCAAAATGAAAGAGGAAAATCATTGTAGAGAAAAATATCTCTTTATAACAGCAGGAAATGAATATGTAACATAATACATACTTTAGACTCAGCAAGTCTCAGCGTCAAAATTTCTTTTATTAATCGACAATTTAAGGCATAAAAAACCCTTTTAAAGCATCAGTTAAAAATCGAAGTTTGATGTTACTTCTGCTTTTTCTGAATGGTAAAAATTAATTCGGAATCACGATAAAATTCATGTGTACCTTGCGAATTGACTAATACTTTATTAAAATGTCGAAATTTAAAAAATGTACATTAGAAAGTAGAGAATCCAGCATAAAAAAAGCTTTCTAATAAAATTTTAACGTTATTTTTTTCACGATTTAAGGCGGTAGATACTACAACGTATTTATCATGCTAAATCCTAGAATTCTACCAAGCTCCGAAAAAGAAGAAAAATTAAAAAGTTCCTAAAATAGCGTACGTGTTACGCACAATGGTAGCAAAATTTGGGTAAAATAGCTTATTAAGACGGAAATAAAAATAATAAATACATAAAATATTTCTAGGAAAAACTTGGTATGGGAAAATTTGCTACTAAGCCTACAGAATTGAGCGTACAGAAAAATACCTATCTATTAGATGAAAGTTTGAATATGCTTCAAAAGTGCTCATAAAACAGTGTACATACTAAATACGAGTAGAGATAATAAACAGAAAAAGACTTTCACTAAAACTAAAGAAAAAATATGGAGGAAAAAAACCCTAGAAGATTCTTTGTGTAATAGGGAAATAGCGCTGTTCAAATTTCCAACGATTAAACGGGCCTTTCCTTCAGGTACCAATTAACAGCTGTAATTGAGTATTTATCGATTTTACTGTTAACATACTGAGCTTTGTATATCTTTTAATGGAGATCTTGCCGCCTGCGTAATCCAACAACAATCACTAAGAGGAGATTTTAAAATAAGCATTTACATATTCAGGGTTTCACAGCAACTTTCGTTACTCATTTCGCTATTCATTTGAAAAAAAAACTTTTGTTTTCTTTGACCATGATACAGAGGTATTTAAAATAACGAAGACAATGTAGATAGCAATCAGTTTGCTATAAAAACTAATCACAAAACAAAAATTATAAAAGTGAAATATTTTGTTTATTTACATCATCAATATACAGCTTATGCGATGAAAGGTATTATAGAAAATCGTATATTTAAAAAAAATGTCATTTCTTCACATGTTCTTGAGAGATCAGTTCTACTCAGTTACCATACCCGGTCTCGATATTTGGAGGGCAGTCTGAACAAGAACTAGCACACGGACGTAACAGTGGTTCTCGATCACATAGAAGTATAGTTAGGTGATACGGTTAAAAATTAGAAGAGAAAAACTTGATGTGGTAAAAAAAATTAGCTTGGTTGAAAGAAAAGGAGATATAAATAAGTAGTATGTAATGCCAACATACTGTTTGTATCGACGACTTTAAAAAACAAGTAGAGAAATCTATGGAAGGATATTCAAAATTCAAATTTTCGCACGTCACTGGGATTGCGTATTTGAAAAAAAACGCTACTCTCGAGATCAGGAGACTTAGTTTTAAATACCCGGTACTCACAGGCATTCGTTGCACGCTGCAGAAAAATCCCCGCAAGTTCAAAGCAAGTTATAATTTAATGACCATATTTACTTTTAGATGTAAATAAGGGATTTAGTTATTAAATGAATATATACATTTAAGTGTCTCATTAGGATTGAATTCTGATTTTTTTGTCAGGAAATCAATAAAAGGTATATCTGTATACTTGTAATCTTTTATATTGTATTCAGCAAAAATTGCTCCAAGCTAGAATTCTCTAGTACCCAGTATCGCTTTCAACGTAAAGTATCTGGAAGATTAGCGGAAACAACAACAGAAATACGTAGTAAGTAACTTAATAGTAAGATGGTCTTGATTTATCCCGTCAGTATCCCAGTTTCGTGGGTCTGCCGACTCGGGGCACATTCTGACAATAACCTCTGACCTTCCACTTCTGAATCACATAGGCTACTGTCGATTTTGGGTAATTCAGCTCGCTAGATATGTCCCTTAAGACTCGGCCATTTCTGTGATACCCTGCTATCACACTTTTCTTGAAATCAGATAACTCTGAACTTCGTGGCATCTTGCATGCAACTAATGCCAATGTTGTTTCTTGCATGATATTTAACGATGGAAGGTGTCACGTAAATCAGGACCGCAGATATCGTCATTTGCATGGGTGTCCAAATACTGTTTGGTAGATAGTGTATAGAAATATATATTTAATGTAATGTAGCACTCAAAATTAAATGCTTCATGAAGTAAATGTAATATCATAAAAATGTGTTAAATATATTGTAGAGCTAAATTGCATTTTTAAAGTATGGTGTAAACTACTTCTTGTTTGAAAACGATGATTAATGAGCCAAATCAGGAAACACTGGCAACATTATCATGAATTATTTCATGATTGCATTACATGCTATATTTCTCTGAAATCTTTGAAACTGCAAAATTCGATAAATAGAAGAAAAATGAATAGAACTAGTAATTTATTTTATCTTGTCACATCACGTGACAATAAACGATACAAGAAGAAAATGTAACAAGCATTTCGTATTTTCTTTGATAAATAAGAAAACACGGTAACATAAAAATAAAAATTTGAAAGTGAAAAATGGTTTGAAAATGCGAGTGTAGAAATTTTCTATTTGCGCTGAGTTCTTTTAAAAGCAAGTGTGCAATGACAATCAGTTCTTTTTCTCTGCAGGCGTGTTTAACATTGTTTACTTTGGGTTGTTTGTGAAAGTGCCATTGTTAAACATAGGAAAGATAATTAAATTATGTCCGTATAATATGTGATTACTAATTATGTATCTCTCTTTATACGTCGTTTATTATTTAAAATTCATTTTCACATTTAAACTGTTTATTTTTTCGCTTGTATCGTAATATGACCTGAAAAATTGCGCATTTATTAACATACATCTACATAAAAATGCTTCTCCACAAATATTAGTACGCACTACATTCCAGGTTATTAGACGCCCACAGCAGTGCACATAACTTTAACTGTCGTATGAAGTGAATGCTATCGACCGTATCGTTACAACAGTGCATGTAAACGTGAATAACAATTTTGACTGTAAGATGGTTATGATTTATCACACTCCGAACATTCAGTCTAAAGGGGGTGTAGGCCACTATGGGGAACTGAGTGTAATTTTGATGATGAAATCAATGGATTAATGGCACATAGTGCTTGAGAGCCTGTTTTGAATTGCGTAGCTAACGAAAAGTTTGCTTGTTTGTCAGATAACAAAATGATTTCATGTTAGAACTAAACTTCAATAAATGAATTTACCCAGTGTGAATCTCGCTGTCTATTGTTTGAAGGAAATGGCTGGTATGTTTGGTGGCGTATTATTTTGCTAGGGAGGGAGCTACGGCAAGCTAAGTAGTCTATGGAGGTGTTGGATTATTTAAACTACGTTCTACTCGGGAAACAACGTTGTTGTAGTTGTGAATTATTTCACTTGGATGACAGTGGCATCAAACAAGTTCACGAGCTTGTATATCTTAAGGTCGACCAGAATCGTATCAGAATCAGAAAATAGTTTACTACTATTGAAGACAAGACTAATTTTATTTATTCTTGTTTACAAGACTTGTGGGCTATTCTTGTACTCACGTATTGGTTAGGTTATCACAATGTTTTGCCTCGATGATGTATATGGATACAATCTCGCATCTATGCCCACTCAGATATATAATTTTTTTTTAGTTTTTAAATTATGTTATTATATGAAACTTATATATGAGTAAAGTTATGTGTCCAGACAATTTACGGGAGAACACGAAGTAGTATAGAATTTAAAGCATGAAATTTTTGCGATATTCATTGTGCATATTAAAGTAGGAAGTAAAACCTCGTTTGAGAAAGATACTTTCTACTTTAAGTATCCAAGCAATATTACTACCTAAAACATTGTTTTTACTCTGTAAGAATTATTGAAATCAGCAAAAATAAATTTTGTTTTCGTCTATTATTTGTGACTTTATAACAAATATATATTAATCTCGGGATGTTCACTGTTGTTCTTATTCATGAGAATGTGATATATCTATAAATATTTCCCTCTCGAAATGGGTTCGGAGACCCTGATGCATATGACATATTCCTACTAATATGATAGATAGATGCTTTAAAATCTTTTATGACGACTCAT